>JANRMT010062807.1:66044388-66058787 GCA_026402145.1 Polypterus bichir lapradei
ACTAACATGCTATAAAGTGTCAAAACTATCTACTGAACAAAAAGGTTCTCCTAAAAATAACTGCTATCACAATGAAAATGAAAGAAAATGGTTACTGTACCATGTGGCTGAAGCATACACCCAGGAATATAAAAGACTCCACTTTGATATACAATTTCATGCACTATTATGCCAAAACTGTATACATCTCCTTTTTGCGTCCCATTTCTTGGCATTTCTTCTCGTAGTAATTCTGGTGCTCTCCACAGTAAACCTAATAAATAATTATACAAAGTAATCAGCAGATGTGAATACCAGTCATAAAAAATGGAAATGTTTAGAAAACAATTTTTAATTGTAGTTTGCTTTAATTAAGACAATAAGACAAGATTAAGACAGTAAAAATCATTCATCAAAAAAGGGAAATTTCTTAAAATATACAAGTTAAAGTTGCCTTTATTTACAATATTATCCCATTCATGTTTTCAAAAACATGAACTGTATTCTCATTTTGCACATACATACATCTGTCCATCCAACTGAATCTACTTGATCCAGTTTAAGGGTATCTTAGGGCAAGTGTTCATCTCTGTAGCAAAGGGCACAAATTAGGAGCTAATCCTGGAAAAGGCACACCGAAATACACAAGGCCAATTTATAAATAATAATTAACCTACGTATACCTCATGGATGAGGAAAGAAACAGGACTATCTGGAAATAAACATACTGAAAGAGTGGCCATACTCCAGACAAATGGAATGTAACCATCTTGGAGCAATGAGACATCCATGCTAACCAATGCTCCATTATTCCACTTCTCAAGAACATGGAGGAGAAGTGCAGAGAGGAGACAGGCCATTATACAAGGAGAGCTTGACAGGGCCGTAGAAAGGCATCAACCCAACAGCATGACCGTTATCTGCTCCTTTGTGTGAAAAGGAACAGGTGGAGCACTGCCAGAGCCCTGCAAACTGACCTCAAAGTGGCTAGTGGTGTGTATTTTTCTAACCAAACTGTGAAAAACAGACTCCATGAGCGTGGCATAAGGGCCCAATGTCCTCTAGTGGGACCTGTGCTCACAGCCCATCACCATGTATCTCAATTGGTATTCGCCAGAGAATTCCATATTTGGCAGGTCTGCCTTTGGCACCTATGTCTCTTCATGGCTAAGCAGCAAGTTTACACTGAGCCAATGTGGTAAGACATGAAAGAGTCCAGAGATGCCTTGGTGAATCTTATGCAACCTGCAACATCATCCAGCATGACTGGTTTGGTGGTGGGTCAGTGAGGTCTGGGGAAGCATATCCTTTGAGAGTTGCACATACCTCCATGTGCTAGACAATAGTACTGTCACTGATGTTAGGTACTGGGATGAAATCCTCAGACCCACTGTCACACCTTATGCTAGTGCAATGGACCCTGGGTTCCACCTGGTGCAAGTCAATGTCTGGCCTTATGTGGCCAGAGTGTGTAGGCAGTTGATGCAAGGCATTGATGCAATTGATTGGCCTGCATATTCCCCAGACCTGAATCCAGTTGAGAACCTCTGGAACATAATGTATCAGTGCATCCAACACTGCAGACTGTCCATGAGATCAGTGATGCCCTGATCTAGTTCTGCGAGGAGATCCCCCAGGACATCATCTGCATCTATCTTTTGAATGCTCAGTATGCAATTTCTTGTTATCCCCAATAAATCATTTTTTTAAACTTAATAACATTTTTCACTATGTGTTTGAAAATTTTGAGCTGTATACTTTAAAGTATTCATATATTAATGCGGCTATTCATCTAATTAGCTTAACACTTATATTTATGGTGTGTGAGAGAGAAAACTAAAGTACCCTGATATAAAGTATTCAGCATGCAAGGTTCACAAAAACAGTGACTGGGCACCAATTCTATTCTTCAGGAAATGTGAAAGTGCAGGAATCATTACTACAAGGGTGAGTCAATAATTATCCGCAGTTTTGTGATAATTTTGTTTGGGTTGGCTGTATAGACTCCTCCCCCCCCCCACACACACACATTAACAAACATGGTGTGACTCAGGTCACAGTGATCAAGTTTTGACCTTGATCAGTCAGTTTCTCTTGTCCAATCTGTTCTCCATTTGCCCCTAAAAAGAGCAGCAAGCAGTGCTCTACTTTTATGGGCTGAATTTGTGCCAGGGACCAAATTCGTCATGGGTTCTTCAGATTCACGGTACAGTCTTGCTCAGTGATGTTGTCAGCAGTGGATGTAGATGGGCATCCCGCTCCTTCTTTATTCTTAAAACTTGTTTATCCATTTTTGAACTTCTTAATCCATTTGTAAACATTCCACTGTTGCAAGACGCTGTCTTCATATTGCGCAGAAGAACTTCTATGGATCTTGACCCATGGTTTACCTTCAGCCCATGAAAAGCAAATTACTAGACAATACTTCTCTTTGATGCAAATGGAGAGCAGATCACCCATTTTTACTCCTGGAAAACAATAAGAGAAACTGACTGGTCAAGTTTGAAAATTTACCACTGTGACTACATACTCACCATGTTTCTGTATGTGCACAAGAAAAGCTGTACAGCCTGCCCAAATAAAATTGTCACAAGAGTGTGGGCAATTATTGACTTACATTTATATATTACACACATCCGTTCATTCTTCATCTCCTTCAGGATCACAGTATGGGTAGCCTATCCCATCAGCACTGGGCACAAGGCAAGAATCTTACCTGTCCATGACAAGGCTCACTACCACTCTTTAAACTTACTCCTGTTGGGCCAATTCATTGTTTGACTTGTCATTTGATCTAATCACATCTTTGTTGATGTGAGAGGAAAAAACCAAAGTAGCCACAGAAAGACACACATAGACATGGAGAGGATCTACAAACTCCACGCTCACAGTGACAGGGTCAAGATTTGAAACCAAGACTCTAAGTAAAAAATGGTGGCATGGTGGTGCAGTGGTAGCACTGCTCTCCTGCAGTACAGAGACCAGCATATGTGTCCTGGGTCCTCCCTGCATGGGGTTTGCATGTTCTTCCCATGTTACCTTGGATTTCCTCTGGGTGCTCCAGTTTCCTCAAGCTGTCCAAAGACATGCATTTTAGATGCATTGGCGATGCTAAATTGGTGTGTGTGTGTGTGTTCTCCCTGCTATGGACTGGCACCCTGTCCAGGGTTTGTTCCTGCCTTGTGCCTTATGCTGGCTGGAATAGGCTCCAACATCCCCCCACAACCATGGTCTGGATTGAGTGGGTTAGAATATGACATGACTCTAAGTAAAAAAATCTTTTCTGACAAACTTTATTGAAGAACAACATCACGATGCTCACTTTGATAGCAGGCAGTGGTCTTTAAACTGGCTTCTGTATGTGGTCTCCTGAGCCCACTAAGTCCGAAGTCTGTAATTTTTAAAACAAACCTACTGTCCACCACACAGTTTGATGATGACAAGTAACCATGTGATTTGAGGGGGCTCTTGTGAAGGTAGTCCATCCCCTTGAGTAATAAAAAAACAAAAATTTAAATGAAGAAGAAAGGGAGGGGTAATGCATTTAAAAGAAAATATTACAAAGCCACTTGGTTATGGAGACTAATGCACAGGACAGCAAAACGTGGGGTCCTTGGTTCATTTCCCACCAGTAAATGACAGGGTCAATTTATAGTCGCTTAAAATGCTAGTGTACAAATGTTTACATTTACAGTACTTAATTTGGATGATGCCATTTGAGATACAATTGGTTACATTTCTTTTGTTTTCTTCAACTGGATAATAGGCAGGTGACTTGCTCATGGTCACAAAGTGTCAGCAGCAGGTTTTAAACCCACAACTTCAGGGTCTGAAATCAAAAGCCTTAACCAACTACACCATACTGCCTGCCGAAAATTTGAAGAACAAAAACAACAAAACATTATTTAGATATTTGTAATTCGTAATTACATTCTGCTAAATGTGTTGGCTAAATAAGTAAAAATACAAGGAATGTAAAAACATAAACAGTAGCGCAGAATTGAAAAAAATTCAGTGTCTAGTTGAAGAAGATGCAATGACAGTTTTTAAGAAGAGCTTGGACGAAGTATTAGGAGACCTAAGCTATGTAAAAACTACAAATGCTTGAAAGATTTCATTTCTTAGTTTTTCAAATAAATAAAAATGTCTTATTTTTAAATTAAACATAGTGATTGCTCTGTACAGCAGTCAAAGAATATGGTCTGTTTTCCAATAATAATATAATATTCTGGAAAGAAAAACAGAAAGATTTAAGTTAAATAACTGATGCCTTTGGTTTCATCAAACACCACAGTATATAGAATGCTGCAGGAAATGGAAGGAAATAAGAAAATTAAATTAAAGATTTCTCTGTACTAATCCATGATATAACAGCCAATCTTATAATGTGTAATGTTAATGTTAGAATTGCTCAATTTCAGTAACAGAATATAATTTTCACAGAGCTGCTTAGATTATGGTGTAGTCTTTTACCTTCTGTAATTTAATATGTAATAGAACTTCTTTTGCTTTATCTGTAAAAACTGATTGTTAATTAAATCAGTTAAGAAATAGTCTTATTACTAGCATGAACTGTTAGACAAGTTTGCAAACAGCATACAGTTTTCTGACTGTGCTTAACGTGCCTAAAGTACGACTGTATGACCAAACTTAGAGAAATGAAACCTTAAACAGAACTTTTCTTAAACAAGAACTTTTCCTTTCTTTAATATCAATTTTTTCTCAGTTTTTTGTGTGAACCATTTTGCTTGGAATTTTATAAAACTTTTTTAAACAAAGATATTTGGTTTGTGGAATTATTTGGAACACTTGTCACTCAATTGCCTGAATCATCCTTTGAAGCAAACTAAAAGCTGCAGAACTTTGGTCATAATTTGGGACAAACGCTGGTACACCTGAATCGCTTTATAGATGTCTTTAAAACATTTTGTTTGATCACCATTCCTAGGAACGAAAATTATATTTTAAACCGTCTTTTATAACATACTACATCATCAACAGCAACATTTATTTATATAGCATGTTTTCATACAAACAATGTAGCTCAAGTACTTTACAATTAGAAATAAAAGGAAGTTAATATGAAACATTTAATATGAAACATACAAATAAAAAGAGGCATTGTTGAATGGCATACTACCTGTACAATGTCCAGCATGAGAGAATATTTAAAGGTCCAGTCAAGTTTAATTGACATATTTTCTAAAATATCCTACAAAAAACATTTAAAAACAAAATAAATTATTACATTTGTATTTATCCCTTCATATTTAAAAAAAAGAAAGAAAATCGGTCAGATACCTGTAGACTCCCCTTTGGACAGTATTCTGTTAATAAGCAGAGGTTAGGGGGATCCACACATGCACCAGTGAAGCAGCAGATGTTGGGGTGATGTAGACTATTACACTGGAAGAAAATAAAGCCATAAATTCAATGTGCAGCTTCAAATTAAAAAATATACAAATATGAACACATTCCGTTGCTATTGTAACCATTTAGAATATGTGTGGCTACAGCAGAGCTAATGTTCAGTGTTGAAAAGCCCCCAGCTAAATCAATGGCTGCTGTAATTACATGACACCCTTGTCTTAACTAAAAATGATCTCTAACAGAACTCTAGCAGGCCTACTTATTCAGTTAATCAGAACATTTAAGCTGACTTGAAAAGGATTAATTCAGCTTTTTTTTCAAATGTCTTGACTCATTTTTTAACTCCTAGAATAATCTTAGATATTAGACATTTTTTTCTGTTCTGTGCTGCCTAACATGCTATTTACTATAATTATATATAGAGTTCTAGCTGTGCTACCCATCTAAGACAGGTTGAAATCTTAGTAATTAACATACACCTCATTGCAATATGCAATACAGTATGTATCTGTTATATGCCATTTGCTATGGGATTCATAAAAGCAGTGTTAATGTTTGTGATGTGCCATCTATCTGAAATGGCAAAATTGCAATCCATTTGGATATTTGAAATGTTTGTGATGCACCATCTTTTGGAATGACAGAGATAAAGTAACTATGCTGGACACACAATCAGACACACAAACACAAACCATTTTGTTAAGGTAGATATTTAATTGTGTCATTGAACCATTGTGTTTGTCAAAACTCAATAAAACAATTACACATGAGAAAAGATAATAATCAGTCAAGGAATCAATGTTGTCTATATTAATAATTCAAGGAATTTTTCTTTTCATAACCTCTGCTTTCGTATTGGCAAAGAGGGAAGCGTCTGGTGGCTTGGATTGTTTCTTGGTGATATGATGCACTGAACCAGTGTATGTGACTGGAGATATATGTGTGAATATGGCCCATGTCTTGGGTTGCATGCTTATGGCCTATGATGCCAAGGGAAACTTTTGCTCCATGATACTCCTGAATTGGACAACGCTGGTTAACAAACTGAATAATTGGATAGATGGAGTAAAGCCATTTTATTCAGTAAATTTGTGTACAACCACAATGGACTTTTGGAATCTGATGTCATCTGGCAATTTACAAGGTACATAATACTGCAGTTTTACAATGCAATCAATAATAAAACTTAAATTACTATCACACATTAAAATAATTCATGTTACTCTAACCAACACTGAGCACCTATGCACAACTGGACTTCTGCCTCCATAATGGCATGGATCTTGTCTGTGGATGTTTTATTTAATTGTGTGCCATGCAGAATGAGACGTGCGCCGACCGTCTACGAGAAGCACAAGAGGGCAGTTGGATCCATTGTATTACACACTGGCGTAAACGACATAAGGCACCGACAGTCGGAGATTCTCAAGGCTGACTTCACAGCACTAATTAAACACACGAAGGAGAGGACCCCATCGGCAAAGATCTTCATTTCGGGTACACTACCTCTCGTCAGATGATCAAATAAATACTACATTCGTCTGCTGGGATTAAACAACTGGCTGAAAGGCTTCTGCAAGAATCAAGACATCGGGTTCATCGACAACTGGGACCTCTTTTTGGAAAGGCCGCGTTTCTTCAAGCTGGATGGCCTGCATCCGAATAGATTTGGCGCCCGAGTCCTCTCCGAAAACATCGCTAAGGTAATTCGTCTATTTTGACTGTCTATTTCTACTTTAAACCCCTTCCGTAATGTTACTGCCTTGCTAGGACATGATAATGGCTTAACAAAGTCTTTCGTAAAAGTACACAACATTAATACTCTAATTACCAATCTTAATAATGTAAAAATGTAAATGTAAATGTAAAAATGTAAAAAATCTAGGCAGTCCGGCATAAAAACCAATAATTTAATTGCAATTACTACTTTAGATGAACAATGCATTAAAACTATAAAAACAGATTATAGATTACATAAAAAATACACACAGAGAGGCGCTAACAAAAATAACCTAGTTTCTGTCTCATATATCAATAAGGCACATAGAATTCAGCCCTGCCCCTCTGAAACATTAAATATGGCACTATTAAATGTTAGAGCTTTAACTAACAAGACTTTTTTATCAACGATCTTATTAGTGATAGAAAAATTGATTTTATTGCACTAAGTGAAACGTGGCTCAGATGGCGCGGCTGCGCCTCCGGATTACAGTTTTACTCGTGCGGATCACCAGGGAAAAAAGGGGGGCGGCTTGGCAAACATCTATTCCTGCCGGTTAAAGTGTAAAGATGTCAGTTTTGGTAAATTCAAATCCTTTGAGTATCTCGCCATTGTTATTCATGGAGATTCTCACGTTCTAGTTTTACCTGTGTATACACCTCCTAAATTTAACGCATCTTTCTTTGAGGAATTCTCAGACTTAATGTCAATTTTAATTACGAACTATGACACACTCTTAATAGTCGGCGACTTTAACTTTCATATCGATAATCAGTGTGACCTAAAAGTAAAGGAATTCATGAACCTCCTGGACTCTTGATTTGAGACAGCTCGTTAGTCAGCCTACACATAAAGCAGGTCATACGTTAGACTTAGTAATTACCAAAGGACTAAAAGTTGATGTAAAGCAGATCATTGATATTGGTCTATCAGACCATTTTCTTCTACTATTTTAATATAGAAATAATGATAGAAAACATTCATGAGAAGCATACTGTTAAAAAACGCTTCTATGACTCATCAGCAGCTTTAAAACTTACAAACATTCTAAGCAATCAGTCCATTTACAGTGCCAACTATAATAGCGAGGATAATGTAAATAGTAAGGTGGAAATATTTAATTCTAAAGTGAGAGCTGCTGTTGACATAGTTGCACCTGAAAAGCCAGTTAAATATCTTCTAGCATTGCTATTCCATGGAAGACCCAAAGAGTGTCTGATTTAAAAAGAACATGTCGTAGAGCTGAGCATAAATGGAGGAAAACTAAACTAACTATCCACTATGAGATATTGAAGGTTAAAATAACAGAATACAATAACACTGTCTGTCTTGAGAGGCGCTGCTATTTCTTTAAGATTATAAATAACAATGCTAGTAATCCCAGAGTCTTATTTTCTACGATTGATCATCTGCTAAACCCAGGTAACTTAAAGGAATGCCTCCAAAATACTTCCAGTGAAACCTGTGAGGCTATTGCTGTATTTTTCAATCAAAAAATTAATGATATTAGAAATAACATAGTACATCTCCCCAACACTGCAGATCCTCCTAAGCCCCAGTACTCCGTTATAAACAAATTAAATTCTTTCACCAGGATAGATTTACCTGATTTACATAGAATAATCTCTCAACTGAAACCCTCCACCTGCGTCCTTGACCCAATACCAACAAGTTTTTTCAAAGAAGTATCAGGCGTGCTAATTGATAATATTCTAGACATAGTAAATTTGTCATTAAATTCAGGGGTCTTCCCAGACTGTCTTAAGACTGCTGTAGTTAAACCCCTACTCAAGAAAAATAATCTTGACCCCTCTGCTTTTGAACATTTTAGACCCATCTCTAACCTGCCCTTCTTAAGTAAAATTCTAGAGAAGGCAGTCATTATGCATTTAAATGACCACCTCAAAAAATATGCTATTCTTGATAAATTTCAGTCAGGTTTTAGAACAAATCACAGCACAGAAACTGTACTCTTTAAAGTAGTAAATGACAGAGGCCATTTATCTGTTCTCATCCTCCTTGATATGAGTGCCGCATTTGATACCATTGATCACAATATTCTTAGAAATCGCCTTAGTCAATGGGTGAGCCTCTCTGGCAGTGTCTTAAATTGGTTTGAATCCTACCTGGCAGGGAGAAAATTCTTTGTTAGTTGTGGTAATCACAACTCAAAGACACATGATATTCTATATGGTGTTCCACAAGGCTCTATCCTGGGTCCGCTGCTCTTCTCAATCTATATGCTTCCGTTAGGTCAGATTATCTCAGGGCACAACATGAGTTACCACAGCTATGCTGATGACACATAGCTGTACTTATCAATAGCACCTGATGACACCGACTCTCTCGATTCACTAACACAATGTCTTACTTGTATTTCTGAATGGATGAATAGTAATTTTCTCAAGCTAAATAAAGAGAAAACTGAAATTTTAGTGATTGGCAATAATGGATTCAAAGAGGTTATCAAAACTAAACTTGATGCATTAGGATTAAAAGTCAAGACATAAGTAAAAAACTTAAGGGTAACTGTTGACTGTAACCTGAATTTTAAATCGCATATTTATCAGACCACTAGGACAGCATTCACTTAAGAAACATAATAAAAGTTAGACCTCTTATATCAATGAAAGATGCTGAGAAATTAATTCACGCTTTTGTTTTCAGTCGACTAGATCAGGGGTCCCCAACCCCAGGTCCGCAGCCCACTACCGGGCCGTGGCCGTCTCACAGCCGGGCCGCGAGAGTCACTCAGTGAAGGGCTACAGCAAAAAGGCTGCCCCCTTCACTGAGGACACTTTTCAGAATGCTAGATGGGCGGGGCTTTGCAGCGGCACAGAAAAGGGAGAGAGACCGAGGTGAGAGAGTATTACAATGAAGTATTTTTATGATTCTGACAGTTTCCCCATATGACACGAGTCTATAGAAATCTCGATACTACAAAGTACATTCAGCAGCAGATACTTTCATTACAATAAAGTGACCTTGAAATGCTTGAATGAATCATCCACAGAGCAGTTAGTTCTGTGGTCGCAGCTCAGTTGTGCACATTTGCACAACGATCCCCAAACAGAAACATTGTAAAAAAATGTTCTTTCTTCAAACTTTCCTCATACTGTTTTTTTGCTGTTTTTGTTTTCTGTGGTTTTCTGTGATACCTTTTGCTTATTGCTCATCAACATTTGAAAAACATCCATTGGAATTTAACTCATTGTCACCCTTCTATAGAAATGGCAGACACGAAAAAACAATAACAGTGTTAATATTTGTGATGTGCAATCTGTTGGAATGACAAATGCAATGCATATGTCTTTGTTATATGCAAAAAAGAAGAAAAATCTCAGGTTGCAAACGTATGCAAACTGTTGCATTTGAAGACGGCGAAAAAGCTGTTTTTATGTGGTTCAGTGATGCTCCTACAAGAAACATTCCTATTAATGTGGCACTCATTCAACCAAATGTGTGGTTTTTAAACTCTCTTGGGACCTCTGTCAATGGGACAACACGCTGTGAGCCTGCTGTTTCCCTGCCCCGGCAATGGACAAACAATCTTACACAGATGCAATCGCGCTTTGGGATGCACTTAAGTGTGACGTTCCCATTGGGCGGGGAGATCCCAAAATAGTTCAGAAACCTCACAATATGAAGAAGAAGAAGAGGATTATTTGGCTTCTGATTGATAACTGTGCTGTCCACAACATACTTCCACATTCAGATAATGTTTGTGTTGAATTCCTCCCGCCCAGTTGCACAGCAGTGCTTCAGCCATTGGGTTTGGGCATCATTCGCACCCTGAAAGTGTATTATCATAAGGAAACACTGAGAAAAATTCTCGTCAGCATAACTTGTAGGCAGGAGGATATTAAAATTAACACAAAAGAAACTATTGAAGCTGCTACCATTTCCAACATCCTATCTTTGTGAGGCAGTGTAGTAGACTGAACATAAGCAACACACTTCGCGTGTCACTGTCTTCCATCGTCCCCAGATGGGATCTTCTGGTTGCAGGAAAACAAGTTCAGGGCTCCCACTGATTCTGTATTATGGTAAGCTGTATAATTTCTATTACAATATTATAACTTAAAAATAATAGAAATGTAATGTAAATTGTGTATAAAACTGCCCTACGAACCCGCCCCTAAAAATCCTCCCCCCCAACACCGGTTCCTGGAAAATTTTGCTTCTAGTAAAGTGGTCCTTGGAGTCAAAAAGGTTGGGGACCACTGGACTAGATTACTGTAACGCACTCCTCTCAGGACTACCCAAAAAAGACATAAATCGTTTGCAACGAGTGAAGAATGCAGCTGCTAGAATCCTAACTAGGAAAAGAAAATCCGAACACATTTCTCCAGTCTTGAGGTCACTACACTGGTTACCTGTGTCTTTCAGAATTGACTTTAAAATTCTGCTTATGGTTTATAAAGCCTTAAATAATCTCGCTCCATCTTATATATCGGAATGTCTGACACCTTATATTCCAAATTGTAACCTTAGATCCTCAAATGAGTATCTGCTTAGAATTCCAAAAGCAAAACTTAAAAGAAGTGGTGAGGCGGCCTTCTGCTGCTATGCACCTAAAATCTGGAATAGCCTGCCAATAGGAATTTGCCAGGCTAATACAGTGGAGCACTTTAAAACACTGCTGAAAACACATTACTTGAACATGGCCTTCTCATAACTTCACTTTAATTTAATCCTGAAACTCTGAATGTTCAATTCATTATAATAACTATTCATGGTGGCTCTAAAATCCGTACTAACCTCTACTCTCTCTTCTGTTTCTTTTTCCAGTTTCTTTGTGGTGGCGGCCTGCGCCACCACCAACCTACTCAAAGCATCATGATGCTCCAACATTGATGGACTAAAAGCCAGAAGTTTACATGACCATCATCATCAAGTCCTTCCGTGAGAACCCTAAATACAAAGAGGACTGGTTCATTTATGTTAGGTAGATTGCCCAGAGGAGACTGGGCAGTCTCATGGTCTGGAATCCCTGCAGATTTTATTTTTTTTCTCCAGCTGTCTGGTGTTTTTTTTTGTTTTTTCTGTCCTACCTGACCATCGGACCTTACTCTTATTCTATGATAATTAATGTTGACTTATTCTTACTGTGTCTTTTATTTTTCTATTCTTCATTATGTAAAGCACTTTGAGCTACATTTTTTGTATGAAAATGTGCTATATAAATAAATGTTGTTGTAGTGTGGCTTCCTAAATTGAAATATCTTTAAAACATAACACATTATTTCACTAGGAACAAAATTAATGAACAAATAAACCAGCCACTAATCATTATATATGCTCTCATTAGCTGCTTTCATAAGTGATAATTAAGACATTTTTAGCAAAGTATATATAAAGATGTATAGAACAAAAGGCTATTTTGCAAATTAATGGTTGTTTAGAATATTTCTAAGCTAAACATCTTCGCAATGTGATAACCACAACATTTAATGTAATATTTCAATTTAGTATAACTAAGAAGCACAAACTGTGGTCTGGCAACAGTAAGTCGTAGATTAGCAATACAGGATAAAGTAATCATACTGGTTTTTATAAAGATCGTTACCCAAATCCTTCATCCAGCAGAAAAGATGAAAGCTGTTGAATTTTTTTAAATTTAAAGTTAATGGATTCCATTCTTTTCTGTCTAA
Source organism: Polypterus bichir lapradei (assembly GCA_026402145.1). Lineage (NCBI taxonomy): Eukaryota > Metazoa > Chordata > Cladistia > Polypteriformes > Polypteridae > Polypterus > Polypterus bichir. The sequence continues at coordinate 66,057,112 of JANRMT010062807.1, forward strand.
TGCCTTGTCCCTTCACAGTCTATTCAGTCTTGACTCAGCTCTCCATTTGTCCTTCATCTGCTTTCACCAATTTATCAATATCTTTATCTGACTTTTTCAATTTTTTCACTTGTGCCAGACTGCCTATAGGTTTTCTGGTTTCTGTACCTTCCCATATCATCAAGTCTTGTTGGATGCTTCTCCATTCTTTCATCATGGATATAGCACCAAAACAGTAAAAGAACTGCAGACCGATACAGATATGCAAGGCCAAGGATTACACACACAGTATATCCAGTGTATACATATAATGTAAAGAACTATTGTCTTTATGCCAATGCTTTTGTCATAAGTATATTGAAAAGAGTCTTTATAGAGTCTCTTTTCATCACAGTCTCCTAAAATCAACAAAACTACTAAAAATAAATTCATATGTTTATTCAGAATCTCCATTGAAAACAAGTGGCATCTATCAAAATTTTGTCCATAAAATACTATATTCTTAAGACTGCCTGTAGTGCTTTGAATATTAAAAAGTTTTTAACTGAACAAAACAATTTTAAAGTTTTATTCTAAGTAATATCTTTTAAGCTGGATGAATACAGGCACTTGATTAAAATACAGCAATTGTGGCCATGGAATGGTAAAGGACTGAAAGATGATATCTTAGTTAGCAAATCCATTTTCTGACTATTTTGGTTGTAAAATGCATTATTTTTTAGTTGTGATGTATGCATTTACAGCATGTATTACAAGATAACGACCAAAGAAAAGAAAAATAATTGGGCGCTCTAGAGTTATGGGAGACTGCAAATTGTCATTTAATAATGATTCAGGAATAATCAAATAATAAATAATCATGCTGTGCTCATCAGTTAAAGTGAGTTCATAAATGGAACTTTATTTAAAAAGGTTCATTAACAAACTTTCAAAGTACAAGTTACCACTTATATATAAATACTCTATATTAAAACACATGAAGGAACTAATAGTAACGCAATGTGGACTGTAATGAAAGCAATACTCGACTAAAACATACATTAATAACTTTTGAATTCTTCACAAAACAGGAAGATGAAGTTTTGGATACTTGCTTATTAGAAGAAGATAATTTAAATGGACAATTATGTGCAGCTAATGAAACTATTTGATTGAAAATGTTGATTCGCTTCTGTGAAGTAACATAATTCTGTCCCAAGTTAGTTAATTACTTTGCAGCACCGTTAATAAAGTAGCATTGTCTTATTTAAACAATATTTGTATAAAATCTATTTATAATTTGCTGCAAGTTGTGGCTAATGCATTCTAAGTAGTATCCAGTTATAAGGTAACATTAGGTACCAACTTTATTTCCTTCATAATCAAACAGACTCAGTTTGCTAACGGTAAAAGTGTAAGTTCTTTAGATCTTTCCTCATAGATCACACCCTAAGTTCTAGAGCAGTGCTGCACATTTTGAGTATGAGTTTGATTTTTCTTTTACATGGCCAGTGAGGGAGGTGCCCCTTCTGCGCTGATTTATATTACTTGTGGCTGAGAATGATGTTATGCCTCTCTTAGGCACCTCTAATCTAAAAGCTTTTTCTTGCTCTGCTCTAGTAACATAATCTCCTATTAGAAATATGGAGATCAAGCTTCACTAAGGTGGTTCTATCTATCTATCTATCTATCTATCTATCTATCTATCTATCTATCTA
>JANRMT010062807.1:66058797-66150542 GCA_026402145.1 Polypterus bichir lapradei
CTATCTATCTATCTATCTATCTATCTATCTATCTATCTATCTATCTAAACATAACCTTGAACTAAACTCACCAAAATGCAAAATCCAGTATTTTATTTACAACCCCAATTCCAATGAAGTTGGGACATTGTGTAAAACGTAAACAAAAACAGAATACAATGATTTGCAAATCCTTTTCAACCTATATTCAATTGAATACACTATGAAGACAAGATATCTAATATTCAAACTGATAAACTTTTTTGCTGTTTTGCAAATCTTCACTCATTTTGAATTTGATGCCTGCAACACGTTCCAAAAAAGCTGGGACGGGGCAGCAAAAGACTGGGAAAGTTGAGGAATGTTCAAAAAACATCTGTTTTGAACATTCCACAGGTGAACAGGTTAATTGGAAACAGGTGTTTGTCATGATTGGGTATAAAAGGAGCATCCCCAAAAGGCTCAGTCGTCACAAACAAAGATGGGGCGAGGTTCACCACTTTGTGAACAACTGCGTGGGCAAATAGTCCAGCAGTTTAAGAACAACATTTCTTAACTTACAATTGCAAGGAATCTAGGGAATTCATCATCTACTGTCCATAATATCATCAAAAGAGTCAGAGAATCTGGAGAAATCTCTGCACGCAAGCTGCAAGGCTGAATACCAACAGTGGATGCCCGTGACCTTCGAACACTCAGGCAGCACTGCATTAAAAACTGACATCATTCTGTAAAGGATATTACCACGTGGGCTCAGGAATACTTCAGAAAACCATTGTCAGTTAACACAGTTTGTTGCTATATCTACAAGTGCAAGTTAAAACTCTACCATGCAAAGCGAAAACCATATATCAACAACACCCAGAAACGCCGCCGGCTTCTCTGGGCCCGAGCTCATCTGAGATGGACTGACGCAAAATGGAAAAGTGTGCTGTGGTCTGACGAGTCCACATTTCAAATTGTGTTTGGAAATCATGGACATCGTGTCCTCCAGGCCAAAGAGGAAAAGGACCATCCGGATTGTTATCAGAGCAAAGTTCAAAAGCCAGCATCTGTGATGGTATGGGGGTGTGTTAGTGCCCATGGCATGGGTAACTTGTACATCTGTGAAGGCACCATTAATGCTGAAAGGTACATACAGGTTTTGGAGCAACATATGGTGCCATCCAAGCGACGTCTTTTTTCAGGGACGTCCTTGCTTATTTCAGCAGGACAATGCGAAGCCATATTCTGCATATGTTACAACAGCGTGGCTTCATAGTAAAAGAGTGCGGGTACTAGACTGTCCTGCCTGCAGTACAGACCTGTCTCCCATTGAAAATGTGTGGCGCATTATGAAGCGCAAGTCCGGAGACCCCGGACTGTTGAGCAACTGAAGTTGTACATCAAGCAAAAATGGGAAAGAATTCCACCTACACAGCTTCAACAATTAGTGTCCTCAGTTCCCAAATGCTTATTGAGTGTTGTTAAAAGGAAAGATGATATAACACAGTTGGAAACATGCCCCTGTCCCAGCTTTTTTGGAACGTGTTGCAGGCATCAAACTGAAAATAAGTGAAGATTTGCAAAACAATAATAAAGTTTGTCAGTTTGAACATTCGATATCTTGTCTTTGCAGTGTATTCAATTGAATATAGTTTGAAAAGGATTTGCAAATCATTGTATTCTGTTTTGATTTACATTTTACACAACGTCCCATTGGAATTGGGGTTGTACATACTTAATACTTATTTAATACATAGTTAAACATCCGTATCAGTATGGGTTTAGAAATATACCATATGAAGAACAAATGTTCAAAACTCACAATACTGAACTATGAATTAAATAATATATAAGTAGAAAATTGGGATTGTACGTCCTAATACTGATTAAACAAGCCAGCACTCACGACCACCTGAACTTTAACCTTTTGTCACTATAATCTTTCTAAACAAATCATAAAACCCAAGACTGCAGGGCATTTATTTAAACTCTTCAATCTCAAAAGTTACCTAAATGCTTAAACAAGCCATAATTCTACCTGTTGCAGTCTTTATTTTATATTTTTATTTTTTCACCAGTAATAGTGTAGACTGCTAGATATTTACCTAAACTTTGAATCTTTTACTGATCTGAATCATTATCTTTTACTTAATTTCTTTGGAATTTGCAAAACTAACTTTATGTATTAGTCAGAGTAACACAGATCTGAATGGACAAACAGAAAAGAGAAAAGCAAACACTTACTGATTATTCTTGTAATTGAATTGTTAATTCAACGTGAAGTGAGACCTTTAAGTTTGGGATGCATGCTGAGCAGAGAATAGGGAGAGCAATGCCAGGAATAGCAGAGAAGGGAACAACAAAAGATAGAAGAACCCAAAGCAGCTGGTAAGACCTCTGCGGACTGAACAACACTTTGAAGCAACTCTGCACCTAGACATGAAAGACTCCTCTTCAATCATTTGTATTTTCTGCAAGTGTATTTTTAATAGAACTCGTTTTCAAATACAATTCTTAACTTTTTAAATCACTTTTCAAATATATTTCCTACTTTTGCTGCCATTGATTTTATTATGGTTTAATTAAGGCTGCTTTATAATAATATTCATTTTATACTATTTGATTAGGTCAAGGTGTAGTGATAAGAGTACCTGGTGTAGGTGTCTGCCATAGTCCTGTTGAGGCTAGCAGCTGAAAGAAAACACGTTTTCCAATTGTAGCAGTGTGGTGAGTGGGTACCTGCTTTGGTGGTTGGCACAAGTGTGGCTCATGTTTGAAGACAGCTGTTTGGCCTGCTTGTGCACAGTTAGTAAGTCACTTTGCCTGAGGGAGATGTCCATGTGCAGTTAAGACTGTATATGTGGGGCACTATAAAGCAGATACCTAACACTCAAATAAACAATAAAGTTAACAGTTACTATAGTGTAGGCGAACCAAAATAACAAACAAAGGGACTTAGATGATAATATATTATAGTGTATAGGTATAGTGGTAATAGCACCTGGTGTGGGTGACTGCGATATTCCCACGGGGCAGCCACCAATGAAAAACAGAACAGTGAATGGGCACCCACTTTGGTGATTAGCACAGACGTGGCTTAACTGTTTGGTCTGCTTGTGCAGAGTTAGTGAATCTCTTTACTTAAAGCAGCTGTCCACATGCAGATATAGTTGTACACTTGGGGTGCTAAAAAGCAGCTATATTAAGGCAAATTTCCACAACAATACAATATCAAAGTGGTTGATTCATTACAGCTCATGAGACATTAACATTTATAGCATGTTCCTGACTCAAATCAAACATCCATCCATCCATTATCTAACCCGTTATATCCTAACTACAGGGTCACGGGGGTCTGCTGGAGCCAATCCCAGCCAACACAGGGCGCAAGGCAGGAAACAAACCCCAGGCAGGGCGCCAGCCCACCGCAGCCCACACACACACACACCCCAAGCACACACCTGGGACAATTTAGGATCGCCAATGCACCTAACCTGCATATCTTTGGACTGTGGGAGGAAACCGGAGCACCCGGAGGAAACCCATGCAGACAACAACAACAACAACAACAACATTTATTTATGTAGCACATTTTCATACACAAAATGTAGCTCAAAGTGCTTTACATAATGAAGAATAGAAAAATAGAAGACACAGTAAGAAAATAAAATAAGTCAACATTAATTAATATAGAATAAGAGTAAGGTCCAATGGCCAGGGTGGACAGAAAAAACAAAAAAAAAACTCCAGGCAGCTGGAGAAAAAAAATAAAATCTGCAGGGATTCCAGACCATGAGACCACCCAGTTCCCTCTGGGCATTCTACCTAACATAAATGAAACAGTCCTCTTTGTATTTAGGGTTCTTACGGAAGGACTTAATGATGATGATGGTCATGTAGACTTCTGGCTTTTAGTCCATCAACATTGGAGCATCATGATGCTTTGAGTAGGTGGTGGTGGCGCAGGCCGCCACCACAAAGAAACCAGAAAAAGAAACAGAAGAGAGAGTAGGGGTTAGTACAGATTTTAGAGCCACTATGAATAGTTATTATAATGAATTGAACATACAGAGTATCAGGATTAAATTAAAGTGAAGTTATGAGAAGGCCATGTTAAAATAATGTGTTTTCAGCAGTTTTTTAAAGTGCTCCACTGTATTAGTCTGGCGAATTCCTATTGGCAGGCTATTCCAGATTTTAGGTGCCTAGCAGCAGAAGGCCGTCTCACCACTTCTTTTAAGTTTTGCTCTTGGAATTCTAAGCAGACACTCATTTGAGGATCTAAGGTTATGATTTGGAATATAGGGTTTCAGACATTCCGATATATAAGATGGAGCGAGATTATTTAAGGCTTTATAAACCATACGCAGAATTTTAAAGTCAATTCTGAAAGACACCGGTAACCAGTGTAGTGACATCAAAACTGGAGAAATGTGCTCGGATTTTCTTTTCCTAGTTAGGATTCTAGCAGCTGCATTCTGCACTTGTTGCAAATGATTTATGTCTTTTTTGGGTAGTACTGAGAGTAGTGCATTACAGTAATCTAGTCGATTGAAAACAAAAGCGTGAATTAATTTCTCAGCATCTTTCAATGATATAAGAGGTCTAAATTTTACTATGTTTCTTAAGTGAAAAAATGCTGTCCTAGTGGTCTGATTAATATGCGATTTAAAATTCAGGTTGCAGTCAACAGTTACCCCTAAGTTTTTTACTTCCGTCTTGACTTTTAATCCTAATGCATCAAGTTTATTTCTGATAACCTCATTGAATCCATTATTGCCAATCACTAAAATTTCAGTTTTCTCTTTATTTAGCTTCAGAAAATTACTATTATCATTCAGAAATACCAGTAAGACATTGTGTTAGTGAATCGAGAGAGTCGGTGTCATCAGGTGCTATTGATAAGTACAGCTGTGTGTCATCAGCATAGCTGTGGTAGCTCACGTTGTAACCTGAGATAATCTGACCTAACGGAAGGATATAGATTGAGAAGAGCAGCGGACCCAGGATAGAGCCTTGTGGAACACCATATAGAATATCATGTGTCTTTGAGATATAATTACCACAACTAACAAAGAATTTTCTCCCTGCCAGGTAGGATTCAAACCAACTTAGGACCCTGTCAGAGAAGCCCACCCATTGACTAAGGCGATTTCTAAGAATATTGTGATCAACGGTGTCAAATGCGGAACTCATATCTAGGAGGATGAGAACAGATAAATGGCCTCTGTCTGCATTTACCCGCAAGTCATTTACTACTTTAACGAGTGCAGTTTCTGTGTTGTGATTTGTTCTAAAACCTGACTGAAATTTATCAAGAATAGCATGTTTTTTGAGGTGGTCATTTAACTGCATAATGACGGCCTTCTCTAGAATTTTACTTAAGAAGGGCAGGTTAGAGATGGGTCTAAAATTTTCAAAAGCAGAGGGGTCAGGATTATTTTTCTTGAGTAGGGGTTTAACTACAGCAGTCTTAAGACAGTCTGGGAAGACCCCCGTATTTAATGACGAGTTTACTATGTCAAGAACATTATCAATTAGCACGCCTGTTACTTCTTTGAAAAAACTTGTTGGTATTGGGTCAAGGACACAGGTGGAGGGTTTCAGTTGAGAGATTATTCTATGTAAATCAGGTAAATCTATGCTGGTGAAAGAATTTAATTTGTTTATAACGGAGTACTGGGGCTTAGGAGGATCTGCAGTGTTGGGAGGATGTACTATGTTATTTCTAATATAATTTACTAGCAGAATACCCGCGCTTCGCAGCGGAGAAGTAGTGTGTTAAAGAAGTTATGAAAAAGAAAAGGAAATATTTTAAAAATAACGTAACATGATTGTTAATGTAATTGTTTTGTCATTGATATGAGTGTTGTTGTCATCTCTCTCTCTCTCTCTCTATATATATATATACATAGCAAAATACCCGCGTTTGGCAGCAGAGAAGTAAAAATAAAAGGAAACATTTTAATAATAACGTAACATGATTGACAATATAATTGTTTTGTCATTGTCATGAGTGTTGCTGGCATATATATATATATATATACACTCACACACATATATAAACATATATATACACATCATATATATATATATACTAGCAAAATACCCGCGCTTCGCAGCGGCGAAGTACTGCATTAAATTTTTATTAAGAAGAAAATTTAACCTTTTTAAAGTGAGGGAAAATATGGCAATAATTATTTGTTAAGGATCTCTTTGTATACCACGTTGTCAGTTCGGCCCTCCGATTGTAATATGACCAAGCTGTGCGCTGAGCTTACTCTTGAGCATGCAACTTACAGTTGGCCATGTGAACAGTAATCTTGTCTCAAATCTCACAGCTTGGATTGCTGCTGTCATAATCGATTTCAGTTTCATGGTTTGTTTCAATTACGACAGTATTTGCAGGACTTGTGTTGAAGTGACATTCGGCATCTGTCAAGCATTGTAAGCTTACAACCGGTTTCATCGATAACTTCACATCCAGCTTTTGAGAGTTTAAACATTCATAAACATCAAAGTGTCCACTACTGAAATTGTCACCTATGAATGTAAGATGTTTAAGAGGCATTGGCGGTTGTCGAAAGGTGTAAAATATTTGGCCATTTCGGTACACTTGAAAGTACCAACCGAACAATTCAGCGGCAGCCATCAACTCACATGCAGAACCATAGGTGAAGGGCTTAAGCATTTCACTCTTCTAGTGCTCCTGTGTAGTATAATTATCTCCTGTACCGTCATCAGTCCACACCTTGAACCTGTCCCAGTCATTCAATACATAAGACACAATGTTCTTCCAGATATCAAGAGTGAGCCTGATATGGCCGTGCAATATGTAACACAGAGAATGGAAAAGGTAGGTACCATCTCCGGGCATGGAAACCACTCGGTAAGTGACAGTTCTTTGATCGATGGTGATTACCTCGATAGACATGGTAATGGGGGTTGGAATGATGAAGGAAATGGGTACCTGAGTAATGTAAAGTAAGTGTAAAATACCTATACAATAACTATAATTGTAACAAACAAACAATAAAACAGCGGAGAAGCCGTGGATTAAACAAAAAGGCTGTAGTTATCAGCAGGGAGACGTGAATCCTGTGGCGAAGCAAGGAAGGGAATGTAGAGACTGGAGCGACGGACGGCCTTATATAGGCAGGCAGCCAACAACGTGGGAGGTGATGGGATGGGAGACCCAACGCCGCCTCACATGGTGACCAAGCTGCAGGCTATGGACGTATATATGTACGTAAATAGGATTCAGTTAGCGTTGGGAACCCGTGCACCAAATTTCTTGAAGATGGGCCCATAAGTAACAAAGACTGTTGAAAAGTTCAATATGGTGGCCGACAGTGGCATCATACCACTGAAATAAGTACGTACATTGGTTTCGGTTAGTGCAGGGAAGCCGCCTACCAAATTTCGAGAAGATGAGGCCATAAATAAGAAAGTTCAACATGGCGGACGTTGTTGATCGTTACGCGTAGAATTTCGAAATGAAACCTGCTTAACTTTTGTAAGTAAGCTGTAAGGAATGAGCCTGCCAAATTTCAGCCTTCTACCTATACGGGAAGTTGGAGAATTAGTGATGTTGGAAAATTCAATATGGCGGCTGACAGTGGCGTCATACCACCGAAATAAGTACGTACATTGGTTTTGGTTAGCTCAGGGAAGTCACCTACCAAATTTCGTGAAGATGGGGCCGTAAATAAGAAAGTTCAACATGGCGGACGTTGTTGACCGTTATGACCGTTATGCGTAGAATTTCGAAATGAAACCTGCTTAACTTTTGTAAGTAAGCTGTAAGGAATGGGCCTGCCAAATTTCAGCCTTCTACCTACACGGGAAGTTTGAGAATTAGTAACATTGGAAAGTTCAATATGGCGGCTGACAGTGGCGTCATACCACCGAAATAAGTATGCACATTGGTTTCGGTTAGCGCAGGGAAGCTGCCTACCAAATTTCGTGAAGATGGGGCCATGAATAAGAAAGTTCAATATGGCGGACGTTGTTGATCGTCATGACCGTTACGCGTAGAATTTCGAAATGAAACCTGCTTAACTTTTGTAAGTAAGCTGTAAGGAATGGGCCTACCAAATTTCAGCCTTCTACCTACACGGGAAGTTGGAGAATTAGTGACGTTTGGAAAATTCAATATGGCGGCCGACAGTGGCGTCATACCATCGAAATAAGTACATACATCGGTTTCGGTTAGCGCAGGGAAGCCGCCTACCAAATTTCGTGAAGATGGGGCCATAAATAAGAAAGTTCAACATGGCGGACGTTGTCGACCGTTATCGACCGTTATGACCGTTACGTGTAGAATTTCGAAATGAAACCTGCTTAACTTTTGTAAGTAAGCTGTAAGGAATGAGCCTGCCAAATTTCAGCTTTCTACCTACATGGGAAGTTGGAGAATTAGTGATGAGTCAGTCAGTCAGTCAGTCAGTCAGTCAGTGAGTGAGTGAGGGCTTTGCCTTTTATTATTATAGATATACACATATATATACATATACATATAAATATATATACATATATACACATATATATACACACAAACACATATATACATATATACACATATACATATCTACATATATACTGTATATACACATATATATATATATACAAATCTACATATATATATTAGGGGTGGGACTCGATTAAAAAAATTAATCCAATTAATTAGAGACTGTGTAATAATTAATCTTGATTAATCGTATGTAATCGCACACGTAAATTTGCCCCAAATCGCAAATGTGTTTTTTTAATTTAAAAGGGTTTTAGTGGGCGACAGAATCAAATAATAGACATGGACATGAATATTGTAAACTCAAGCTCTTTTAATTTCTGAAAAAAAAAAATGCTTTTAAACTGTATTTGAATTCAAAACAGAAACAAAAATATCATCCCTGGTTAAAATTGGGCAGACTTAAAAATAAAGTGGTAGTTTAAGTACTTTAAGTACATTTTCAGAATGGTATTGTCTTTAAATAATAATAACCAAAATTTCAACATAAAGTGCAGTTTTTCTTCTTAAAAACATAAGTCAGAAACATAAAAGGTAATTTGACCAACTTAATCTTTAAACTCTGAGTAACCTTAGCCAAAATTATTTTGTACATTAGGCTAAAACAGTGTGATCATTGAACATTTTGTAATTAGATGTAATTAGAATTACTAACGGTCACGGAAGTCCAATGATCCCCAGTAAGAGCCACAAAGTCCGCTTTCTGTAATGCATCTAATTTTGCTTGCTTTTCACTGTGCACAAAACCATGCTTTTATCAAGGCTTCGCTCGGGTAGTTTTTTGAAATTAAATTTTCCTCCGATCAGTCGTAGGAACGCGCTTCATTCAGAGTGTAACATTTTTGTAGCTGTGATGTGTGCATCAGTGTAATCGATGTACCAGGAAATCATGCATTGACAAAAGTTCCCCTTTGCTTGGAATTGAAAGTGTGATTAAATGTGTTATTTTTTGTTATGGAGTACATGCATCGAAGCTTCTCAGCTGTGCTTGTGCTAAGAATAGGAAAGATTTTAAAAATAACGTAACATGATTCTGCGTTAACCGCATATTTTTTCATACGTCTCAAACCAAGGAGATGCGAGGTTAAAATGAACCGAGAAGCACGCGTACATACTCAGTACATCCCCTCTCGGGAATCGAACTTCGGATGTAGGCCAATTGCACCACGGTGTGTGGCTTATTTATTTGAGAGTATGTAGATCGGGGTATATATATATATAGATATATATATATATTCGCAGCGGAGACGTAGTGTGTTAAAGAAGCTATGAAAAAGAAAAGGGAACATTTTAAAAATAACGTAACATGATTGTCAATATACAGTAATTGTTTCGTGAGTGTTGCTGTGATCAAGGATTCAATTATCATTATTTGTTTCAATCAGGGTCGTATTTGTACGATGTGTTGTGTTCAATTACATTCTGTGTTTGTCAGTCGTTGTAAAGATTAAATTCTGTAATTACAGCCACATTAGCTCCACAAATGAGACACACGGGTTTACCGGCAATGTCAGTAAACATATACTCAGCCTCCCATCGGTTTTTAAAGGCTCTATTTTCAGAATCAACTTTTCTCTTCGGCATCGTGTGGGCTAGCTTCGCAATAACTTGCAGCAACGCGGTAAATGTTCGGCAAGGCAGCTGAAGCGCTGCATTATGGGATCTGTAGTTTATTGTGTTACCAGCGCTTCATATACCCGGGCCATTAATAACAATAATACAGTATATAAAATGATCTCGCGGGCCGGATATAATTACACGCCAGGCCGGATGTGGCCCGTGGGCCTTGAGTTTGACTCATATGGACTAAATAGAACTTGAAAAGAAATATTTTTTGGAATGTGATCGCGCAAGTCAGTACATCGAGCCCGCGTGCTATTGTGGTTTTGCTTGTGTGCTTCAGTAAGTTACCGTCCCCTCGCTCTTACTTTTTTACCGTTCATCTAATGAATACACTGAGTATGGCTTTACCAAAACAATCATTGATCGCGAATAAAGTATCCATTATTCATGAAGCTTCAATAGGTGAATAGGTGATCTGTCTTTCTGCGTTAACCGCATGCGTTTTCATACGTCTCAAACTAAGGGGATGCGAGGTTAAAATAAATCGAGAAGCGCGCGTACATACTTAGTGCATCCCCTCTCGGGAATCGAACTTCGGACGTGGGCGCTACAGGCGAATGCTTTACTATCGCGCCACAGCGTGTGGTTTATCTATTTGAGCGTAGCAGTGTACAGTAATCCCTCCTCCATCGCGGGGGTTGCGTTCCAGACCCCCCCGCGATAGGTGAAAATCCGCGAAGTAGAAACCATATGTTTGTATGGTTATTTTTATATATTTTAAGCCCTTATAAACTCTCCCGCACTGTTTATAAATATTCCCCGCAGAGTTATACAGCATAATCCCTTTGTATTCTCTTAGATATTAGGTAAGATTCATTGAAATTATGTATATAAACACACACTGTTTATATACAGTAAAACCTAAATATTATTTTAAAGATATTGAGTGTCTCCGATATCACATATGTTACAGCCATTACGATAGACAGGTCACCAGCAATAAATACGTACATTGCAAGAAAAATAGTATACAGTAAATGTGTGTACAGTGACACTAAACGTACATACATGTACTAAGCACTGTAAGAAGAAAATTAATTATGGTTACTCACCAACAATGACACGATGACTTGTCTGATAACAATGAGTTTAATTTTACTGCACAACAAAGGAGAGCGTTACAGCCCTTGTAAAGGAGCCAGTTCAGGCGATTGTGTAGCACTGCCGTTGTTCTTCTTCTGGCAGTCTTCAATCCAAATCCCTAAAGCAGATTCCATCCAGACTACTGCCTTATTACATCCACTTACAACTCGTTTTGCACCCTGGTTAAAAGGACGCTGCAGCCGTAGATCTTATATTCCTTTCCTACTTTTTAAATAAAAAGAATCGTAGCCTTCAACAAATCCAAAACGTTTACCTTTTCGGCAATCGTTAACATCTTCTTCTTGCGCTTGGGCACGGCACCTGAAGCAGTAGCAGATTGTTTTGTAGCCATAATGAAGGGCTTGACTATGCACAAAGATAAACACTAAAGAGCACAACTCTTTACACAGCGAAGCACGTTGATGCTGAATGAGCGAGATGAGACTTCCTGGTTAACACTGCATAGCTCCTGCGTGCTCTGATTGGTTAGCTTCTCAGTCAGGAGAACTTAACTGCGTGCTCTGATTGGTTAGCTTCTCAGCCATCCGCCAATAGCGTCCCTTGTATGAAATCAACTGGGCAAACCAACTGAGGAAGCATATACAGGAAGTAAAAAGACACATTGTCCGTAGAACCCGCGAAGCAGCGAAAAATCCGCGTTATATATTTAGTTATGCTTTCACATAAAATCCGCGATAGAGTGAAGCCGCGAAAGTCGAAGCGCGATATAGCGAGGGATTACTGTAATTCGGTTTTTGTTCAGCACTCTTTGGAACTGTTACTTTTTGTCTGCGCACTGCGTCAGTTCACGTGAGCCGCTGAATATGGTTTTACATGTCACTCGCTCGCTTCTAATTGTTTCGCTGCCTTCTTAATTATATAATGCATGTTTTCTAAAGCGCGTTTTGTAGCTCTTCCTGGCTTTCTACGTAATGCGTGATTACGTGAGAGGCGCGATGATGTCATACGAAACTCCGCCCCTCCAGCTGAACTCCATTACAGTAAATGGAGAAAAATAGCTTCTAGTTATGACCATTATGCGTAGAATTTCGAAATGAAACCTGCCCAACTTTTGTAAGGAAGCTGTAAGGAATAAGCCTGCCAAATTTCAGCCTTCTACCTACACGGGAAGTTGGAGAATTAGTGATGAGTCAGTCAGTCAGTCAGTGAGTGAGTGAGGGCTTTGCCATTTATTAGTATAGATTACACGGGGAGAACATGCAAACTCCATGCAGGGAGGACCCAGGAAGCGAACCTGAGTCTCCTAACTGCGAGGCAGAAGTGCTACCACTGCGCCACTGTGCCCCAAAAATACAGATCACTTGAATTTCTAATTTGTTGTAACTTTTTTTAATATGGCAATAAATACAGAATGTGTTTTTTAAAATACTGTTTTTATTTTGCTGATTGGAGCAGTTTTTTCCTCCAGGCATTTTGTGCAATATTTTAAAATTCTGCCTTCATAAGGCTTTAAGGCTTTCCCTTTTGTATTTTTGTGGATGACAATTATTTGAAAACATGCATGAAATGTGTAGCACCTGCCATAGCTGCCTGAATGGTCAGTTTTGGTCTTTTTTCTTCCAAATAATCCCTGAGCCACTGACAAAACCTCTTGCAAAATATACTGCAGTTGTGATTTCATTTGATCTTTTTCAGCATCTGGACAACTGTTCAGTACACTGTTCTTTCTGTGTAAAACTGGAACATTTCAATTTTTGGTGACTTCTCCCAGTGCTAGTGCACTTCTCATCTATATACAAATTTGTGGAAGATACTACATTCTACATCAATTTACAAATAATATCTGTTTTTCTTCTCTTTTTCTATATAAAATGACACTGCCCTGTAACATTTCTATACGTGATTGGTTCTATTTAGTGACCTTATTCTAATTTTGTTTTCAGATTGTGTTGCCTCATGGCTAAGTTCTGTATTTGGATGTGATTTAACTATTTGATAGTGCCATGAGGTGCAGAATAATTCTTTTTAAAATGATTTTTTCTGTTTGCTTATACTACTTTAGAGTTGTTATTTCTTCAGATTTTTCCAAGTCTTTTATTGTGTATTTGTCTGTTGTGCAAATGTCTTAATAAAATGTTAAATCAACAATATTCATAGTGACTTGATTGTAGTCAAATTGATTCACGTGTGAGGCTTTTGCTGTATTGTTTAATCAAAAAATTAATGATATTAGAAATAATATAGTACATCTCCCCAATACTGATCCTCTTAAACCCTGGTACTCCATTATAAACAAATGAAATTCTTTCACCAGGATAGATTTACCTGATCCGTATAAAATAATTTCTCAACTGAGACCGTCCACCTGCGTCCTCGACCCAATACCAACATGTGTTTTCAAAGAAGTATTGATAGTATTCTAAACTCGTCATTAGATACAGGGGTCTTCCCAGACTGTGTTAAGACTGCTGTAGTTAAACCCCTACTCAAGAAAAATAATCTCGACTCCTCTGCTTTTGAAAATTTTAGACCTATTTCTAACCTGCCTTTCTTTAGTAAAATCCTAGCGAAGGCAGTCATTATGCAGTTTAATGATCACCTCAATAAACATGCTATTCTTAATAAGTTTCAGTCTGGTTTCAGAATAAATCACAGTACAGAAACTGCATTCGTTAAAGTAGTAAATGACTTGCAGGTACTGTAAATGCAGACAGAGGCCGTTTATCTGTTCTCATCCTCCTAGATCTGAGTGCCGCATTTGATACCATTGATCATACTATTCTTAGAAATTGCCTTAGTCAATGGGTGGGCCTCTCTGGCAGTGTCTTAAATTAGTTTGCATCCTACCTCGCAGACATAAAATTTTTTGTTAGTTGTGGTAATTACAGTATACTTCAAAGACACATGATATTCTATATGGTGTTCCACAAGGCTCTATCCTGGGTCCACTGCTCTTTTCGATTTACATGCTTCCGTTGGGTCAGATTATCTTGGGGCATAACGTCAGCTACCACAGCTGTACTGTTGACACACAAGTGTATTTATCAATAGTGCCTGACGACCCCAACACTCTTGATTCACTGACATAATGTCTTACTTGTGTTTCTGAATGGATGAGTAGTAATTTTCTCAAACTAAATAAGGAGAAAACTGAAATCTTAGTGATTGTCAAAAATAGATATAATGAGGTTATTAGAAATAAACTTGATGCATTACAATTAAAAGTCAAGACAGAGGTAAAGAATTTAGGGTTAACTATTGACTCTGACCTGAATTTTAAATCACATATTAATCAGATTACTAGGACAGCATTTTTCCACTTAAGAAATATAGCAAAAGTTAGACCCCTTATAACATTGCAATATGCTGAAAAATTAGTTAACGCTTTTGTTTTCATTCGGCTAGATTACTGTAACGCACTCCTCTCAGGACTACCTAAAAAGACATCAATCGATTGCAATGAGTGCAGAATGCAGCTGCTAGAATCTTAACTTAATCTTAAAATCCGAGTAGATCTCTTCTGTTTTGATGTCACTGCATTGGTTACCTGTGTCATTTAGAACTGACTTTAAAATACTCCCTATAGTTTATAAAGCCTTAAATAATCTCACTTCATCCTATATTTCAGAATGTCTTTCACCTTACACTCCAAAACGTAACCTTAGATCTTCAAATGAGTGTCTGCTTATTATTCTGAGAGCTAAACTTAGAAGAAGTGGTGAGGCAGCCTTTTGCTGTTATGCATCTAAAATCTGGAATAGCTTTCCAATAGGAATTTGCCAGGCTAATACAGTGGAGCACTTCAAAAAACTGCTAAAAACTCATTATTTTAACATGGTTTTCTCATAGCTTCATTTTAGTTTAATCCTGATACTCTGTATATGCATTTAATTATCAATATCATTCCTGATGGCTCTGTAATCCATACTAACCCCTACTTTCTCTTCTGTTCTTTTTCCGGTTTTCTGTGGTGGCGATCTGCGCCACCACCACCTGATCAAAGCACCGTGATGTCACTACATTGAAGGATTAAAGGCCAGAAGTCCACATGACTGTCATCATCAAGTTCTTCGATGTGAACCCTGAAAACCATGACGAATGATTGAGGTCATTTATGTTAGGTAGAATGCCTAGAGGGGGCTGGGCGGTTTCGTGGCCTCGGAACCCCTGCAGATTTTATTTTTTGTTTTTGTTTTTTCTCTCCTCCCTGGCCATCGGACCTTACTTTTATTCTATGTTAATTAGTGTTCTCTAATTCTATTTTCTTATTTATTTTGTCTTTTTTCTCTTTCTTCATCATATAAAGTACTTTCAGCTAAATCATCCATCCATCCATTATCCAACCCGCTATATCATAACTACAGGGTCATGGGGGTCTTCTGGAGTCAGTACCAGCTAACACAGGGCACAAGGCAGGAAACAAACCCCTGGCAGGGTGCCACCCACCACAGGAGCTAAAATCATTTGTATGAAAATATGCTATATATATAAATGTTGTTGTAGTGTGCTTTTAATAAAATGAACAGGCAGGGAAGAAGAAAGATAGCAGACACACAATGAGAATGTAATAAGTGTACAATTACACCTACCTGTCCAGCTGCCGAGCTGGAAGATGTAACAAATTTTCTTTTGTACCTGTACCTGAAACTTTCCAGAGCAATATGGCGTCACACCTGAGATTAAATTATTCACAAACAGAAATCAGCTTTCTGGACACTACCATTCACATAAAGGACGGTACCCTTATGACCTCTATTTTTCACAAACCAACAGACAGATGGACATATCTAAGAAATGACAGTTTCCACCCACAGCATATACGGAACTCCATCATCTACAGCCAGGCAATACGTTAAAATCGTATTTGCTCAGACCCAATGGATCGGGACACACAACTGCAGAAACTCAGGACAGACCTACAAATCAGGAGAGCTATGGTTATACCCAGAGAAAACGTTCTGGAATACAAAGGTGCAGAAACCAAGAACTGGGACCCACTAGTTGTAACTTATCATCCACATCTGGAAACACTTCGCAAAATTAGGAAAGCGCTTCAACCCATGGTATAGAAAGACAATAAACTGAACAATATATTCCCAGAACCTCCCCTCCTTGCATATAGACAACCACCAAACCTCACATAAATGATTGTCCAAAACTCTATGTATGGCTCAGCAGCAAGTGGCACATCTCACTTCCTACAAAATATGTGTGGCACCTGTGCACATATCTACACGACAGATCAGGTAGTTATACCACATTGCCAGCAGGAGCTTAAAATAAAGGGTTCATTCACAGGCAAATCTGTTAATGTGGTCTACCTAAACATGTGCATAAGGTGCCCCAACACTGGACTGTATATAGGAGAAACTAGGCAGACACTGCACCAGCGAATGAACTCACATAATTTTCATATCAATCAGAACAGTGTTGATCTTCCGGTGGCAGCACACTTTAACAGTAATGGTCACAGCATAAAGGATCTGAGGCACACTGTGCTTATGGGTAATTTCAAGACCCAACAGGAGCAGAGAGAATGGGAATACAAATGTATGCTTAAATTTAATACTCTACAAAATGGACTGAATAGAGACAAGAGTTTTATGACCAGATATGTGGACTAACAGACTGATTGACCAGCTGAGTACATCAGAGGCCTATCTAACAGACAATGCACTTAAAAAAAAACCTTACAGGACTTTCTCTAGTAATGGTTATCTTATCTCTGCATTTTATTAGTTCATTGTTCTCTTCCTTCAGGGTTAATTCATCTAAGGTTTATTCATTTTGCTAACATGTGAACAAAAAGTTTGTTAAGATGAAAGAAAAAATCACTTTGCTGTCCCAATATAAGCTAGAGTATTTTTCAGTTTCTCTGTTACACCTTGCCTGATGAAGGGGCCTTAGCTGCCTCGAAAGCTTGCATTTGAAATCTATTTAGTTAGCCAATAAAAGGTGTCATTTCACCCTATTTTCTCCTGTAGCAATGTAAATTAAGGGCATAAAAAATGCACCTCATCTATATGAACCGTTCTGAACTTTACATTTAAAATAGTCAAATGGCACACAGAAAAGTGTTTTGAAAATATACTATAGATGCCCTCCATCTCTTCATGTTTTATTGGACTGAACCTATATTTTCTGGGCAAGACATAATAAATGTGTGTAGAGGTGCTGATAGTAATGCTTATATTGAAAAAATGATGATTTGCTAATAACAGTTTCTTAAGATAATAATACAATATATGAGGACTGAAGTTTTACTGAATGTTTTTTCTTAGTCATTAGTAATTGATTCAGTTTATTTTTTAGAGTTTGGTGCAGTTATTTAGGAGTATTTAAATTGGATATTTTATGAAGGGCCATAACAGCACACTGCTGGGCTTCATAAAATAAGTTAATAGTACTTGGTACAGCAGAGTTGTTTTGGGTGTGTCATTGCAAATGTTTTGAATGCTTATGGAATGAAGAAAATTCAGCTTTTTTTAAATATTGAATTATAAGGATCTCTATAGTTTTGTTTTCAGTTTGTCATTGCAGATTTTTTATGTGTTTAATCAATGGCAAAAGTTTCAAATAAACGCAATTTAATTCCGTGTTGTAACAAAAACATGAAAAAGTCTAAAAGAGAGGTGGAATTGAATATAGTTTACAACCATTGCAATTATGCATGTCTTTATTTTAAATTGGTTGATCACTAATAGATTATCAACATACGTATTTCAACAAGCTGCTAATCTTCTCATTTTTAAATAATGCAAAGATTAATTTGCATGTATTTTTTCATTAAATTACTTACTCAAACACTAATAATGGTGCTGAAGAACATTTTATTTTGCCCAGAATTTTCCAGATCTCATTGTAACAAGTATTTCTAAATTGACAGTAACCACGTTCTCAATATGGCATATTTGTACTACAATCAAAATCCACCAGATGGTGCCTTAAAGCTCAGAAGAAAACTGAGTAGGAAAAAAGGCAAAAATATTATGTTCTAGTAATTTAAATATCAAAATGTGTGTGATTAATTAAAATGGTGGTCTAAACTGTTATTTCTGTACAACACTTGTCAACACAGTAAGGATGACTTAAATCATACTGCCACTGTATAAAAAGAATGCTATATTAAAATGCATCTTTCATTACTTATTTAGTCACTTTTTATCAGATTTTTTAAGTTATTAGTTGTAGTGTAATTTACAATAAGCTGATATCTGATGGTGGCTAAAATAAAAAATTGAAAAATAACACACTATTAGAGAAAGGCTTCAAATCAACTTGTGAGGTTAATCTATTTGCACATTTTGCATCAATATTTCCTCTATTTTCCTTTAACATTACTTACCAGATTTAATTCAGCATGCAAGTCTTCATTCATGTTTATAGACTTCATGTGCAAGTATCGAACAAAGCATATGTTTTCCTAAAAAAACAAAATATTTATATATATTTTTATTACTTAATATCCACAAAGACTTTTTTTTTTACATTTTTACAGAATGTTGAAAATGTGATATTTTCTTGATAAGGTGTACACAACAAGAGGGTGTTTATTTGCTATATGTTGATTTAATCGGATTTCTCAATTCTCTGCAGCTCTGTAACTTTATGGGTTCTAAAACTTTATTGTGAAGTATCTGCAAATTTAAAAGAACACTTAACATAACATCTTAGTGTGCAAATCCATCTCTCTATATAAGTTTATATATAAACCTGACATCAAATGCTGCCAGAAAGCATGCCAACATCAATGTTATGTGCAGTGCAGGATTTTTGATATTTTCTGTTAAACAGAGCAATTAGTATATTGTAATATGCACATTTTTTATTTGTAAACTGAATTCTAATGTTTTGTGGAGATTTAGGAGTATGTGATTTATTTCAGAGCTCTTTTGCTTTTTTTGAAAGTTGGTTTAAATTTCCTATAAATCAGGCTGTGGCTTGGCCATTTCTCTTTACATTTAATTACTTGCACAGCTATGACTTGATTAAAAATCAGTTTTGACTGCATTACAACTTTTGGTTGAAAAATTAGTATTCTTTATAAATAAAATCCGTTATTTATTATTATTTATGCTGGTTAAAGATATTTTTGGTCTTTTTCTCCTTTTGTATGAAAAACTGCACATTCCTCTGGCCATTTGCATGATGGGATACCAGTTCATAGTGGTAGTGACTCATCCCTGTGTGATGCAATATGTCAGTGCCGTTACGTGGTCACTGTCTCCAATGACCCTTTCCAACTTCTTGAGATTGCACTCAACTCTTCGAAACGATAGGATTGTCTCTTTTGCTGCAGCCATGCAGCCAGTGACAAGGCCACATCATTAGGGATCTTAACCACTTCTTGTTAGGGATGTTGAGTTCTGCATTGTCAGATGGTGCAACAGGGTGTCGAATGCTCTGCTGTCATGCAGTGCAACCTAGGTGTTAAACAGTGCACTTCTGTGTGGTGATCTGTTAATTACAAGTGAACAGGCACACCTCCTTGTGCGGAGTTTCTGATCTTATAGCTGTTTACCACCACTGAAATACAACTGCAAAGACCATTCCAAGTCTAGATTTCAGCTTTGAGATTCTCCCTCATTTAATGTTCTGTAATACCTCTGTGATCTGCTTTGTCCTATGCCTGTACAGTTTTACCACTGGCTCTGCTTCACACAGTTCACATGTGGTCAGTGACAACTCAATCTGCCACAATCTTTCCCAGATACTGTACATGAGCTAGCAGCTGTGATGGCATCCATGCACCCAGACCAACGGATCCTAGCAGATGGAGAAGCATTGGTGGAGCTCCAGAGGTAGCAGTCTCTAAGTTGTCTTCCTCCCTGTACTGATACTGCACACGGCACTCCAGATCACTGATGTCAGCCTTGAGACTCTCCAGCAACTTTTCAGAAAAGCAAAGTAGTTCGATTGTGGTGCTTGTAGTATTCAGCTCTTGATATGTTTTGAAGGCAAGTCTTTTTTTAGTCCCTCTTCTGACACCAATGTACAGTAGCTCTGGCACCAAGTACTAAAATGGATCATTTGCTCTTTATATAGCTCTTTTAGGTGACTTGCTATCCTTTAAAATAACTGTTTACCTTTGTTGTACTGGATGGAACTCTGTTTGCAACACTACAGGCCTGCGTTTTTTATAAGCGAACCTGCTGCTGGCTTTGAAGCTGCTCATTTACAGGATAGAATGCCAGCTCATGGGGGCGAGGGTGACTCATCCCTGGCTGATGCAACTTGTCAGCATCATTACAATGTAAAATTAAAAAGGCTTATAATATGTTTTATAATGCGCAGACTGTTAATAGATGCTTATAATAGATACCAAATTTTGGCACAGTGGTAGTGCTGCTGCCTCGAGTAAGGCAAACAGGGGTTCGCTTCCTGGGTCTTCCCTGCAATGAGTTTGAAAAACACTTTGAGTAGTGAGAAAAGCACTATATAAATGTAAAGAGTTATTATTATCATTATTAATTGTTCAAATTAAGTAGTTTCAGTTTTTTTTATTATATGATTTAAGTGTTTCAGATTTAACTAGGAATATATACAATCAAACCAATCAAGTGAATGTGCTCTTTTATTTACTTTAGGCAGTGAATGCAGAAATGCAAAACGAATGGTTGAAAATTGAAGTTGCCGGTAACAGCAACACCAATATTCCATCTTATTGGGAAAATACTCTTTACAGTTGCCTGGGCTGCCTTAAGTTTAAATTCACTGGATGACTGCTATTTATAAAATCACATTATACCCTAAAAGTTGAACTTGTAACCTCTTGTCATCTTTGTGATGTCTCTAAAAGAGAATTCTGGAATTAAGAGTTATTCATTAGTGAGACTGCTTCAATGGAAAGTGATATATTTCAGTGAGACATCAGCCACAATTTAGTTATTTAGGTTAAAATTGCTGATTACCATACCTATGGTCATGAGCTTTGGGTAATGAGATTGCGGGTACAAGAGGCCAAAATGACCTTTCTCCGTAGAGTGGCTGGACTCTCCCTTAGAAGGGGGTGAGCAGTGTAGACATCTGGGAGACCCATGGAGTAGAGCTGCTGACCCCCTGCATAGAGAGGAGCCAATTGACGTGGCTCGGGCATGTGATACAGATGCCTCCCTGTGGAGGTTTAATTGTCACAACCAGCTGGAAAGGAGATCACGGAGAAGACCCTGGGATCGCTGAGAGGATTATATCTCCCAGATGGCCTGGGAATGCCTTGGGATCTTACAGTATGAGTTGGCAAGTGTGTCTGGGGAAGGGGACATATGGACCTCACTGCCAAGGTTATTGATTATATGTACACAGTAAGCTTGGCAGTTATTTGTTCATCCTGAGATTGTGTCATATTAATAGGACACAAACAGGTATAGAAAAAGGTACACTTTCAACATACACAAATTCTAATAATATATCTCTCAGTATTAAGAACTATTTTACAGAAAGACTGTAGACAGCAAGTTTTGGAGATAAAATAATCGAGAAATAATTTGTCTGAATTACATATGATACAGATATATTTCCCTTTAAATATTCTTCCATATTATAAAAAATGTACGAGACAGATTTGAAAAATATGAAGATAAATCAGCAATGTTATACTTATAAATACTGCTGCACATTCCCAGAAAATAAACAAATGTCTGCCAAGTGGCTTTACTAGTTGGACAGGGTTGGCATCAGTAAATATATTTAGCATGTGAATTCACAAGGAGACTGAAATAGTAAACTGGTGATACTTACTTTGTAAAGAGCTGTTATTTTCTGCTGTGTGATGTTGCCCATAATGGTCTCCGAGAATGCATTCTGGGACATCACCGTGTAGTGAGAAAGCTATAAAGTAAAAAAAAAAACAAAAATGCTGGATTTTAAAATGTAAATATAATCCTGTGGTTCACTTCAAAATAATGATATTATGAAAAAAAAAATCCTTTGATGACCAAAATGCTAAAGGAAAATACATGATTATCATGGAAATATATATTACCATATTAATATATATTATAATTTATGGTAGAGTATTAAAAAATGTAGAGATCTTGACAATTATTTTATTGGGAAGAGGCAACAGCTATAAAACAGCTTCACAGGTATAATAAAGTCTCTTTCACAAGCTAGTCCATAACAGACAGAAATGCGATGTTAATTATAGTGATTTATATTTTGACATATTGAAATTATTATTTTATAGAAAACGCTATGTTAAAGCATCATAGGATAATCATTTACAAAAACTTCAGCAGGATACCAATAGCAAAATCGTAATAATGTCAAAGGTTTTGTAATAGTGCTTGTAATGAAAGACTACATTTAAAATAAAGAATGATTGAGGTTTTAAAGAAGTGGAAAGGCTTCTGAGCTTACAAAGGAGTGGAAAATTGAAAGGTCTCCCTTTAAAAGACCTTCCCTGTGGTACAGAAAAAAAAAGCGAGATTACAGGCAAAGCCATTTTATTCCACACTGAACTTCTCAGATGTCAGCAGCGGCTTTCACACGGCTGAAATTGTGTGGTTGATATAAATGCATTTCTAGAAATGTCCTGACATGTGATTGAGGTTTAGAAAATGAATACCAATAAATGTAATGCATTACATGTAGGAAGCCAAAAAATATTAATTACAATTACATAAAGGGTGGAGTGAACTCATCACTGTGTATGCTCTGATTAAATTGGCAAAGGGGACATGGGGTCTTAAATCATGTAATGTGAAGCACTAGCCCAGAAAGTTCAAAATCTTTTTTTATATTAAATTGAATAAAGTATAAAGACAAATAAAACCAAAACTAAATTCTTTGCAGCATGAAAACAACAGTGATAATATACCTGGTTGCAGGTTGTTCATAAATAGGTCGGGACATATTTACAAAATACCACTTATTGAAATGGTCACATATAAGATGCAAAGTCTCATTTAAAATAGTGTCAGTGCAAACTGTTGGATCAATGAGACTACAATGTTATTAACTGTCAAACTGTAGGAAGTACAATAAAACCCCCACATATTGGTGTGTTCTGACCAAAGATTAGGAAAGTGAAGAAGTACCTACAGTATGCAGTATGTTGTGTTTGGTCAGAAACTAATTGACCAGGAATGACTGATGCATCTTGACACAATTGTTCTTTGCTGGACTTGTCTGCTAGGATACTTGTGACGCATCATTGTTATCCTTCTCACATTGTTCTATTAAATGCTGATTTTGTGTAATTCATGATAGCCCCAGTAACTTATTTAGCACAAAAAAATCTTACAGCTTCCCTTGACCATGTGCGATGTCACATTTGCCTTTGACACAGCTATAAACAGATTGGTTAACCTTAACTATATCTACACAACAAATAAAAAACATAGAAAATGTAAAGTGCACAAAGTCAATTAATAAGTCAGAGGACAGTGGAGCTGCACGAGTCAAGAGCAACTTTTTTGATTGGGGGTAGGGTGTCACAGTCATTAATACCTTCTCCTTTTTCCATAGAACAGGGGAGGACTTCCAGGAGGACATTTGACACCATTTTCATTTCTGCCCCAGTGTTCAGTAGCGAATTTGCAACTCTAGAGGTAGGAGATTCATCCACAGAAGTAGACAGACTCTTAAAACTTTTTTTTTGTTTTGCTTGATTTTTTTTTGTCGGGGCAGCATGGTAACACAGTGGTAGTGCTGCTTCCTCACAGTAAGTTCACATCCCACATCCTCCCACCATGGAATTTGCATGTTCTCCCCATGTTTGCATGGGTTTCCTCCCACAGTCTAAAGACATGCAGATTAAGTGGATTGGCATTGCTAAATTGGCCGTAATTTGTGTGTTCACCCTGCAATGGACTGGTGCCCTGTACAGGATTTGTTCCTGCACTTTGGCAGTGGGGCCTGGGCAGTCTTGTGGCCTTGGAACCCCTGCAGATTTTGTTTTTTATTTCTCCAGCCCTCTGGAGTTTTTTTTTTTTTTATTTGTTTGCTCTGTCCTCCTGGCTATTGAATCTTACTTTATTCTTTGTTACCTAGCATTGCCTAATCTTATTTTTATATTTTTATTTTTTCTTTCTTTATTTTGTAAAGCACTATGAGCTACATCATTTGTATGAAAATGTGCTATACATATACATGTTGTTGTTATCTCTTTCTCCATTCCTTTTAGAAGCATTTCAGAATCAATCCAGATTTTAGCATTTCAACTTTTCTACCTTTTGTCTATTCTAAGTTTACAAATCTTTCACTTCCTCTGTCTGGATGTTTTCCATCTTAATGATTAAAGATGTTAAATTCATGAAATCAACAGCTTAGATTACCAGACTCAAAAACTGCAAGAATGAGGGACTTCAGTCACCAAAAAAACAAAGCAAACAAAAACAAAATCACAAATTAATTTACTGTACTCTAACACCCACATCTCTGTCAAACTTTTTATAAAAAATGTTTTAATTTCTGCTGCCATAACCTGACTGTGATCATTTGCTAATATACAATTTCATCACCATGTATGTGCATATGTTACAATGTTATATGCCTTAATAAAAATCACAAAATCTAAATTGTCCAGAAAAGCACTATATAAATCTAGATTTATATATGTTTAATAGATTTATATCTATATACTGTATATCTATTTATAATAGATGTATACATTGTCACACATGTGCAACTAGGAGGGAGCTGGATTGGACCAAGTAAAGGTAACCTGCCAGGCCAGAGGGTGGCAGGATACACTAAACCTGTCTCTGTTACCTGTGCAGGCCAAATACGGGAAAATGTTCCTGATTTAACATCACTTCTGGTTCCGGCACCCAGACTGATGTCATTTTCAGTTCCTGTGCCCTGACTGACATCACTTCCAGTTCCGGACTAAATACATCATTTTCAGTTCTCGGCTCATAAAGCCGCCATCTTTGCTTATTATTTCAGTTTACTCATGGAACCAACAAGAACACATCCCTCTTGTCTTTACCATTTTGCAGCTAGGGACAACATATGGGTGGCTGCCCCAAATCTTTATCATGTGTTGAGACTACTTCTTTTACAACATATATATATATATATAGTGGCACGCAGCTGGGGGTGGTACCCAGCCGGGACGCCCAGGAGGACCAGAGGAGGGCAACCGCCCTGGTTGCTTTGCGGACCACTGGTAGAGAGCTTTGAAGCTCAACCCTGTAGGGGAATGTGGTCAGCCCTGGACCTCAGCACTTCCACCACACCTGGAAGTGCTGGGGAGAAGAGGAGCAGGGATACCCGGAGTGCTTCTGGGGATACAGCCGGCACTTCCGCCACACGGGGGCGTGGCGGTGGAAGATTGCCAGGAAGCACATGGAGCACATCCGGGGAATTATAAAAGGATCCGCCTCCCATCATTCAGCGCTAGAGTCGGGTGGAAGACGGACGAAGTCTCTGGAGGAGGCAAGGAGGTGGTCTTAAGAGTATGGCATTGTTGAGGGCCTGGACTTTTGAGGGTGATTTGTGCTGTAGCACTGGGGTGTGCAAGTTCACTTTAACTGTAAATATAGTGTATAATAAATGTGTTGTGGTGCATAAACAGTGTTTGCCTGTTTGTGACCCTGCTTTTCCCCACAATATATATATATATATATATATATATATATATATATATATATACAGTATATATATATATATATATATATACAGTATATATATATATATATATTGTCACAGACGACTGGAGTTCTGACCCGGCAGGGACGCCTAAATGGACCAGAAGGTCATAAGAATAGCTTCCAGGCCACAAGGGGGCAACTGCCCTGGAGCAGGAGAGGACCATGGGAAAGGAGAAAAAGGGTTCTGGACTGTTTGGACCCGTGGCCACCGCCAGGACGCGACTTAAGCCTCGAGGAACCTGGAGACAGTTACTTCCACCACACTCTGCAAGATGGCGGAGGAACCTGCCAGGGACGCCCGGAGTGCTTCTGGTGCAAAGGGCAGCACTTCCGCCACACCAGGAAGTGCTGCCGGAAGTTTGTCATCAGCCACCTGGAGCATATCCGGGTGGGAATAAAAGGTGCCGCCTCCCAGCAATCTGGGAGCTAGAGTCGAGAGAGGGAGCAGGACGAAGCTCCCAGGAGGAGATTGGCGGCTAAGGACTGAGAGAAAGAAAATTCGTTGTGGTTGATTATTGCTGTGTGCTTTGTGTCTTGTTTGAAACTGTCTTTATTTATGTTAAATAAACGTGTGGCTTTTATAAAGATGTGGCCTCTGACTGGTGGTGTCCTGGCAAGTCTCACAATATATATACTGTATATATATATATATTGTGGGGTACAGCCCAGAGACACAGGTAGACATGATGTTTTCACCACACACGCTTATTTTACACTATTTACAATACAATAAAGTGCACAAACCCAGTGCTACATCACCAATCACCCCTTTAAGTCCTGGCCTTCCCACAATGCCTTTCTCTGGTCCGCCTCCACTCCTCTCCTCCAAGCTCTGTCTTCCACCCGACTCCAGCCATCGAATGGAGGGAGGCGGCCCCTTTTATATCCACCCGGATGTGCTCCAGGTGTCCTCCAATAATCTTCCGCTGGCACTCCCCTGTGTGGCGGAAGCACAGGCTGTGTACCTGGAAGCACTCCGGGTGTCCCCGATCTTCTTCCTCCCAGCACTTCCGGGTGTGTCGGAAGTGCTGAGGTCCAGGGCTCTCCAGGCATTGGTGCTCCGCCTGGCAGTGACCACGGGCCCCTACAGGTTTGAGCTTCCAAGCTCTATACCCGTGGTCCCCAAAGCAACCAGGGAGGTCTCCCCTCGTGGTCTGGAGGAGGCGCAAGCCCTCCGCCGGTCTTCCTAGGCGTCCCGGCTGGGTAGCAGCCCCAGCCACTTGCCACAGTATATATATATATACTGTATACTGCCACAATATAAAAAAGAAAACAATAAAGAGCAACACAACATCACTAATTTAAATGACAAGAAATGTCGAATGCAAGATAAGTTACAAAAAATAAGAACACAATGCTCATAATGATTTGGGCTCCAAGAAGGAAACTTGCAGAGCATTTCTCTAGCTGGTCAGCTATTCAAATTATTAGCATTTATGGGGATAGAAGGATCAATAGACAGCCATCATGGGAATATTAACAAATGTAGAGTATACCCACAACAGTAACACACTATTATCTGGAAATGTTTATTTTCTTATGAATATGTTAACAAAATTGCACATTACCTGATCTACTGTTTTACTATACACTGTATCCAATGTGATAAAAAATGTTTTTTTCCTACCTTATACATTGAAGAATTTTGTTTCCCTTGTATCCAGGTCAGATCATTAAAGTCAACTTTCCAGAGCATCTTTGAGGCTTTCTCTTGAAGTTTGTATTTTCTGCAAAAGAAATTTTGGAATATGCGCACAGGGCAAAAATGTATTAAAAAAAGGACTACCTAGTACCTTTACTGGACAAACTGCTTTGTGTACATCTTCATAATGTTGCTCATTTAACACTGTTGCGAACTAAAAAGGCACAAATTTGGAAGTTGCACATGAATTCCAACATTCCAAAATGAAGTAAAATGTTTAACACTAGCCAACCTGCGGCGTATGCCGCATAATTATCAACGTGAACAGTCAATGTGGCTCACAGCTGCATGTGGACTGTAGCACAGATCAAAGAGAGTGAGGATGTGTTTGGTGATGTGTTGGGGGTGGGCACATGAGCAAGCAGTGCGCATGCCTCGAGAGCGAGGGTGAGAGTTAGCGGGCGGGCCTCTTTTGTGCGTTCCCCATGACACGGAGGAGGAGGGTTAGAGTGGGCGGTCGGGGCTCTGTCGTGCGTACCCCATGGTCAGGAGACTTGGTCGATTATATATACAGTGGAACCTCAGTTCACGAACATAATTCATTCCAAAACTCTGGTCGTAAACTGATTTGGTCGTGAACCGAAGTAATTTCCCCCATAGGATTGTATGTAAATACAATTAATCTGTTCCAGACCATACGACCTGTATGTAAATATATATATTTTTAAGTTTTTAAGCACAAATATAGTTAATTATACCATAGAATGCACAGCGTAATAGTAAACTAAATGTAAAAACACTGAATAACACTGAGAAAACCTTGAACAAACTTGAGCGCTATGAACCGCTCACTAAAAACACTTTTTTTTAATGAGTTTTAAGCACAGGGAAAAAAATTAACATTTGAAACATAATTTAATAAACAACCGTGAAAAGTAACATTGCAACAATGCACGCGCGCGCCTGTGTGTGTGTGTGTCTCTCTCTCTCTTGCGCACCTGTGTGTGTATGTCTCTCTCTCGCGCGCCTGTGTGTGTATCTCTCTCTCACGTGTGTGTGTGTGTCTCCCTCACGCACCTGTGTGTGTGTGTTTCTCTCGTGCGCCTGTGTGTGTGTCTCTCTAGTGCCTGTGTGTGTGTGTGTCTCTCTCTCGTGCGCCTGTGTGTGTGTGTGTCTCTCTCTCTCTCGCGTGCATGTGTTTGTCTCTCTCTCGCGCGCCTGTGTGTGTGACTCTCTCTCTCGCACGCCTGTGTGTGTGTGTGTGTCTCTCTCATGTGGACTGTAGCACAGATGAAAGTGACTGAGGCTGTGATTGGTGAGTTGTTGCATACGGGCACATGAGCAGGATGAGTGTTACAGTTGGCGGGCGGGGCTCTGTCGTGCGTATCCCATGACGCGGGAAGAGGGTTAGAGTTGGCGGGCGGGGCTCTGTTGAGTGTATCCCATGGTCTTAGAGTTGGCGGGTGGGGCTCTGTGAGTTGGCAGGTGTGGCTCTCTGTCTTGCTTGTGCTCAGTGTCTTGCGTGCCCTTAGTGAATTATATACAGTATATAGATACTGTTTGTTAAATGCCAAAACTAACACTAACTTCACTAGATGTTTAGTTTTGATTTAAAGTGGAGCTCTATTGATGATTCATATCATAGTCAGATGTCACCTGAGGTCATTTAATAATATTTACAAAAGATTTTTTATTCTGTTGTGCAGGAATTGAAAAATAAAAAATTGAAAACTTATATCATACAGTAGATATTTTTGAAATGCAAATTTGTCATAGTTTTTTTGCATTGAATGCTATCGAATAACAAAGTTATTCATATTCAAATTGACCAAAATTATTATATACAGAAATTTTCCAACATTCATTGTGAACCTAATAAAAAAAAGAAACATATATTCTATGTTTATTCATGTATGTCATACTATTATTGTTTATTTACAGCAGAGCTTTTCCCAAGGCAATTGGAAAAAATCAATATTACATTAAATCTGAATGCATGCCAAAACAGTCCTTGGTTCACAGGTATCTGAGAAAATAAAATTTTGGTAGTTTGGTACAGAAGTACTACATGAAAAAGTAAAAATACGACAAAACCGCAGTAAAGAAAAGGGATGGATTAGACTGGAAAACTGCAGATATCTGAAGCAGAAGCAAGAGCTAGTGATGCTAAGCAGTCATGAGATGTTTATAAAAGAGTCACCTATAAATCAATAGATTTGAAGCAATCATGGGAAGCTTGTTACAATGGGAAACAGTGTTATTTTTAGGTTATTAATCCTGGATAAAATGTGGATGGACTCAAGACTTGATGAAGTGAGGAGCAAAACCATTAAGAAACTCACAAATTAGGACAAGAAATTTGAAATATAGTAGATTCTGCCAGCAGCAGGGAGAAAACAAAAAGAGTAAAACAGAAGCATGGACATTCTTGCAGGCAGATTACGTATATTAATTCAACCACTGCATTCTGTAGGTGGTGGTCTACTGTAGCTTCTAGTACCTCCAAGCAGAAAAGAATGCAGAGATTAATGTTTAAAATGTTTCATTTAAAATTATGCTGTGGGTGTATACATAATTTTACATCTAGCCTTCAAGAATTTTATGCAAGAAGGGCCAGAGCAGACTGTACTTGTTAAGGATACTGTAGTCTTTTGATGTATGCTGCAAGCTGCTGGAAATGTTCTACCACTCCATAGTAGTCAGTGTGGTGTTCTGCGCTGCAGTCTCCTGGGGAAGCAACTTGAGCTCAAAAGAATCACAATCTCTGAACAAACCTATCAGAAAAGTCTGCCCCATCCCATATTGAATCCTGGAATCACTGGAGGCTGTTGTGGAAAGGAGGATGGTGGCAAAATTGAATGCCATCATGAAAAATTCCCACTCTCTTGCAACACTTTTAGCCACAGGCTCATTCCACCATGGTGTGTTTAGAATCGCCTCTGGGAGTCTTTTCTGCCCACTGCTATCAAACAATTCAATGCTTCCTCCCGACATACATCATTCAAAATTTCTTTTTTAAATATCTGCTCATGATTAATTGTATTATTTGTTCTGTGAGTCTTTATCCTTGTTTTTTATGTTTCTGCTGCTGTGCACAGTTTATCTAATCTAATGAAGGACATATGTCATTGATGTTTTACCAAAATTATTTTATAGTGCATTAATGTTATATTATAGAACAAGAACCAATATACGGTTATAGACAACCTTATGAACTCTGGTTTGCCTATCTATAATGTTAAGAATGGCAGAGGCTGTTAGTACTTTAATACATAATATTTAGAATCGATAATTTGCTCAACATTAGCCTTGGTATCTAGTCACAAATTATCATACAGTACTCTCTGAAGTGAAAAAAAAATCTTTAGTGAGAGCTGGAAATCTTTACATATGGAAGTTGAGTCCCTAATAGACTGCACATATTCTACATTTTGTATGTGCCTTTTAATTAGTTCCCAACAAAATTTGGAAATGGCCAACTATTTACTATTTGTCTTTTAAATATATCCTTTGATCAAAACAATATTTCTCACTCAAAAATACATGTAAAAATGTTTTTAATTTCAATTATAGTTTTACTTAAATCTGGCTTTCACAGTTTCAGTGTTTAAAAAAAGACACCCATTAGACTGAAAGTAGAAATCTGCCCTTTCAGAATTTGATATTAGACATTACATTTTCTGTAAAAAATGAGAGAGAGAGATAGAGAACATTGACTGATATTTACAGCACATTAATTTTATACAGAATTATGAAATATTGTGCTTTACACAAATCACATTTAAATGTCTTATCTTGAAAACAACATCCTGAGTAAGGCTTTAATTTATTGTACTTTTGCAAAAAATACAATAAATCTGGTTTAAATGTGTATTCTTATAATGTAAAGCATGCTAGTACCTTATATTGCTTATAAAGTTTGAATGTGGTTTCAGCATGCAAGTATTCATGGCAGATGATTTGAGGGAAATAACAATTGCGCAAGATTTCTCCACCATAGGAATTGTAGTTAGTCATATAATTGAATTTGCATGTCTTTTCTGACTATATATATATATATATATATATATATAATTATGCACTGTAATTTTATAAACATCCAATTGGTTCCTTACCAACCATTATTTATCACAGGTACTTCATTTTAAAGCACAAGATTACTAGGACTGCATTTTTTTCACTTAAGGAACATTACAAAAGTTAGACCTCTTATAAAACTGCAAGACACTGAAAAATTAATTGATTATTTTATTTTTAGTCTACTAGATTACTGTAATGCAATCCTGACAGGGCTACCTAAGAAAGACACTGTTTGGTTGTAATTAGTGCAGAATGCTACAAGCAAGAGTCTTAACCAGAAAGAAAAAAATCTGAGCACATCTCACCAGCTTTAGCATCATTATGTTTTTTACCCATGTCATTTAGTGTTGTCTTTAAAATACTACTAATGGTGTATAAAGCATTAAATATTCTTGCCATTAACAATAATTTTGAGTGCCTGTCCTCTTATACTTAAAGTCATAACCTTAGACCTTCTAATGGAGGTTTGATTATAATTCATAGACCCAAGCTTAAAAGAAGTGGTGAGGAAGCCTTTTACTGTTGAGCACAAACATCTGGGGTACTGTGCCAATTGAGATCGCCAGACTAATACTATGGAACCTTAAAAAAAAAAAAAAAAAAACTGCTAAAATTACATTTTCTTAATTTGACTTTTTCATAGCTACATTTTAGTTTTACTCTTACTAGACCAGGGGTCCTCAATCACGGTCCTGGAGAGCCGCAGTGGCTACAGGTTTTTGCTCCAACCCAATTGCTTAATAAGAAGCCCTTATTGCTCAAGTAACACTTCTGCTTCACTTTAGTTGTCCCACTCGTTAAGATTGTGAACCCTTATTGCTTATTTAAGTCTTAAACAGCTGTATTCTTGGTTTTTAATTGCTCCTAATTAGCAATAACATGCAAACAACAAAAGAGACAAGCATTTCTCCATTTAGCTTGTTACCATTTACACCTGTGTGCATTTATCATGTACTATTGGGTTTAATTAAATACTTGGAAGGAAAGTAAAGAGAAAAAAATGAAGGACTGAGAATTACTCATCCATTTTAGCCTTCAAATCATTTGGATGATATCCTTAGAAAGGAGAAGAAAATCTAGGATACGAGAATTACCTGACATAGCGGAGTTAAAGCACTAACAAGCCATGAAATTAAATTATTGACAAGAATTGCTTTCTAATTAAGCAACCAGGTTAAAACAAAAACCTGCAGCCACTGCGGCTCTCCAGGACTGTGATTGAGGACCCCCTGTACTAGACTATACAAGCACAGAATTATCAGATTCTTCAGGGATTTGCAATCATTACTAATCTCCTCTTTTCTCTGCTTTCTTTTCTTGTTCTTCTGTGGTTGAGTCTTATGCCATGACCACCTGACCAAGGCACTCTCCAGCCACTTGTGATGCTGAAGTGAAGGCAAATGCCCCAGCTGTCCACGAGACTGACGTCATTGAATCGTCTCAAACAAAGCCTGTAAACAACGAGGAATGATTCAAGCACATTTATGTTAGTTAGAACTCTCAGTGAGGGCTGGGCGATCTTTTGGACTTGGAACCCCTGCAGATTTTTTTTTCTTCACTTTAACTGGAGTTTTGCTTTTTCTGTCCTCCCGGCCATCTGACCTTATCACCAGAATTGTCTTTAGAAACTTACAATATGATATTGTATATAAGGACGCTAGTCCTCTAATAGTTATATATCTATGTTTGATAAGATCATATGGATTTATTTATTTTTATTTATTTTTTCTTTATTAGTTATTCATTATTATTTTTACCTAATCTTATTTATTTTTTCTTTTCTTTTAACTTTTTAACTTAACTTTGACATTTTGTAAAACACTTCGAGCTACATTCTTTGTACAAAAATGTGCTATATAAATAAATCTTTCTATCAGGTTTCCGGGACTTAAAACCTCTGTGTATTACAAGCCAACTGACTCACACAGTTACCTTACCAAACCTAAATCTCTACAGCTTCTTTCATCCCTGGCATAATCAAAACTACTTCTTTCACAGTTCTTTAGACTCCAGTGCCTCTGCGGTGATGAGGTTGACTTCTGTAATGAAGCACTCAGAATGAGGAGTTTATTCATCGATAGAGGATAGAGGAACCCAAATAATGAAACCTACATCCCTCTGGTCCTCCCATTCTACCCTAACACTCTTATCTCACCCACATGCCATCAAAAAAAAATTCCCAATTTTTCAAAATGATCCTTCCACGGGAACCTTTTTTCCTAATCCTCCTTTTCCTTCCATCAGCCACCTAACCTATGTAAACTTCTCATTCACAGCTCACTTCATAGGGAAGAGCCACATTCCTCACTAGGTATATTGAATTGTAGCTGGAGTCAGCGTGTCACTTGGAACTATGCCACCCACAATACCCTTGTATCTGGTCCCTCTGGAAAATTTAATATTAAACAATGGGCCTCTTGCCGGTCTAAAAATCGTATTTACTGTATTTCCTGTAGAGAAAAGCCAAGCAAATTGACACCTTTTACTGGCTTACTAAAAAGATTACAATATGCAAGCTTTCGAGGCAACTCAGGCCCCTTCTTCAGGCAAGATGTATTTCCTGGAGGAAGTGTCTAACGTTCTACATAGGTGAAATGGGGAGACAGCTAGCAGACTGTTTCAGGGAGCATGTTCGAGCAGTTAAAATCAAAGGTATTACAAAGCCTACTTCAGAGCACTTTACATTCCTTGATTAATTGCCACACTGATCTTTCTGTTTCTTTCCTGTCACCAGGCTTCAAAAACCTTTTTTAAACAAAAACAGGAGAAGCTAAGCTCATTTTAAGCCTGTGATATCACATTTCTTAATGGTAGACTAATGGCAGCTGTTCCTCACCTACCCTCACCTGTTCTTTCATCAGCTCTGACTTTGTTTCCTCCTTCCTCTCCTATACATGTTACGTTCTAATTCCATTTCACTTTCATACCTGATGAAGGCTATACAGCCCAAATGCTGTGTCTTTAACTTTCTTTCTTTCTTTTTCAGCATGCAAATAACATTTAACCGTGTAAGAACCTTTTTTTTTTTTTGTTTGGCGAAATATATTTGGAAAATGATTTGTAACCCAACTGAACACAGAGAGTTTATGAAGTTTCAATCATGAATAGGGGTTCAAAACAAAAACTAGCACTGAAAAAAAAAAAGTCTACACTTGTGAAATGTTGTACTTACGTTATTATTCATTCAATCTAAAATAAAGGCTCATGAACTTTCAAGAAACTCAGTTTGTCATATCAAAGAAAAAAATTAAGACAAGTAAACAAAAATCTGCACACACAAAAAAATAAGTTATATCCATCTGGGTTCCAAGCAAAGCAATCTAGTTCCTCGTGAAATTATATGTGGAATGTATTAATGAAGAATGATGCCTTGTATGCAACAAAGCAGAAATTCTTGGAATGCAGCAAATTAAGATTTATACAAAGTAAGAGGTAGAAGGTGTTAAGCTTTTTAAATGCACTTTTATGCTGGTGAAGATATGAAAAGGGCCTAAAATCAACATGGAAACTATATTAAGTGATGTAAGAAAAAAAATAAACAGCATGCTATACATCTGAAAGTGTTAGTATTCTACCGACCCAGATGAAAACATGCACTCTATGTACCACACCTAAAGACACAGATATTTTGGTTGCATCTTGTGCATCTAAAACAACAAAGTTTTTTTTTGTTAAATAAATATTTATTAATTTACAAGCCTAAGAACTCTACTTGGCTTTTGTTTAAAGAATGTTATCAGTAAGGTGACTCATTATCGTAATTAGAAGCAAGTCATTATTTCTTTGTCTCACCACTATCTGTTAATCTTCCTTGGAGAGACTACCTCCGAGCTTATTAATTCACAGTTGTTTTGTCCTCTGTGTACTGCTTGGAAATCTAGCATTAGTTAGGAAGGCCTGTGACCTATATTACTACTGTTAAACCAAAAGGCACCTGCTGCATTTCATTAAAGCCATGGTGCTAAAAACTTACACATAAAACAATTCATAATCTCAGTCTTGGGACATACAGTAGATTAATATGTTACATTCTATAAAAACTAAGGGATGTTGAGACTTTTAGATACAGTTTCTTCCATAAACAAAAGCACATATATTATTCCATAAGACAAGATAAGAGTTATTTTACTTTAAAATGAATTCACTTGAAATTAAATTATTTCATTAATTTTCTCAATGATGAAATGTGGAATTTACCAATAGTGGTTAAAAAAGAGTTGCTCTAATGTGTAACTGAAAATTTTAAATGCACAAAGTTAAAATTTCTCAAAATCAAAACATCATTGCCTATGCTCATGCCCTTTGTTTTAATTGGATTTATTTTGTAATCAAAATCAGTAAATATTATTTGTAGATTGCCTAACAAATTTGTACAATAAACCATCATCCAAAATAACTCCTAATGCTTCTGATTACAGCCGAAAAAGGAACATTTAAAACATATTCAGTTTCCACTGTGTATGTATAGTAATACTAATCAGATATGCATAATTAC
Organism: Polypterus bichir lapradei; assembly: GCA_026402145.1. NCBI lineage: Eukaryota > Metazoa > Chordata > Cladistia > Polypteriformes > Polypteridae > Polypterus > Polypterus bichir. The sequence continues at coordinate 66,094,773 of JANRMT010062807.1, forward strand.
AAGAATACCGAATATCACTCTGTCAAACAGATGAGATCACCACCACAATTCAAACCACAGGAACATTAAGTACCATTGGTGCCAGATGTTTTTTTCATTTACATGACTCTAACAGCATTATAACTAAGTGCACATATTCTCAAACAGATCGAGTCTTGTGAGTGTTTAATGAGTTATAGTGTAGGGTGACAGAGGGAACATTTAAGGTATGACACCGGTACTAACCACTCTTCCGTTTCCACCTTTTAGAATGGAGAAACACCTACCAGAAAATATCTGACATCACTTCTAGGAGAACAATCATGACTTCCCCCACTTTCATCTACACTATCAAATAACCCAGACCTTAACCACAAGTAGGCATTCAGTCTAAAACCAGCTAAACCAAGGGGTCAGACCTCACAGCACTTGGTGACTTGTACTTTGGTGGAGATACACTGAAATTGCTTGTTTGTTGGTGTTTCACACCTTGATCTCTAATACAAGAAATTGTATAAGGCAAAATAAAGAACAAAAAAAAGACAAATTGTTCATTTTTCTTTTTGAATCCTTAAATAGGGCATTCTCTTGGACACCAGAACTTTTCTCTTGTTTAATTTATTCACAGTATATTGCTGTACAAAAACATATAATATTTTCATGCTTGTTTAATTTAATCCACAGGAGTCTGAGCATCGATGAGTATACATTAAGAATCAACCCTGGACAAGGAGATGGTCCATCACAGGATGTATTCACAACACACACCTACACAGGGGCCAATTTAGAATCATCAATTAACCTTACATACACATTTTTTAGATGAAAACCACAAAACGAAAAAGAAAACCCATGCAGACACATGGAGAACATGCAAACTCTTCAAAGACAACGATCGCACACAGGATTTGAAGGCAGAACACTGAAAAAGTGAGGCAGGAGTAGTAACGTCTGTATCAAAATGCTACCAAAAAACATATATTGACAAAAAATTAGCAAGTGTTTATGTCAGGTTCCCCAAGCACAAAAGTCAACATGGTCAGTACCATTCTCCCATTTGAATAAATAACACAATGTTACATATATTGTAGCTGGCAGCACCAACACCAAAGTACAAGTAATAAAAAAAGCATTTCATATACAGTGATGGTCCTCCAAACAGGACTGCTGGAGGACAGTGAACCTGTACCTCAAAAAATTAAACAAAAAAGAAAAGATAAAAAAGACCAGACTGGAACATCAACTATAAAAATCCTTAGTAAAGCTATTCAAGCTCAGCCCTTCTTCCTCCATCCACAACGAACCTGTAACCACAGAGAGTGACCCATTCTAGTGTTGCCTTGTGCCCATTCTAAAAGACCTGAAGATCCACTCAGTTTAGATTGGGGGCATATACCAAGTGGAGACATTTGGAAGTTAAAGAAGTAAGCAAAAATCAGCACAAAAAGAAATCAATATAACATTGAACAATTCATTGTGCTCACCCTGACTATTACATTAGATTACATAAACTTTATTAATCCCAAGGGGAAATTGAGAATTAAATTACATTTCACTGTTTCACAATTTCACTTAATTTCACAGGAAGACTGTCAGAGAGAACATTCAACTAATGGCAATAATTTTTTATATTTTTTTCACTAGTGAAGAAAACCAAGCATTTATCATAAAACTGGTTAAATGTTTGTAATCACAGTTTATCTAACTGGCAGAGCTACCCTCTAAATTTGTGGATGATCTAAAATAATATCAAGATGAAAAAAAAGTTATGCGAAAAGACAATTTCCCTTCGGGGATTAACAAAGTACATAAAAAAAGATATGAAGGTCCCTAAAGTTCCACTCTCCACCACACTGATGGTAATTTATTCTTTGTGTCTATGGTTTCTTGTGTGAAGAAAAACTTTTTTTTTAAAGACAGGAGTATTGACCAATGAATGAAAAGGAGAGAGGAGTCATCAATTGAAAAATCAGTCACAAAAGGTTTTTGATTTATTGTTTAGAATGTGTGCGAAGCATTCCAAAAGTAATCATTTAACATTACTGTGTTAAATGTGTGATGCATATTTTGGGCATATAACTGGATAACTGACTTGGAAATAAAGCCATACGAATAACAAGAGATTTTTTTTCTTCTTTTCATGGACATTTTTCACATCGTTTGTCATGGCAAAGCATTGGCTTCTATTATATGATAAACTTTGTTATCTCTGTTCTGCATGAAGATATGAAATACTTTTTTTTCCCTCTGGATAGAGTAAGTAACATATAAGAAAAATATCGTAGTTGATGGAGTATTACTTTAAGTATTATCTCCTTTGACTTATACTCTGCACATCATGATATAAAATCTAACATTCTGTTAGCCTTCTTGATGGCTTCTGTCTAGATGCAAATAGTGACAAGTCCACAAGAGCTCCTAGACATTTCTTAGTTGGGCACCCTTTAAGAGTGAGATATGTTCTTGTTACTTTATCTGCTGCCTTCTTTATTTACCTCCTTTCGCCTCTCTCTTACATTCATCCATCCATCCATTATCCAACCCTCTATATCATAACTACAGGGTCACGGGGGTCTGCTGGAGCCAATCCCAGCCAACACAGGGTGCAAAGCAACCTCTTACATTCATTTTAAATGCAATATATTTTATATTCATTAATTGCTCTTGTAAAAATGCTAATAGTGTATTTAGGTTTCACTTGAAGAATATTGCCTCCTATAAAAATACATATTTACATCTAAAATTAAAAAAAACCTTGCACTCATTGCTGTTTCTTTCGCTTAGGTCTTTGATCTACACTGCAGCTTCCACCACGTTGCCCCTCCTTTGGGTTGTAGCTTATTTCTCAAGGATGCCAAGGACTGAATAACAGTGAACTGACACACTATCTCAGTACCATCATTTTTAATTCTGAACTGTTTACAAGAAGAAAATGACTTGTAGTCAACCCAGGGTCATCTTACACGTGGTGGTTCTAGCATAGGCTTTAGTCCTCCTCAGTTCTGGATTGGAAAAAGCTACTTTGGAAAAAAAATTAAGATGGTAAAAAATAAGTAATTAAACTAAAAACTTTTGTAGGACTTCTAAGAGGTTCTGGTAAACATTTCAATGAATCAGAAAGATTTGGTAGGACATTCTCAACATGACTGGTCTCAGCAAGGGTATTGGAAGCATTAGCATAAGTGAGTATATTGTCAAGAGCAGGAAATATCACTTTGAGAAACTCCTTATCTCAGTGGATTCTTTCTCCTAAAAGGTAGCGATGTAGGAAACGTTGGTTCGACTTCACTGCAGTAATTAAAAAACTCCACATTGACGAGGCCACAGAGATGGATGTGATATAGCAGAAAATGCTGAAAGAAGTGGATATTTTAGAAGCATTTTGTATAAGATTCATTTTCAGTGTTGCAGGGAAAGCAGGAATAATACTTTGGAACTGTTGGAGTATGATGATGGCCTCCATATTTAAAAATTGGTGGCAAGAAGTTTGTTTGAGTTATTGAGGAGTCACGCTTTTCCTCTTCCCTGGGAATGCCTATGCTGGGGTACTGGAATGGAGACAACATTTTTATTATGATTCTAAGTCAGCCATATCATGGAAATCCAAAGCATTGCTAAAAAACATTAAGCCCTGTGAACATCATCTTTTTACATCGTTAAATTAATATGTTGGTCATTTCAAGGAAATCATAGCTATATGTGAGAAAGATATATGAGAATCCATATGCCAGTTTCACAGGCAGCCTTGCCTCCACTCAGTAGAAACCAAGTTGACGATAATTTTTTTTTCCTGTTTGATGATCTCAAATATTGGAAGTGAAATTTGCTTACAGCATATGTTATGCATTCTAACTTCCATAAAGTGTATCTATATTAATGAAACCATGTATAAGACTGCTGAAGTTTATCATTATAGCTAATCCCATTTGTAATTTAATTTCTTACTTATTTTCTACTCAGCATGGCTACCATCAAAATGACATTTTATTGGCAGTCCTTTAATCTATGATAGCATTCTTCCTTAACAGGGCACTTAACTCATTTTTAAATGATACAAACTGAAGCTCTTCTAGTAAAGCATTCACATTTCAGCTAATTTGTTGCTTTTATATTTATTTTGTCCCTAACCCCCTATTACTATAGTTAATTATAGAAATCTATTGCACATTTTTATTCTGAATATAATTTGCAAATTATCTCTCTAGAGTTGACTTGACTTTATAACCTGCTAAGTCTGGCAGGAGACCAATGGCATATATTCTGTGGAAAAAATGTTTTTTTTTTTGTTTTGTTTTTGTTTCACCACTGGATGGCAGTCTTCTCTTGGAAGATAATTCACAGTACACAAGACTTCAGTAGTTCACTGTGTTTTTAAAATGAATGCATCCATGGAGGTCTTCACTTAATCTCAGTCGCACTTTGAAACAATGAATTGCACTTAATCCTCTAACTTTATCTTTAAATTCAAACAATAATGCAGCCTTTTTAAGCTATAAATACAAAGTATGCTTCTAAGTATTCAAACACTTTCATGTGTTAAAAAAGAGAAAAATCATTTTTTTTTAAATCTGATATTCAATATTTAATGAAGACAATGGACACAAAAAAGGATATTTTAATCTAATTAAAAAAAAAAACATGGTTTCTTAAATATGTTAATTGAATGGATTTTTAAAGAGACCTGTATTAAAGTTAACTTTATAAACATGGGCACATCCTCTAGCAATTATCACAGCAAACTGACAGTCAGTTTCTCACATCTGCTCTAAAGCATTTATCAGCAGTTTTAATATTTGCTTCAGTGATTTTTTGCTATAATGCATTTACAAGATAAACCTATGGGAGCTTTTATTAATGATATATCAAAAATTGGAAACCAGCCAGATATACATGTTTTTTAAGCTAAACCTGTCAATGAAAACCCCAGGCTACCTTGCGTTTCCTCAGCCAGCAGGTAGAAAGTGACAGGATTCAAACTGCCTGCATACATGCACTTTAATTAAAAGCCTCCCTCAGTCTGACTTAAAGGTTTTCCAATGTTGCTATTTGTCCTAGTGTCTATATAAACACAGGGAACTCCAGTTTCTGTATTGCCTGAAGAAGGGGCCTGAGTTGCCTTGAAAGCTTCCATATTGTAATTTTTCTAGTTAGCCAATAAAAGGTGAAATTTTGCTTTACTTCTCACTGCACACAATTTGGAAAGATTAATTTTTTCAGAACTCTTGGTCACAGAGAGCCAGACCCTATCCCAGGAATACTGGGCACAATGCAGAAATCATTGGGATACCACTTTATGAAATGAAATAGTAGCACTCAAACACATCCATACTTGATCAGTTTGAAACAAAAAATAAAAACCTAACAAACAAGTTAATCTAACAAGCATTGTATTGGGCTCTACAAGGAACCTGGGCAAACGAACATAGATGGGAAAAAATGCAAACTCCACACCAAGAGTTGTTGAGCGTAGAATATAACTCTGATCTCTTGAGCTGTGAAGCAGCATTGCGTCTGACTATGCAGAAAACTGACAGGGTGTTTTTTGTGAAATTTCAAGAAAACAAAAAAGAGCAAAGGAAATAATCCCACAATAACCTGGCCCTCAAATACAGGTGATGTAGTCCCCACAACCAAACTGGTGACTTGTGTTACAGACTTGACATAGGGCGGCCTGACACTGAAATGGAGAAATGCATTGTTAACTTTTATTTCCAAAGAGCTTGTAATGTCAAGTCCAAAACATTTGTGTTAATAACTTCTGTCTATTACACTTGAGTGCATACAATGAATTCTGTATTAATGTGGCTTTTTATTTATGCATGCCATTTGTGAATATTATTGGTCTGTACTAAAGGTTACTTTAACATTTATTTATTTTACTTGTTTTTTGTTACTGCTAAACTTCATATCTGAATCTAACGTAAAGATCATGAATACTGTAAAAGTAACAGGAAAAATGAATCATTTTCTCATCAAAACTGTAGGCAGAGTGGTGGCTCTGCGACGGCAATTGGAAGGTTATCGGTTTGAATCCTGTAAATGCCAGAAGTGATTTCACTCTGTCTGGCCATTAACCTGCAATTTCTCCAGCCTGGGTATGACGTTAACCTGCATCCAGCCTTGTGAGCAGGTCCTCCAACTTGCAGGGAAAACTTGAGGGTTGGTGGCAGGATTGTTCCACTCCATTCGAACTACTGTGGTGCTAAGGTGTCACCCGTTGCAGAGTGGCACTTGGGACCTAGTTTGGGATCCTGAGGTGGTCCATTGTGTGGTGGGTGTGGCAACATACTATATCAGTGCTTGCTCCCAATCTCTCTCTTTCTCACTCTCATGAAAACTGTGGAGTAATGTACATATATTCAGCTGATAGCAAATGTCCTACCTGTAAATCAGGCTCAGGGCAACTGTAACAATGACAAACAGGCAGCCCATTACTCCTGCTGCAATAATGATGCTGTTTGCACCTGAAATAGCATGAATGAAAAGTTAACATTGGGCCCTGTCCCAAAACTTTGCAATATATCTCTATTTTTTATAACATTTTAAACTTATTAGCATGTAAACGTACATACTTAATATAATATAAAAGCAAATATGAGTACAGTTGTAAGAAATTATACCAGCATGTGTGAATGTAAGAAAAAAGTATAACCTTGAAATAATCTAAAAGAGTTACTAAACATTCACTGCAAATATACCATGAGATTAGACCTCAAGAGTAAAACCAATTAAAACAAAAATAACTTTATTTTTACTTTTTACCTAAGAAAACAGTTTCTAATCTCTTTTAAACTAATATAAAACAGATTTATACCCTGCAATGATTTGGCACTAAATCCACAGTTCGGCCCTACGTGTGCCCAGTCCTGCCAGGTTGGACTTGAACCCTCATGATCGTGAAGATTAGGTGCAGGTTAGATAATGGATGCATAAATGAAGGACAGTACATTTATGACTGACATTATCAGAAACAAATTACTTCACTGACACAAGAGTACAAGTCTTGGTCCCTGCAGCTTGTCTATTATAGTAGTTGGGTTAAATTTACATAAAGGCTTTCAAGGGGAGAGGTAGGAAATCCTGATGAATTGATCAAATTAAAGTTTCAGATAGACCAATAGAATTGAACATTTTCAGTACGGAATTCAAGAATGACAACGTGAAGATACCTTTTTGATGGTTGTTACAGAACTCTCCTTTAAATCCACACATAGGAGTATCCAATGGAACACTAGTTCTTCCTCCTGGCCATAATATTTGAAATCCAGGAACCTGTTCATAGGTTTTCTTGTTTCCAAAGTATTTGGCTACAACCTGAATTTAAAAAACAGCTAATTAACATAATGAAATATATTCAGTTTTTAAAATGCTAACTCTGTGTGGCCAGGCTAGACATGGAGTTAACTTCTACCGCTCCGAATGACTGCTCTTTTTCTAAAACGGTGATTCTTAACCTTTTTTGAGTCACAGACCCCTTTAAGAATCAGACGAAAGCTATGGACCTCTTCCCCAGAAATATTCACCTGTATGGTGAGCGCTATTTTTCTCGTGCAACATTTTTCTCGCCATTATTTTTCTTACGCTTTATTTTTCTTACGAGTATGTAACTCTTGCATTAGGCTTAGGTGAGATAAATGCTTGTGAGAAAAATAATGTCGAGAGACATAATGCGTGAGAAAAATCACATGAGAAAGTTAACGTGAGAAAAATCAACAGTACCGAGCTGAATAGTAAATGTAAATGTTAATTTTTATCTGACCCTCACAGACCCCCTAAAACCCATCCATGGACCTAGGGTAAAGAACCCCTGTTCTAAAAGGACAATAAAAAACAAGAACAGGAAGCACAGTATTCCTTGCTGTCTAACATGACAACAGATACACCTTATTCATTCAAGATACTCCTCATGCTTGAATACCAAAGACCTGAAGAATGTATCTGTGCCAGTACCTGATTTTACAATGTAATATTTCTTTTTATGCTTGTCTAAAGTCTCTAATCAATTATTTAAGACCAATTCCTGGTTTACCAAAATGACAGGATTTGTAGTTTGATATATTTTTATATATGAAGGAGGCTAATGAATTGGGTTAGTTTACAAGATATTTATCACACTTAGATTAAAAATATACATATACAGAGCATGCGTATGCACAGTATATGGTGTACTTATTTCAGTTATTTAATGTTAATAGCAAATAAATGCACATTCTTAATTAAAGTTGAACGCACTTCTTACAGCACTTATGGTGAACATAGTATGCAGTGATGAAAGCTGCCTGCTCACAGCTCCTAGGACCTTAATTTAATTCTCACCACGGTTGGTCTCTGTCTGGGTGGGCCATCCCGTGCCTGCATCAGTGTTCTCCTGTTTTACGTCCCAAAGACATTGAGATTAGGTTAATGTAAGTGAACAGAGCAAGTGTAGCTGTGGGCTACCATCTATGTCCTACAACATACCGCTCCTTACTACCATGTAATTATTTAGAAATTAGATGGATGTTATTGGTTGTTTTTAAATAGTTAGCAAGTACATGAACATGATAGAAAAACTATTAAAATAAAAGTGTGGAAGTGTAAGCAGTTCAAGTCTTTATTAAAACAAAGTAAATGCAATCAATATAGTTTTTTTCATAGTAATGTGGTAACCTCACTGTGTATAAAGACAAGCTGGGTAATGAAGTATGACTTAATTTAATGTCTTATTACCAACCATTCATTTTCTAAACTTGCTTTATCATTTACATGAAGAAACCAGAACTTCCTACCCTACCAGTGTCAGGCAGAATGATGAAACCAATCCCTGATGGGACACTACTACATGAAAAGTCCAACACAGACATTTTAGAATTGCCAATTAACCAGACACAATACTCTTTTTGAGATGTATTATCACCCTAAGGAAATCCACACAGTCATGTAAATGACACATAGGCAGTGACCAAGTAAAGAATTAAATGGATGTGAGGCAGCTTCTTTGACTTGAGTGAGACCATGACAGCCTATGTTTTATTACCCTAAATGTGCTGCATTTGCACACACCACATTTACTACCATTAATGGTAATGATACTTTTATATCTAATGGAAAAAAACTGTTTTTAAAATAATAAACCAACTTCAAAGTAAAAAAGCTGGTACAAACCTGAAGAAAATGAAGCAATTTATAGGTAATTTCATGCTAGCCATTCACAGAGACCCTAGTCGAATATTAATAATATTATTAGATGAGAAATATCTCTTACCACAAAGGATCCATTTTCATCATTTTGAATTTGATACATCATATAATCAGATTCTCGGTCCCCATTTTCATCGATTGTAACATCCCCTTGGATGCCTTAAAAATAATAAGCATGCAGAGGATGGTAAATATGGCCTCAAACAAGATAATGGAGTCTTGACAATGTCTGCCTTGTGAAGCAGCACATTTTTAAAAATGTTTAACAAGGTGCAGTCTACAAAGAACATATAATTTGTAACATATTAACTCTGTGTATACAGTATGTGCTTTCGCACAGTAAACTTCATTTTCCACAGTGTGATTCATGCAAACATACCTGCTATATGTGAATGTTGCATTTGTAAGAAAGGTTGTAAAAGGATTAAATTATGGTACAGAAACTTAATTTTCCTAGAGTCTAAAAAATATGTTTACTTTGTGGAAGCTAAGGTGCACCACGGAGCCCCAAACACCAAACACAATGCATAAAACAAGTCCCAGATTCAAAACAAAGAGGATTTATTACAGGAATCGCTCAGTATAACAATTATACATGGTGTCCCTGCTTTTCTCTGCTCTTCTCTACACTGCTACTACTGAGAGGCGAGAGCTGCCTGTCTCCGCTCCTGGTGCTTACTCACCTGGACAAAGAAGTGTGGTCTCTTTTATTGAGGATCCGGGAGTACTTCCGGTGCCAGGGACTCGGCTGTTGTAAGCACTTCCGGGTCATACAGAAGTCCCGAAGCACCCCCTCAGGGTTGCACTACCAGAATACAATTCCCAGGATTCCATGCTGGTGTCTGAATGGGCAGCAAGACCCAGGGTTGCTACAACTTAGCAAATGAGGGGGACAATAATCTAGATATATTGTTCTTCCCTGTCCTTCTGTGCTATTGGTGTCCAGGCCAGGTAAGGATTCCAAACTAATTCCAGCTGCGATGCCACTCCCAATGTGTCGTCCATCACAACTTATCATGATGTTAAAAATGTGCATATACAGTATAATAATACAGGAAGTACTCCTAATTGGAATTGCATTGGTATACTATAATAGCGACATCAGTACAAAGAATAATTGAGCTTATTGAGGCTTCATATTCAAATTCATATTCACTGTCATGTGTACATAGTTACAGCAACTTTCTTGCATGCCTCCCACAGACTAATGAGAGTAATACACTTCAAACAATAAACACAATGCATACAACTCCATATATTATGGTATACTGAATATGACATCAGAGTATATAAACAAGAAATGTTCATGTAGTTGTCAGTAATACAACATACATAACATGTCCTGAACAGAAGATAGCTTTATGACAGGAATATTCTATGTTGACTTACTGACAGAACTCAGGCCAACAGAAGACTAAACCTTGCTGCATTAACTTACAGTAGTCTCTTGATATACACGTTTTGTAGCTTAGTTTTTAAGAAGTTGATTTGTTCATCCCAAGGTCCTAGACTAACTATTAATTTAATTGGTGATGACTGATTTCTGATAGCAGTTTCTGTTTACAAAACTGCCTCAGAAAAATATGCTCTTGAGAGGTGACATTTCAGAAAACACCTATTTATTTGTGTTAAAAGTCTCTCTAAAGAAAGAAAAATCATTTTACTTTATCAAATTACTTTACCTAAAACATTTTATGTAGTTCTTTATTTAAACTGCCAACTAAACAGGTACCTTGAGATGATGGTGCCAATCTAGTGATAATCTTAAGTCAGCACCCATAAAAACAAACTTAAAACTATGAACCTTCATCTGAAAAAAGTAAAGAAATGTACAGAAGATGAGTACGGTGTAAACCGGGATTTTAAAAGACCACGTGTAGGTCATAAGACGTTAAAATCAAACTTCGCTAGTACACGAAAATAATGTGAAACAATATAATCAGAAAGTGGAATTGAGTCAAAGAGAGACTAGTTCACCTATATGATAGAGCCAGGCTTGTTGTTAACAAGTCCATACAATCATTCAAGTGGGGTTTAATATCTGTTGATCTTTATTTTATGCTTTGCATCTTTTCTTCACGTTTACATAGGTAGAAAAATATTTCCGATTTGCTTTCTGTTTAACAAGACATGTAATCTAGTAACTGTAAGCCTTAGGTCATTAGGCCAATTTTTTTTATTTATAATCCACATGTTTATATTCTGTTACTTGTAAATTCAAAATGATTTAATATGTTAAATGTTTATGTTTACTTAGATATTTAATATATCCGTCATTTTATTCCTTTTTTAAGTAGTATATTTAGCATTTTAGAAAGATGTCATATTTTTCTGTGATTTTAATCATTTACAGTTTCAAGAAGAGAGATTTTGGAGAACGTCAGAGAAAGAACAAGTATGGAGTGTTTTTGGTGGGTGGAAGGTAGAAGATGTTTGTTGTAGGTAGCAAGGAGATGGGACTTTTCTGATGGGGGGAGGAAGTCATAAAATGTAACAACATATAGAAATCTATATTTATCTGTATATAGTCTGTGATGTTTACATTTCAAAATTATGTGTTGTATTTATGTTGCATGTCATTTAACCACACTTCATCTGGGATTATGGAATAGGAAGCTGGGCGATTGTGACCAAAAGGATAAACACTTGGTCTGGTTTGCCTAGAAAGGCTAACCGTTGCAACACATGTCTTCTTGCCACACAGTCATGCACTTCTGCTGAGGCAATTTCTGGCTAAAGCACCAGCTTCTGCTAACTTAACCCCAAAGTTACTGTCTTAACTCAAGACGAAAGACATTAGAAAACTTAACTCTTTTAAAATTTATGATCAAAAATTAAGATGCAGAGCTTCAGAAGTTCTGTAACGTTGCATGAATGAATAAAATCTTTAAAAGATCCTCTCTTTCACAGACACACACTTATTTTGGTTGCCCCATTTTTCTGGACTTATCTTGCCAGACTGTTCCTTAAGTATGAAGCAGGTTGTGTTGGGAACCAGCTGCTATAAAATCACTGACACTGACTCTGAGGGTGATGCCATTGGATTCTACTGAGGCCTGAATGCCTAAGGAAGCACTCGCTGTGAAGGACCACTTAGTTTTTCAAGGTTACTATGCTGCACCTGTTATCAGAGAATTGAGAGAGAGTTTTTCCAGCTTTTCATATCGTTATTAAGTTTGAAATAATTCCAGATTTCTAGGTAGGAACAGAAACATCCTCTAAGATTACATTTGTCATAGTACAAGCAGTAGAGAAAGGAACTTAGTTTTCGTAGTCTTTACACATGTCTGTCACATTATGAGACACCAAATGGAACATTGCAAAGCAAATATTGCTTATTATTGATAACTGTTCAGCTGACTTGTCTATCAGCCATTTGAGGTGTTGCGTATTGCTGAAATAAACTGGGTTGAATCCCTTTGGGTCAATTACAATTAATTCAGAAAGTGACATAACCTGAACGTGGAGTATTATTTTAAGATGCTGTGGTAGGCAAGAGAGCAAGCAAATACTTAAGAGAAAAGAACAGTTGCCCTTATTTGCCCTTTCTAGCATTGTTGCCCCCTGCCTCGTGGCCACAAAGAACTTTATTTTAATTTGTGAAAAAATCTTCCATTTTTGAGTTTGCATGTTCACCTACGGGTTTTCTCCTTTTCCAGTACTGAAACTTCCTTCCACATTACAAAAAGATATAACTATGTTTAAATGTCAGTCCTAAATCAACATGGAGTGAGTGCACCTACAAAGGATTAGTGCCCTGTCCATGGTTGGGTCTTGCCTTTTACCTAGTGCTCTGGTTGTTTTTGATGCCATTATGAAAGTGTAGATTCAGAAAATAAAATCAGTTAGTTGGTGTATTTATTTGTGTTTATACATAATTTAAATAACATAAAAATATGTAAGTGTGCATTATAAAAAAACATGGGTATAAATGGTGTTTTAACTTTGGATTTTTTTTAAATATGGCAAAAAAGGCAAAAAGATGAAACATTCAGAACTAATAAGTAGTTAAATATGAAGGCTATTTTTTTCTTTTCATATATACAGTGAGGTATAATAAATATTTTACTTTCTCTATCTACTCTCTGCATTTAGTTTATTTCGGGGGTTGACACAGACTCAACATCCCTTTTCCTCTAATTCTTATTTTTCTATTCAGCTCGAAATTTCTCCCACTCTCCTGCCCATACACGCATATAAAACATACAGTTAAAAAAAAAATTTAAATACAGTAAGCTAGAGATTCAATTATCAGACCTGTGATGCTTCGCCCTCTCATTCTGGCTGTAATTTCAGAGCCATTGTAAGGATCCTTCCCTTCTTCCAGAACTTCGTGCAAAACCTGTGCATACAGCGTCACTGAGTCATGCGAAATGGCAGCCAGAACCGAGACCTTCAAAAGGATAAATTGCCAAGAATTAAAGCTCCGCTCAGTAATTGAGTTATTCATTTCTACAGTTGTCATTCATCTGATTCAAAAAGTCACAGCTGTTTTCTTTCAGTTTTAATCAGTTTTAATATAGTATCTCAAAATGATGTTTTTCTGATCTGTCAGATCCTAAAAATATCTAAACAGAGTTGGCTATGGATGTCATAGTGTACTCAACAGAAAATGTCAAATTGAAAATGGAAATATTTTTTCATTTTTGAAGCAAACATTAAATCAGGTTAAAAAAAATCTGAAGGCTACAGAACTGAAACACTGTGCCCGTAACATTCTTTTCTCTTTTATTGTGGCAATACAACATATTCACATACAAAATCATGCACGCATAAATAAGCATACTGACACAATATAAAACCCACTAAAAAATGTATGTTTTATCTGGTTTGACTTCTGCTTGCAATTACTGAGGGTGAGACATATCAGCTATAACGTATTCTTGGGAGTTGGTTACCTGGTGCTTCCTGGGGTGGCATTTAGTACAGGTGAGGTCTCTAAATAAAATTACAAGGGGATAATATTTTGGTCTCAAACAGCAATTTTACTGACTAAACCCAACTGTGGAAGCAACTTTTAAACCTGCGCTAAGTCCTATAAAGCCCTCATAGGGGCACTTCCCTAATAAAGAGCATGTGGAGTCACAAAATAAAAAAGGAAAAATATCTAAACAAAACATCACCTCTGGTCTTCCTCTGTATAAACTGGGTATCTTTGCAAAATGTTTAAGCGATTCAAAGTGGTGGATTTGCATAATGGACACACACAAATGCACAAACACACATTCAGTTTAGTATATTCGATAAGCCAGCCTGAATTTTTATATTCTCTCAGGAAATATTTGCAATATACTGTACTTGCATAAACTAAATTCAAGAAATTTGCATTTTAATTTTCTCTTCATAACAGGTACACTGAAATGTGTGTTTGTTGCTGTTCTCTGAAAATATTAAAACTGTACTATATAACTTGGCTTCAATATTCAATGTAGGCTTCGCTTTTTGTTTACTAATTCATTAAAACTCATGAATTCCAAACATTTACAGAGGCACATAAAGGGAATTTCTGAGTAAATGTTTCCAGTGATGAACTGATGTCCCATCCATGGAGTATTTCTGCCTTATACTGGAAGCTACTGGGTGAAGCCTAGACTCCACACAGCCTTGTGAGTTTATAAAAGAGATGGATGACAATATTTTAAATAAATAAAACCTGTTTGGAATCACATTTTTTGGATCATTTTAATGGTGAGCATTTTAAATAATACAATTTCAAAATGCTATACAATCTGGAGAATACGTACAGATTTTTGTGCACACATCTGCAAATTAGACCCAGTGACACTTAATACGGATGCGAGTGTAAATGTGCCCCATGCTGCTGTACTTTTCAGAGCTGATTTCTTCTTTACATCAAATGTCTTCAGCATCACTTGCAGGTTTTTCATAGCAATATTCTTAGGGGAGAGATCTCTCAGAAACATTCCTTGTCTAGCAAAATGCAGTATATCATTGACTAGCAAAATACCCGCGATTCGCAGTGGAGAAGTAAAACATTTTAAAAATAACGTAACATGATTGTCAATGTAATTGTTTTGTGACTGTTATGAGTGTTGCTGTCATCAAGGATTTGATTATTATTATTTCTTTCAATCAGGTTCGTATTTGGAGGATGTGTTGTGTTCAAGTTACATTCCGTATTTGTCTAGTCTATCCCTGACCATGTCATCTTTGTTGTCAACCGTTGTAAAGATAACAGGTTTCATTCATCGAAGTGATCACAACCCAAATCGGTACTCGTGAATCTAAGATGTTTAACAGGCATTCCCGGTATTAAGTTGTGGATTTGCCTGCGAATATTTAGTGGCAGCGTGTCTATGAACGTAATTTAAACTTACGCTTTATACCTTGCTTTCCTATTGATATGTCTACAAAGGCTTGTTCAGAGTCAGAGGGTTGTTCCTTTCCTACTGCATCAATAAGCAGCTCGTCTTCCTCTTTATCTGAGACATCACACACTGCACGGGTTTACCTTTCCCAGTCCTGCAAAGTCAATTCATGTGAGCCGCTCGGAGTACATGCATCGAAGGTTCTCAGCTGTTCTTGTGCTATCTCGTGCGATCTTGCGATGTCCACGGCTTTATTTAATGTTAGCTAAGACCCGGCACTTAAAAGTTCCTCTCGCACTTTCACTGAGTTTGTGCCAAACACTAGTCTATCCCTGACCATCTCATCTTCGTTTGCATAAGCACAGTCCTTCACCCGCGAATATTTAGCGGCAGCGTGTCTATTGGATTGTTCCTGACAGACGGCCTTATATTGGCAGGCACTCAATTACGTGGGAGGCGTGATGATGGGAGACACGCACCTCTGCCTCTCACGGCGACCTAGCTGCAGGCTATGGCCGTATATATGTACGTAAGTAGGTTCCAGTTATGACTGTTACGGGTAGAATTTCGAAACGATACCTGCTTAACTTTTGTAAGTAAGCTGTAAGGAATGAGCCTGCCAAATTTCAGCCTTCTACCTACACGGAAAGTTGGAGAATTATTGATGAGTCAATCAGTCAGTCAGTCAGTCAGTGAGGGCTTTGCCTTTTATTGGTATAGATAAGGCAGTTATGTCAATGAACTTTGTAATTCTTGTTGAGACATATCATATGAATATTTATTTTCATGGAGGTGATAAAACTACAAGGACATAGCACTTTCACAGGTGTTCACATTAGCCCAAAACAATCATTTTGTAGCGAACCTGTTGAAATCTAGGCATCAATGAGAACAGAAACATTTATATCATTTGTGTGTGAAGCTTGTCTAGCTAGCAAAGACAAGCAAGTTTGCTTACTTGGCAATACTAAACTGGCAAAGTGGCAGTGTGGTTGTATGGATGATTGTGCTCTGTGATGAACAAACACCCCGAATCTGCCAAGATGTGTCCTAAAAACATCTTCTTATTCTTTCAGCTGTTCCCATTAGGGGTTGCCTCAGGAAATCATCTTTTTCATTTCTTCCTGTCTTCTCCATTACATCCATCACCTGCATGTCCTCTCTCCTTTTCTTAGGCATTCCTCCTTGCCTGGCACCTCTAATCTTAGCATCCTTTTCCCAATATACCCAGCATCTATCCTCTGCACATGTTTAAACCAACAGAATCTCACCTATCTGACTTTGTTCTCCCCACCGTCCAACCTGAGCTGACCCTCTAATGTACTCGTTTCTAATCCTGTCCATCCTCGTCACACCCAATGCAAATCTTAACATTTTTAACTCTGTCACCTCCAGCTCTGTCTCCTGTTTTTTTGGTCATTGCCACAGTGTCCATCCCATATAACATAGCCAGTCTCACTACCATCCTGTAGACCTTCTCTTTCACTCCTGCTGATACTCATCTGTCACAAATTACTCTTGACACACTTCTCCACCCATTCCACCTTCCTGCACTCTCTTCTTCACCTCTCTTCCACAATACCTGTTACTCTCCACTGTTGATCCCAAGTATTCAAAGTCATCCACCTTCACCAACTCTACTCCCTGTATCCTCAGAAGCACGAAGCAATTAACAACAGGGTCGGGTTTAAGATGACGTTTATGACAGTCTACTTTAATGGTAAAATAAACTACAAGTTTAAAGTGGACTTCTCGAGATTTAAGCTGAAATTTCCACTTTAATCACAAAATAGGAATTTTCACTGTGTCCCTAACTTTTTTTTCTCTGTGGCTCAAATATGCTGTCATACAATATGATGCTGTTGTGAAGGTGCAGATAAAAAAAAGAAGGTGGTATATGAGACCTTTAAAATGTATCGTGTCATGTTATGTTATTGTGTTATGTTGGGGAATATGCAATGCTTGAATATAAAAGCACCACAAATGCATTTGTATGTCAGCATTTTGCTTCACCACATCGAACCATTCATCCAATATCGAAGCACGCACATTGATCCTAAAGGATCTGCAAAGCGGCTTTCTGTCACATGTAGATATTAAACAAGAGACTCTGACTTCATGTTCCGACTTGATCACACTGCGCCTCCCGACTTTTTGCTGGTACTGCAACTTCAGCATGCATCACATTCATTTCTGATGACATGCTCAGAGGACGCATCACATGAATGCTGAGAACGTGCACTGAGCGTGAAGTATAAACTGGCCCTTAGTATCCAGACTCTCATACAACTCATCATATGCCTTTTCTTTAGTCTTCACCACCTCTCTCTTCACCTTATGCCTTATCTCCTTGTGTTCTTGTCTACTTTCTACATCTCTTTGACTATCCCACTTCTTCTTTGCCAACTTTTTCGTTTGTATACTCTGAAGTCAACCTTACAGTCTTCCTTTTCAAACTTTCACCATTTGATCCTTGCATCTGCCCTCACTCTCTTCCTGTTATTGATCTCCAATGTCATCCTACAGACCACCATCCTATGCTGCCTAACTACACTTCCTCTGTCATTACTTTGCATTCTTCAATCTCATTTGATTGACATAGGATATAATCTACCTGTGTGCATCTTCCTCCACTTTTGTATGTCACATTATGTTCCTCCCTCTTCTTAAAATACATATTCACCCCAGCCATGTTCATCCTTTTCGCAAAATCCACTACCATCTGACCTTCTTCATTCCTCTCTTTGACACCATACCTATCCATCACCTCCTCATCTCCTCTGTTCCCTTCAACAACATGTCCATTGGAATCCGCTTCAATCACCACTTTTTGTCCCTTGGGTACACTGGCCATCACTTCATCCAACTCACTCCAGAAATCTTCTTTCTCATCCATCGCACACCCAACTTGCAGGGCATATGCACTAACAACATTCATTATTACACCTTCAATTTCCAGCTTCATAATCATCACTCTGTCTGACACTTTTGACATACTGTTTCTTCTGAATAACCCCTAACCCATTTCTCCTCCCATCCAAGTCATACTAGAACAATTTTAATCCACCTCTGATCTACCTGGCCTTATTCCTGTTCCATTTAGTCTCTTGCACACAAATTATGTCAACCTTCCTTCTCTCCATCACATCAGCTAACTCTCTCCCCTTACCAGTCATACTGCCAACATTCAAAGTTCCACTATCTTTACCTTCCTCTTCTCCTTCTGCCTCTGGACACGTCTCCTCCATTCCCCAGACCTCGACCGATCTGGTATAAAAATCTGTATTGCTGTCTGCATATTGATCTGGCAAAAGTTTACACCGGATGCCCTTTCCGACATAACCCTCCCCATTTATCTGGGCTTGGGAAACTCACTGGTTTCTGGATCCCCTGTGGCAGGTTGTGTATCCTAAAAATATAAGCCACTAAATTGGATTGAGCAAGTCTCACAATGGGTAGATGACTTAAATGTATTTTTTGAATTCATTATTTATTGTACTGATGAAACATTCTGTGTGATCAAATGTGCAACCCTCCTTTTGTTGCTCTTTTTTTTAATAGAGCTTGACCATTGATTTAAACATATGTATGGGATATATGATACGCATTGTAGATGACTTGCCAATTCCATATTGACCCTGTTTGACTGTGTGTTTGGTCAGACTCTGTGATAGACAGGCGAGCTTTCCAGCACTATTATGTGCTTTGTGTCCTCTGGTACTGACATAGTCTTTAATTTCCCAAAACCCTGTATTGGATTAAAAGGGTTTGAGAATGTTAGGTTATGAAACTGTGGACTTAAATCCTAAAAGAATAGTACATGTTTCTTTACTAATCATTAACAGCTAGCTAAAAGGTAATGAAACCTGTAGTTTTCAGTTTTTTTAATTTAAAACTAATTTAGAAAGATTTTAAAGTTTTTATTATGAACACAATTAAACATGCAGCAGTATAAGGAGAGGTGAGCAGTGCTTGAAGGCAATGAAAGGTAATTCTTAACAGGGTTGTTTTATTTGCAAGCAGGCACAGCACATAGAGAAATATAATATTTCACAATTTCTACTGGGACTTTAATTCCGATCACAGAACATTAAATCTATAAAATTCTAAGAGAGATTAATTCCTTAGCCCAGTGCTTAAAGCTTCAGTTTGAAAAGTACATTTAATATCTCTTCTGGCATGCAGCCATGAGTGACACTGTTAATCTGATTTTACTGTTCACTGGATTCAAAGAGTATTTTTCAGCCAGTCAAAAGCCTGCTAGTAGTGCTACCCTGAAAGTAAATAATGATGTTTATTATTATTATTATTATTATTATTAGTAGTAGTAGTAGTAGTAGTAGTAGTAGTAGTAGTAGTAGCATTTTCAAGCTAAATGCAAAAAAATGAATACAACATAAATCAATCTTGTAGCTCACACGTCCCTACAGAACATAAGGCTTGCACAGACATTATGCCTTTGCAGCCAGAAGCAAAAAGATTAAGCTTTATCTAAATGGTGAGGTAAATATCAATGTAACTGTTTTGGCATGTTTTAATGCTGCATTACCATTCTAGCCCCTATGCTCTCTTCCTTTGCTATGACTGAGGTCAAAGCCAGGCGTAACGTACCTCTATAAATATAATCTTGGAATTTCTCTGAGATTTACATCATGTAGGGTTAAATGGAAAGGAAGCAGAATGTTTCTAAATTTGTATATATACAGATATAAATGTAAGTGTCTCAGAAAACAAATATTTAAAAGAAAAAATGAAACATTATTGCAGAGAGAGCAGCTTTCAGGCAAAACTGGTAGAAATCCAGAGAGAGAGTGTAAAGTGATAGCTAGCTTTAGATGGGACAAAGGGTTAACAGAATGGTGTTCACCATGGAAGAAAAGGTGTTCCATGCTCTGTAAAAATGTGATTCAAAAAGGAGATTAATGAATAAGAATGAATATTACATTAAAGCAGATGGTCTTCTAGGATGATAAAGAATAATAGTGCCTGAGATTATTTATACATTCATCATCCAATCCATTTAATCTGGTTCAGGGTGCTGGGCTCTAGAGTTTATCCTGGCAATATTGGGCAGAAGAAAGGAAGCAACCCTGGAGGACATATCCAGTGCAAGGTATGTTCATGTACACACTCACTATCTCTCACCAGTTAACTTAGCAAGCACATCTTTGGCATGTATGTGGGAGCTTTCTCCCATCCACCTCTTTCTAATCCACTGATAGAGTTTAAGGTTACAGGGTCCTGGTGACTGTGTCAGCAGTACTGAGTACGAGACAGAAACCAATTCTCAGTGAGGCAACAGTCCATCAGAACGGACACTTGAGCTCACACCCACACTTATACCAGCTCAATTAAAAATGGTCAGTCTCCTCTGCAAATCTTTGGGGTATAGGTGATAAAGTGATGGAGATTTAGTAGTTTAATATATAATATGAACTAAAGACCCTTTTTTGTATATATGATCATTTATAGGCGCAGTAATATAACATGTTCTATGAATCTGCCATTTACAAAAAAATGGAAAGTTCACGCACGCACCAAAAGGAGTCTAACAAAAGTGGTTAGGTCAATAACAAATATTAATCATTAAGAAAATCTGATTGAATGAGTTTTACATTATTGGGTTCATAGGTACATTGTAAAATTTACACTATTCTTTTTTATAGAGTTTTAGGTAAATTGTTCAACAGCTACTTACTATAATAGTGTAAATGAATGCTGCTATTCTGTTTAAGAGAATGATACTGACATTCAGAGCCAATCCAAGGATAATGTGAATCAGTTTTGCACTTGGATATTATAATATTTTAGCATTTAGCAGTTTACTCTGGGATGAATTCAGTTATTCTGTAATTAGGTAAATTTGTCAAATCATTTTGGTTTTATAATGCAATCAGTATAAATACATTAATTAGATTCTTTGTCTCTCTCTAAGGGCCATGTTTTCCACCTGACACTTTTATTTGCCATACTCAAAATCTCATTGTAACTCATGTTGTTTCTAAACCATCACATAGCATTTCCACTGATTGTGTTTCTTTGCCTTCCTCTTGCCCTCTTTCCATTGATTTTGTCCAGCTCTGACGTCCCAAATATTTTAACTGTCTATTTTTTATCTCACTTTGTAAATGTTTTTTTTACCTGCTCTCTTTTTAATATTCCTTCATTTGTTACTTTATCTGACAAGCAAATTTTCAGCATTCTTCTAAAAAACCATATCTCCCTGCTCTTTGGGTCTCCCTTCCATTGTTTTGCTCACAGTCCATGTTTCACAGCCATACATTAAGACACACCAAACGTAACACTTTAGAATTCATATAGAGTTCATCTTTGTTTTCATTGTTATGTGTTGGTTCATAAGTATTTGCTTTAGCTGCATCAAAGTTGTCTTTATGAGTTGGTGATCACTTCCTCGATCTTGCATTAATATGTGACCCAAGTAACAAAAGTGATCCAGTTGCTTGATATTTTATATTTTACCTTAAACTAGCAAGTTTATTTAATTAATTCAAATAATGAATTTAATTACTTAAATAGATTAGCAGCTCAACCAGTAAATTGTGGAATGGGATGTGCAACCAGATGTGTTAAGACATTCAGTGCAGGTGAAAGGTATTTTAGAAGGGTCAAGACATAATCATTTGTAATAGTTATTATTTCTTTAAAATGAGGAATTACAAATAAGATTTATTATGATGATCATGGTAGCTAGAATGTTTATGTAAGAAACAAAACAGTCTAATAGACAAGTGATTAAATATTGCAGTGAACCCTTAGAATTAGACACCGACTTAGGCTAAGTCCCCTCTACTGCATTTTCATTAAAAAATGGTGTTTTTAAACAAACAATGTCTCTGTCCACATTAGTGATCTCACATTGCTTATAAAAGTACCTCTAGCTGCAGTAAAATGTCCAAAAACACATATGGCGCAAACAGGCTACACTGGACAAGCACATGTCAGTGGGAAAATCCTTAAAGGGATAGTAACGCTGCCCACCATGCGATTTTTAACAAAATTGCTGTGACCTGTAAATTAACTGCCTTTTGTGGATATACAGTATGCAATTTGAAGCTGTACAAAATGTAATTTGGAAGCATACAGGTAAGTAGCATGACAAGCGCCATGGAAAGCAACGTCTTTATGTCTGCTATGTTGGAATATGGTTCTCTTTCATAAAGGACGACCAATCAGAGAATGAAACGTAATGAGTAGGATCCAGTCGGGAAAGGGTTTACATGAAAAAGCACAAAAAAATCTGAGTATGATTAGAGTCTCGATCTTAAAAGTCTGCATTTTCACCCATTGACACTGCAGCATCAAGCCAATGTTTTCAAAAGTATACAGCTTTTGCATGTGCAATTTTTCAAAATTAAATTTATATGGCAGTGGTTATTCAGTAGATAACTCGCTGATTATTGGTAGTTTGTTATAAGGAAATGAATCCGATACAAAGCTAATATGAAAACAAAAAAATTGTATCCTGGCTTTTAACACTGGATAATTGTAGAGATGAGTTTTTATATTATACACAAATAATTTGTATGCATGTGGTGTGGAGGTGGAAGGCTTAGCAAACAGAGAATTAACTGTAAATGCATGGAGCAAGTGATTTATATTTCTGGCGCCGCAGCGAGTGACAGCCATTTCAGCAGCTCCGTGTATGACTTTATCTTTTTACCTTTTTTTTTCTATTTTTCTCTGTTTCACTGATCACTTCTACCACTTTCTTTTATGTGGAATCGCTCCCTGAACACTTTTTACTATTTTTACTACTTGACATGGATTTTTACATGCCAAGACTCACCTATTCAAATAGTCAACTTAAAGCACTGAGAAGAAATGCCCGCACCGGTGTAGTTCCCTATTTACCTGACGAGGTAAGAAGACAATATCGGGGCAGCCGAGCCGGTGCAAAGATAAAAGATAAGATAAAAGCCAAACAGCTTGAGAGAAAATGGTGTTATAAACCGTCGGTGCCTTCTGTGATCCTGGGAAATGTGAACTCACTACCAAATAAGATCAACGAACTGGCTGTGCTGGTAAAAAATGTCAGAACCTACAGAGAATGCAGCTTGCTGTGTTTTAGTGAAACGTGGCTAACAACTACCATCCCAGATGATAACGTGGAGCTACCTGGGTATGGCACAGTTAGAGCGGACAGAGATGCAAATACCTGTGGGAAGCGGAAAGGAGGAGGACTCGCTCTCTATGTGAATACAAGGTGGTGCAACTCTGGACATATAAACGTTAAAATCTCCAATTGCTGCAGGGACATCAAACTGTTGTTTGTAAGTCTGCGTCCCTATTACTTGCCCAGAGAGTTTGGACACGTGATTGTTGTTATTGTTTACATCCCCCCTCGAGCGAACGCGGAGATAGCGAGTGACATTATCCATTCCGCAGTTGCTAAGTTACAAACGCAGCACCCTGAGGCGCTTGTGCTAATCTCTGGAGACTTTAACCATGTAACGCTGCAACACTGTAAAAAATCCAAGAGAGGAAAATTTGAGGTTATGAAGAAAAAAATGTTGGTCTGACACTCGAGTTAAAAAATGTTGTCCTAAAACAGAAAAAGGCGTTGACTGGATGAGTATGTCATTTTTGCCATTCAACATAACATATTTTATGAAGTGAAAAGATGTTTCTATACTTTGTCAGCTTTTCAGGTCTGACAAAAAATAATATGTTTGCTGAGCAAAATACGGGTACTTTTCATTTTCTGGGCATGCGCTTCTTGCGGAGTGAATTCAAACATTCTGGATTTTTCCAAACGACGAGCTGCAAAATTTCTTTGCAATAATTTGTCATACATTATCGGGTAAGTGAAGTTGTACATTTCGTTATGTGTGATTTGTATTTCACTAATGAGAGCTCCTTTTGTTCAGTCAGCCAATCAGTCATTCTCTAAGTCGTTTTGTCCTGAACGTTTTTAAATATACTTTGAACATTAACTTTGTAAGCATGATTCAATTTAGTTTTCTTTAAAGGTAATATTAATTATTTTTTTCTCTGAACATACTTTAAATTAAAATCCTTTTCTAACACACCTCTGCACTTCGGCAATAATTTATCGCTTCCGCGATTAGCTACTGTCTGCTTTCAGCCACATTTGCCATTTGCTAGTAAGCTGCCTTAAGTTATTTGCAAGTCTGTGTCCAAACTCACGCTTTTTTCAGAATCAGTTGTACAGTTCTTTAACCTGTACGTTACGGGACTTTGACGGTTTACCGTAAGAGTGTGTTAACACAGCAGTGGTTTCCTGTGTTATTTTGGCATACGGCAGTGAATGCATTACACACCAGTAAAATAAGTTATGTTGTAAGGCCCATTATATCATCGTGGAGGAGTGCTGTGCATTTTTAAATGTGAAATGCTGCTTTTTTCCCTGAGTCTCCGCGTGAAACAAGCATTTTATGTATCCTGCATATCACGTGCATATTTCATATTTAGAGGAAAAGTGGTGACCCAACGCTGGCTACTTATACAGATAACTATACTCTGATTCCTCAGTTTGAACAACCGAGGCAAATAGCGCGCTTTCATAAAATACTAGAAAGCTGCTTTATGTGCATACTTGCCCGATATTGCCTCTGTCCTCGACGTATCCTCAGGATTGCAATCGTCATGAATGCCATCGTATTAACAGAACAATTACACCGAAGCACATGTCACATTGCTCAACACAACATTCTGAATAACACATCGAAATGCATAAACCCACGAGCACCAAAGCGCAAAAACACACGGAAATAACATTATTTTAAAACAAAACGTGTAGCTCAAAGTGCTTTGCACGAAGTTAAAGAAAAAAAAGCAAAACTGTAAATAGATTAATTTAATACGACAATTACATTTTTTAATATGTGTGGCATTCTCAGAAAATTGTAACACATCTATGCAGTTCTCCAGTTGGATGCATGTTCCAGTTTAAACAGCCTAGAGTGAACTTTCACTTTAGTTTATAACATTCTTTGTCGGTCATCGGATTAATGCAAGTACTACTACGTTTTTAGTTTTGAAGCTTTACATATACATATACTATTTAATAATATTGTAAATACATAACACTTTTTTGTTGTTTTTGTTTTTATTTCAGATGTTTAATTCTCAACAAAAGTCAATACAGTGCCGCTATTTGTAAATTTTCCACGCAACAGCAAGACATCCTGTTTAAACATTACAGGCTTAATCATTGGCAAGCCAGTAGAGGTTGTTTTCCCTGTTTACATCCAGAATGTGTTTGTACATTTAAGATGGCAGGAGCTTTAAAAAGTGGAGCAAATGAAATACAAAGTGAAACTCAGACTTCAAGCTTAGAATCTGTAGATGAGCAGTTACTTGAACACAAGCTTGCAGCTTTGTTTTTATGCATGCAAGCACAGTTGCATGTGTCAAAAAGTGCCTGTCAGCATATCATTGACAGTGTATATTTTAAGGACAATTTTAGTGTAATTGAACCTGTTGAATACGTATTTAGTAGAGTAAAGAAACACACATTTATTTACGTTCCTCTTTTAAAGGCTCTGCAAACTTTTTTGGATCAACGTGAAATATTTTAGAAAACATTTCCAATCAGAGAGAGCACACAAGGTCAGTATTGTTCATGTTTTGATGGAAAATATTTCAAAGACAACAAGCTTTTAAGTGGCCAAGATTTCAGACTTGTAATGCAATGTAACATTGCATGAGACTTTATATAGAAGAGGAATGAATTTGTCTGTTGGTGACTGTAATGGGTTTCCAGAGTTTGGTCAAATTCATAGTATTGTGATTCTGGGTACAGAGGTCTCCTTCATAGTGGAGAAACTTTCCTCGTGGTACTTTGAACACTTCATACAGTGATGTACCATTGTGAATCCACAGGATCTCAATGATTTCTATACACTCGCTGCATACAGAGTTGGTGAAAAGCTCATGTTATCAGCTAAGAGATTTTTACTTTGTTAATATTTTATCTTTTTGGAATATTAAAACACTTTCTGCTGCCCTCCCACAGGTTGCTATGTTGCTTCGGGTCATTCTTTCTCCTGACAACATCAGGAAACTGTCTGTTCCTACCCTATCCACCATGGATGAACTTTACACCATTCTCTGTGAGAAACTGCAAATAGAGAAGGGCTTTGTCATTCAGTATGAAGACCATGACTTCAACAATCAGCTTTGTAATTTGCATGACATCACAGAGCTGCCACCAGGCAAAGCTACTTTAAAACTTCATTGGGAAATTGTTTTAAACACAGTATTAGAGGATACTGACTTGTCCGACATTACTCTGGACACTGCAAGCGTGTCATCAACCAAATAGTCTTCCTCAACAGCCTTGTCAGGTTCAGAACAACCTTCTGCCTCTCCATCTAGGTCGGATCAGTGGCCAAGCAAGTTTCCAATACCTTCATTCTCCTACGATGTAGAGCTAAGGCTTCAGAAAGCCAATGAAAATTTTAAAAAAACATGGCACAACCCTAAATATCTCAAGAGACATTAAAATGCATCTTTTAGATAAGTTGGCAGAAACAATATATTTATACAAAGCATATCCCAAGGACTCTGAACTAGAGAAGGTAGCTTCTGCCTTAGTAGAAAAAACATCCCTGTCTTAAAGCTCCAGCATCTGATACTGGATGGGAAGGATGGAAAATTAGTTTAAAGTTTAAAATGGCAAATTATCGTCAGAAACTCCGCTATGTTGGATGCACCGAAATGACAGTAAATAGTCATTCAAGGCAGTATCTGTCAAGAAATTCCCTAAAGAGGCCCCGGAGATCTGAACTAAACTACCTCCCTGACCATCCTGTTGGTTTAGATGAAGAAACCCTTGAGAATGAAAGGGCATCAATGGAGGGAGAGGTGAAAAAGAGAGACATTAACCTGAGTGTCTTAAACTCCAAGATGGAGTTGACATTTTCCTTGAGAAGAAAGGAAATTGTACAGGATCAGCCCATGGTATCCACAATTAAACAGCGATGGCCAAGACTTTTTGTTGAAGAACAGGTAAATAGTTTATTAAACTTCAGATGTCACTTTAACATCTTAAACACACTTGATCTGTTTCTACAGTTCATTAACTCAGTCCTCTCTCACTGTGTCTCTTACACATTGGTATGTGCAGAATTTCTACGCATTACCCGTGTTGATCTGAGGTTAACACTTCTAACATCATTGGACAGTTATACTATGGACTTGCTTAAGATGTACAGAGGTAAAGTACGACAATCAGGAGAACAAGAAATGGAGAATCTACTAGAGAAACTGGATATACAGGTAGATAATATACTTAAAGTAATGCAAATTTTTCAAGTACAGAGTAATACAGATTTTTCTTTTTGGCTTAATTTAGATTTGATCTGTGTGTCATAAGCTTAAGCAGTCTCTTTCTCCTCCATTCATTGACCTTATCTTGTGTTGGTTTTCTTTTGTTTTGCTTTTCTTTCATAGACTACAGACTTAACAGCACACAGGAGAGACACTGTTCTTCGGGGTCTTCCCTTCTATCTAAGAGAGCGGGCTTCAATTTCAAAAACTATCCTGGTAATTTGCTTTCCTCATTTTATGGCATATCAGTTTGGCCTTTTTATGGGGGCGTAACTTGCATGATATACACATAACTTGATATTTTGTTACAGTTTATGTGATGTCCATGACAAGGGTCATTTTTATTAAGTGTCTAATATTATTTTATGTCTTTTGTAGAATACAGAGTGATTGGAGATTCATGCAAAGAACATCACAATGGGGATTTTAGAGGTGGTCGAGAATGCTGTCCCTTCAAGATTGCTCTCCAATGTAGTAAATGTTGTCATTGTCCTTGAAGAGGAGGTGGTTACGGAGAACTTGGGCAACTTTACAAATGCCTTTACAATTCTGTTTGGCCTACTGTATGCTCTTAACATGGACTATCGCAATGACCTTAAATACACATTTGAGGTGGTCCAGAAAGTGTTCCTGCACCTTGGAAATGACTGCACTGCTAGAGTGCAATCTCTAAAAACCAAACTATTGCAAATGTAATACGAATGTATGTATGACACCTCCAGACAATTTTGACAGTTTTGGGCATCTGTTTTTGAAGAAAAAAAAAAGTCTTTGATCACTGTTTTCAAATGTTAAATTAAATGGAATTGACTGTTAAATGGTCTAATTACTTATTTGATGTATTTGTTTTCTAAACAACTCTCTAAATTTTCTTGATTCCGAGATTTTGAATTCCCATTATTGCGTATTTGGTAATGACCTTGAGTTACAAGATAACTGCCAATATTTTTATTGCTGTTATATGTTTGGTAAATTCTGTTCAACTGTGTTTGACATAATTTATAGTTAAAATATTGTTCACTTATAGTGTCACAATTCTACTGCTCTTATATAGAGCATTCTTTCCACGTTAAATGCACAATATATTGCAGCTACACAGTTATAAATGCTGATAATAGCTTAAAGTGATTTATTAATAAAACATTTAAAGAACTTCATTTTTGTCTTGCATTATTCATTAAATGCTGTACTGCATGTGGTATTAATTTGAAGAACATAAAATTTACAGATGTGTTTAAATTTGTATACTGACATTGTAGTTAGCTAAATTAAATGACAGTAGCTAATACAACATACAATTTGTTATTAGAACAACAAGCTGATCTGATGAGTACCAAACATTTAACTGACACAGCGTATTATTGTTATTTGAGTCAACATGGTAAGGATGTCAACAAAAATAAAAATAATCAATTTACACAACTTTAATTAGGTGAACTAAAATTTTTGAGTGCAACAGGTCACTAGAAAATTTGAAGTTGGAAAGGACAATTTTTTTTTACAGTGTGGATAAAACATTACCTGCCTTCTTCCAGTATGTGTACTGTAACACCCGGGGAAATAGGAATATTGACCTACTGTATGCAAACGTTAAAGACGCATACAGCGCCACCCCGCTGCCTGTGCTTGGGAAAGCAGATCATAACCTGGTTCTGCTTCAGCCTCACTACAAACCAAGAGTAAAGGCGCTACCTACAACCACACGCTCATTCAGGAAGTGGTCCCCTGAGGCAGAGCAGGCTCTGAGAGACTGCTTTGGAACTACAGACTGGGATATCCTGCTGGGGTCACATAGTGAGAACATTGAAGAGGCTGTTGACTGCACAACTGATTACATCAACTTCTGTATGGACATTGTAGATCCAGTAAGAAGAGTACGCTGCTATGCTAACAACAAGCCATGGATTAATAGTGACATCAAGGGCCTTTTGAACCAGAAGAAAAGGGTTTTTAAAGACGGTGATCAGCATGAGCTCAAGCGTGTGCAGAAGAAACTCCGAGTCCAGCTCAGGGCGGTGAAAGAGCAGTACAGGAGAAAGCTGGAGCAGAAGCTGCAGAATAACAACATGAAGGAAGTGTGGGATGGGATGAAGATTATCACTGGCTGCAGCTCGAAGCGGGATGCCACCATCGAGAGAGACGTGGAGAGAGATAACCAAATGAACAACTTCTTTAACAGGTTTGACCACCCTAACCCACTCTCACCTCGGAGTACTTCATCCTCCAACCATCCTTCTGCTGATACCAGCATAGGTGAGACATCCCCACCCACAATTACAGCAGCACAGGTGAGCAGAGAGCTGAGGAGACTTTGTGCCAGCAAAGCAGCGGGTTCTGATGCTGTATCGCCACGCCTACTGAAGGCCTGTGCGATGGAGCTGGGGAGTCCTCTACAGCGCATCTTCAGCCTGAGCCTGGAACAGGGGAGAGTCCCGAGGCTTTGAAAAACATCTTGCATCACCCCAGTCCCAAAGGTATCACGTCCTAGTGAGCTGAATGACTTCTGGCCTGTTGCTCTGACATCACATGTGATGAAGACCATGGAGCAGCTGCTGCTTCACCACCTGAGGCCACAGGTCCGCCACGCCCTCGACCCTCTGCAGTTTGCATACTGGGAGAAGGTGGGAACGGAGGATGCCATCATCTATATACTACACCGATCCCTCTCCCACTTGGACAGAGGCAGTGGTGCTGTAAGAATTATGTTTTTGGACTTCTCTAGCGCCTTCAACACCATCCAACCTCTGCTCCTTAGGGACAAACTGACTGAGATGAGAGTAGATTCACACCTGGTGGCATGGATCGTGGACTATCTTACAGATAGACCTCAATATGTGCGTCTTGGGAACTGCAGGTCTGACATTGTGGTCAGCAGCACAGGAGCGCCACAGGGGACTGTACTTTCTCCGGTCCTGTTCAATCTATGTACATCAGACTTCCAATACAATTCGGAGTCCTGCCACGTGCAAAGGTTCGCTGATGACACTGCTATTGTGGGCTGCATCAGGAGTGGGCAGGAGGAGGAGTACAGGAAGCTAATCAAAGACTTTGTTAAATGGTGTGACTCAAACCACTTACACCTGAACACCAGCAAGACCAAGGAACTGGTGATGGATTTTAGGAGGCCCAGCCCCCTCATGGACCCCGTGATCATCAGAGGAGACTGTGTGCAAAGGGTACAGACCTATAAATACCTGGGAGTGCAGCTGGATGACGAATTGGACTGGACTGCCAATACTGATACTCTGTGTAAGAAAGGTCAGAGCCGACTATACTTTCTTAGAAGGTTGGCGTCCTTCAACATCTGCAATAAGATGCTGCAGATGTTCTATCAGACGGTTGTGGCAAGTGCCCTCTTCTACGCAGTGGTGTGCTGGGGAGGCAGCATAAAGAAGAAGGATGTCTCACGCCTGGACAAACTTGTTAAGAAGGCAGGCTCTATTGTAGGAATAAAGTTGGACAGCTTAACATCTGTAGCAGAGTGACGGGCACTAAGCAAACTCCTGTCAATCATGAAGAATCCACTGCATCCAGTGAACATTGTCATCTCCAGGCAGAGGAGCAGCTTCAGTGACAGACTTTTGTCACTGTCTTGCACCACTGACAGACTGAGGAGATCATTTCTCCCCCACACTATGCGACTCTTCAATTCCACCCGGGGGAGTAAATGCTAACATTATTCAAAGTTATTGTCTGTTTTTACATGCATTTTTATTACTCTTTAATTTAATATTGTTTTTTTTATCAGTATACTGCTGCTGGATTATATGAATTTCCCCTTGGGATTAATAAAGTATCTATCTATCTATCTATCTATCTATCTATCTATCTATCTATCTATCTATCTATCTATCTATCTATCTATCTATCTATCTATCTCAATTTAGCAGGGCATTTGAAAGCAGCACATTGACATTATTTTCGATATGTCACATGAATATTCCTATTGGGCTGAATGACAATTTTCCTGAGATCCTTGTGCTCCTAGATTGCAATAAAAGAAGATAATCATGTATTAAAATGCATCTGAAGTGTTCTTGAAGTTTTACCTCTTCATCCTGTTCATAAATATATC
Organism: Polypterus bichir lapradei; assembly: GCA_026402145.1. Classification (NCBI taxonomy): domain Eukaryota; kingdom Metazoa; phylum Chordata; class Cladistia; order Polypteriformes; family Polypteridae; genus Polypterus; species Polypterus bichir. Next base: position 66,126,651 of record JANRMT010062807.1, read on the forward strand.
CAAAGGTTTCCTTTGATCTTCGGATAACTTCAGCTGAGAAGTTCATGTATTTCTCATCATTAGGTTTGTAAAGTGATAGAATGAACAAGGCCTGAAAAGCTTCTTTTGCTCTTTCATCATATTGATCTCCTAGAAAAAAAGCATTATGAATGCACAACTCAATACAATGAAAAACATACTTAACTAATAATGTATGTAATCAGTACAAGAATGATATCACATTAAACAAAGGTTAGATCAAGAAATATTTTAACATCATAATAAATTTTTGTTATCAGTTATTGTCCTAACATTTGAAAACATTACCAACATACATGTAGCACAGTTTCATTTTAAAAATGTACTTTATATATACATTTTAGATATATTCTTGATTATTTCTATCTTTATGAATTTTTCAGCATTCTGCACTACACTATACATATTTTTTTCAGTTGAGAACTTGCTTAATAATGCATTCTGAGTTTCCACCTCATCACCTTAGGTTCTTCTTCAAAGCCAAATTTCAGCATCTTTCAGCTAAACTAGTTTCAAAACATTTCCAGGCTCCCTACTTACTAAGTGATTATGAAACTATTCTAGTCAATGAAGGAGATGTCATTGAATCTACGGTTTCTGACACAGCATCAAACTATCCTGTTTTACTAAAGTTTTATTTTTTGTATAGTTGTTGACCTCAGGATGTGGCATATTAAACTGGAGATTAACCGAAAAGGAAAGGAAGCCAACTGACAAAGGCCATCCGTTACTTTGTTTGCTTAAAAGGACAATGGATCCCCTCCAGAGTTTTATTTTCTTCATGAATGATGATAACTAGTGTTTTTCTTTTCCTTTGGTGTCAACTGGCCATATCTTTGTTAGCTGAAACTTGTATTAGCATGACTTTGTTTACATTCTAGCCAAATATATTAACTTTTGTATTTTTTTGCTTTCCTTGATTTATCTGTTTATATGGGCAAACAGTTTATTCTAATACTGTATACTTTCCACTTATGGTACAATAATTGTAATTCTGATAACGTGCATGGAGTGTAGATCACTATTTATAATAATAATCCAAATTAGGAGAAGCTAGAATCTATTATATAATAAAACCCTACAGCATGTGTTTGTGTGTGTGCATGGTTACTGTAAGGAATTTGATTGGCAACTTTGGCTTGGTCTGATTGGTCATTTTTCCTTTGGTTATTTATCAAACACGATTGAGACAGGAAATGCCAGGCAAGAGAGGTTTCATACACAAGCATATTGAAGAAAAGCATAGGAGGAACCCTGAAAGTCGCCTCCAAACACTAAAGTACTAGTAAAAATACGAATCATGTTTTCACAGTGGATATTCGTGATAGTTAAAAAGTAAACGGGAGCCAAGAAAGGTGCCTCAAATTGACAGAGCCTTAGAAGCAGGCTTTATAGGAACAAGATGATCAGATGAAACACCTGGCTAGAGAGGTTGAGACACAAAAAAAGCTCAGTAGGAACACTAAGGATACACGTAAGGCATGAGATATCAAATATTTTAAAATGTATTATATTACCGTAAAGGTAACATAGTATATCATAAATCACCTAAAGATGTAAGTCCATGCATTTTCTTAATTGTGAAATGGATGATAATTAAAGTGCTTTTTTTACTTTTGGAGAATACCTTAGGAATCAGTTCATATAACACCCTTAATTGACTAAGAAAAGTAGCACAATAATTCAGATTGTTAACCTCTTCTGAAATGTCTGGAGTTGTTAAATAGTAGATTTTAACGGCTAAAATGTTGCTAATCATATAATTTGTTATATGACAATGGCTGCAGCAACCTATTTGAGGTTTTCTTTAGTTAGTTTACAATAAGTAGCCCTGAAAAATAAACATGATAATTGCTCTTTTAAGCCTACTGTTACTGAATTTCATGATGATATTTATTTTATCATAAAAATATATTATTATATAAAACAATATACTGTAATCCGTACCTCTTTTCCAATGAAAAATGCCAAAAGTCTGTTTTTGAGAGTAGGGCTCAAAGCAAAAGAATACATATTCACCATTAATCAGACCAAGTTTGTGAGCTTCAATTAAAAAACTTCTCACCAATTCTCCTTCTGCAAATATTACGATAACTGGAAAAACAGAAGAAGCAGACATGCATAGTATGTCATTTTTCTGTTTCTAAAGGCTCTTCAACAATTTGTTCAAAAATAACCACTAGCTGGGTTAATGTTAGTGAAGAATACTTGTAATAAAAAAACAACTTGTTGGCTTCCTACAGTTGGACACTTTTGACTGAAAATGTAAAGAAATTAAAGGCCATTACAGTCTGTCCTAAATAGCAAATAATCCAATTTTGGCAAGACCAAGACCACCAGAGCAAATGACTACTGTATAACATTTTATGCATTTTTATTTTACTGCTTTTTTAACAGGTACTTATGGCTCTCAGGCAAACAATGTTAATTGAGAGAGTTTTTTAAATTATTTTTAACCCTTACCATAAAATTCATTCTACTCAGTCCATGACTGGCTCAACATCTACTCCTCTTACGATAAGCACCACTTTTCCCTACAGCTTTCATTCAGTCAGTCTCTAATTTGCTAACTACATGTTCTTACTGATAGAAAGCCACCATCATGTTATGAATTCTGTGCTGTGGTCATGTTAATGATGTCATATGAGTCAAATGATCAGATATATCTAAAGGATAGATAGATAGATAGATAGATAGATAGATAGATAGATAGATAGATTTATTTTAACAGAAGCTCTTTTATTAAATAAATAGATAGAACATCATAATCCTATACTGGAAAAGACCTTTACAAGGTATGTAAGAAATTCAAAGCAACAAAGTAAAGCACATATTCATATAAAGAAATTAGCTGAAACATTTTCAGAAAACAAAAAAGACTATTGTAAACTGAAATTAGTTGTCAGTACTCACTGCGTGACACTGATGATACCTCCTTAATGAGATTTGGAAAGGACAATGAAGTATTGAGGTAACTATCCTCATTGAGTTTAAAGTATTTAAAAATTGTCAAAGTAATATTTTGCTGCTGTGCAGTGTACCTGTTGAAGTAAAATGTGAAAAGAATAAGAGAGAAGGTTATTTTTGAGAATAAACAGTATACTTCTAAATCTACAGTACTAGACACAGAGTCTCATTTATAAAAGTAAGGTGGACTTGACCATAAACCTGATCATAGGACAAAGGCAAAAGGCAATTTTCTGGTCCTATTTACAATTTTAATGTATATTTTATATATGTAATTTTAAAACCTATCTAGGTGTAATACATGATGCATTATCATGTGCTCAAGATAATATACCAACAATACATGCTGTCAAAATGTGTGTCAGTGATATGGAAAGAAAAAAGAAAGAAAATCCTAATTCTTAAAAAAATAAAATTAAAATATCAATTAGCAGAATACACACTCAGGGGCCACTTAGTGGGGATTGAGTAGACTACTTGAGTATACTGAAATCACTCTCATCTTTTTGAAACCATGAGATGATACATTCTTTGTGAAATGGAGTTCTTGAAGTATCCATCTGAAAAAGGCTAGCCTGGACATTAAGGGATGCACATGGTTAGCAGCTATGATTTATTATGATGTGGCATTTAATTATTGAGAGGGCCAATATGGACAAGAAAACATTTTCCTCATCGTTACACTACCACTGACAAAGGCAGGATGAATCCATTGATCAATGCTGTTTAAGCCAAATCCTGACCCCCATCATTTGCATGTTGTAGCAGAAATCAAGCTTTAGCAGACCATGTGATATTTTTCTAATCTTCAGTTGTTTTTGTGATCATGTGCCCAATCTAGGCTCATCTTCCAGTTTATAGCTGACCTGAGAAGAACCCAGCACAGACTTCAGTTACTTTTGTGTAAAACATATTGTGCATTCAGAGATGTGCTTTTGCAAACCAACGTTGCAGCAAGCTTGTTATCTGAGTATTTGTGGTTTCTCATATAATTTCAAGAAGTCTGTCCATTCGTCTTTGGTCTCTCTCATAAAAAGGGCGTTTCTCCCTTAGAACTGCTGCTCACTGGATGTGTTTGTTTATGGCATCATTTTCTGTAAATTACAAAGATTGTAAAGAGTTAAAACCATTAGAAGCCAGCTGTTTCTGAGCACATCTCGCACAAATAACCAAAACAGCAATCATAGTGCAGAAAAACTTAATAAACCTTTGATGTTTTTAGAATTACAGGATGTCATGAACATATTCGAGAATGGAAAAGTTGCAGGTGCATATTGCTACCAAGTGGATTGTAACAAAAAATGTCAATTAAGCCAGCTCCATTGTTATTGACAATGTTCATTTAACCTAGATAAAATAAAATTTTACCCGAAATATACTGCAAAACATTAACAATCATTTTTCCAAAGAAAAATAAAGATTTACTATAGTGTGCATCATATAGACCAATTTCACTCCTTAATAATGATGTTAAGATATTAGCAATAGTTTTAGCTAGGAAGATTGAGAAAGTGCTTCCCTTAGTAACATCAGAAGAACAAACCAGATATTTTAAATGCAGACAATCTCCCTTAAAACTGTTTAATGTGGTATACCCACCCACCCAGTTTTACTATTTTGGATGCAGAAAAGGCCTCTGAAAGAGTTGAATAAGATTACCTATTATTATACTGCACAAATTCTGATTTAGCCCCAGTATATCCGTATGGATCAAACTACTTTATACTGGTTCAGAAGCCTTAGTTCACATTAACAACAAACTCTGATTACTTAAAATTAGAAAAAGGTCCTCAACATGAGTGCACTCTATCACCGGACAGCAGCCCTCTAACTGGCAGAACATACAGTATTTCAAGGTAGAGAATGTCTTATTTATTGCTGCTACACATAGCAATCACCTTTTTCAAAGTTTTTAAAAACCTACTCAGAGTTTAATCTATGGAAAACACAAGATCTTTATATAGATCTCATACTTGCATTTTATGAGGATTTATGTACCAAATTTAACTTTCTAGCAACATGCATTTTTCCTGTATACAAATTAGAAATTTTGTTAAAAACCCTATCCAACTTTCCACATCTCACACCCGTATTTATTCCAAAGGATACACTGTTTAGTCTTGATGAAGAATCTGGCAGAACTTCAAAATATTTCAAAGAATGTGCCATTCAAAGATCCTGGGGAATGGTTGGGATGGGGTCTTTCAATTAGCTCAGAAAAGGAGTGGACCTCAGCCATACATACGTAGAATACACTCTAGTTCTATATGTGCCAAGCATTCCATAATTCAATTAAAATCTTTTACCAATCACATTTGGGTAATTTGAAATTGTCCAAAATGTACCTAGGGTAAGAACCAGTCTGTGAGTGTTGCCATTTAGCTCTACTATCACTAGGCCACATGTTTGGAAATGCACTAAATTAACATCCTTTTGGATAAAAATCTTTATATACTTCTCAAATAGTTTTGGTGTCACTCCTAATCCATTAAAAACAATATTTGATGTACTCCTTGATGGCATTAAAATGTATAGGGTGAAGTGAAGTGTAGTAGTGTACACCACACTACTAGCACACACACTATCTTGCTTAACTGGAAGAATCCTTGAAAACTTTCTATAACTCAATAGAGGTGAGATAACTGATGTTCTGTTTTATCTTAAATTGGAAAAAAAATAAATTCTCTCTTAGGTGACATGTGGATATGAGGATTAATTGTTTAGTTATATAAATATTTTATTTGTTTGTGACTCTATTCTTAAATAAATAAATAATTGTATCTGTTATGTTATTACTATTTGTTTGTCTGAGTGATTACATTGTAATGTTAAGGTTTTCAAAAATTCTTAAAAAAAAGAAAAAGAAATTTCCAGAAAACTTGCAAGTAGTAGGTTCATAATAAGGTATTGGACATAACAATAATAGCCCTATCAAATGCAGTTATTCCAAGTTTATTCTAAGTAACTATGATTTTAGCTAAAAAAATAAGATATATAGTATATATGACTGTCCTTAAGAATTATAGACCAATTTCAAATTTACAATTTCTTTCTATAGTTTCTGCTTTTTCATTTTCATTTTTCAAAATGTATAATTTACTTGTTTCTGAAAACTGATTTGGGTCTTTACTTGTACTTGGGTTGTTCCCTGTTTGTTGCTCTAGCCCCAAGTCAGAGATTTTGTGTGCAAGTAATAAAGAGATATGACTCTATGCTTCAAAAATGAGGAAGATATTCTCCTTTGTGTCACAAGGTGATATAGGGACACATACAAGGAGAGCAGCAACAAAAAATGCCAGAGGACCTAACACTGAAAGTGACATTTTGCAACAATAAGTTAACAAAAAAAAACTGAAAGTGTGCTTTCACCTCCACCATTGTATTTTGATTTATAAAATTCAAAAAGTCAAAGGCTGCAGGAAAAATGGCACTTAGCATTATTGTTTCATTTTTCCAATGGGCTTGATGATTACTTTTTTCTTTTATTTAAAAATTTTATTTGCTGGTATGTTTTTTTTTTTTAGAAATGTATCATCTGACAGGTTTATTCTGGGAATTTCATCATGCAATACCTCACCCTTTTAAACACACCTCTTCCACATGTTAGTCTCTATTAATTTCTGAAGATGTAGTTTTCATGTATTTTGTTTCTACACATATATTTTGTGGATGAGAACTATCCACATTATGCAGGATTACTGTAAATGTTAATGAAATAAGAAATTTCAGAATTAGTTTATTTACTTGATTCCTTCTGCTGGTATAGACCAGGTTGGGATATCTTCAGCAATGATTCCAATCCGTTGCCAGCCAAAGTTCTCACAGATTTTAACAAGAAAATTTCCCATTTTGGTAAAAGGTCCAAACACTCTGGTCAACGTTGAGAATTCCTTTATAAAAATAAATAGAAAAAAAGCCTTAAAAGAAAGTTGAGAGGTTTACTTACCTCGGCAGCTGCATTCATGTTTCTGGTGACTCTTCCTATGAAATCAGTAGTTGGGATAGCAATGGGGCGGGGGTCATGAGGTCACTGGAAAGGGATGTGTGGCACTCCCAATATCTTTGCAAAAGAATGAAGCTCTGTCTTTAGTCCTGGAGCTTCCTGTTTTGCTATATGGTTGTAAGACATGAACACTATTCAATGACCTGATTCTCTTCTGAGAATCCTTGGGTACTGCTGGTTTTACTTTGTGTTCAGTGAGCAGTTGCTCACAGAGACCTGAATGAGTTATATTACCTGCACTATGAGGGAGTGTCAGTTATGGCGCTATGGTCATGTTGCGCAATTCCCAGAGTCTGATCCGACTCACAGGATTTTCACTGTTAAGGATCCAAGTCACTGGACTAGGCCAAGGGGATGCCCGCGTAACACCTGGCTGTGGCAGATACAGTAGATGGTCATTTCTGGCGGGTGGGACTGGGCTGTGCTTTTGTTTGTTGCCAACTGGGATCCCAAGCTGTTTCATCATGTAGTGAGTAAGGCAACACGCTGTACCAGTTCAAGCTCCTCAACCTGACCTGACCTTACCTGAGAATTATTTTTGACATTGTTGTTTTTAAGGGACTTCCATTGCTGATATTTTAACTATAAAACACTAACAAAAATGGCAAATTTGTATATTCAAGAATATTTAGACTTTAAGTTGAAGCAGACAATATAATATTTCAAATATTCAGCACAACTTTTCTTGTCTATTATGTAGTTCTACCTAATGAAGTAAATCATTATGAACACTCTTATGCATACCCTGAATTAGGACAGTTTAATTCAGACTTTTTAATTTCTCATATACGTAGTATAGAGAAAGTATAGCAATCGTAAGAAAATTTGACCTTGAGATTTTGATGACTTTCCACGTTTCATGTGCTCCTGAACACGTTTTGACCATTTCTGATATTTTGTCTGTGTTTGTGTGTGTGTGTGTGGTTGTACGATAACTTCCTAATGTTTAGTTAGATGAGTTAGATAAATTAAATTTGGCATGTGGGTGTTATATCAAAATGTTAGTTTTCTATCAACTTTTGGGCAACATACGTAAACCAGAAGTAGTACTTTATCTGAAGACATTTCAAAATTTTTCAAATAAACTGGTACATAGTTTAAATAAACAATTAATTGAATTTTTGCATAGTAGTTTTTCATGTGAAATTGAATTATAAGAAGAGAAAAATAATTGAAATTGTATAATTTCGTTAGTTAGGGTAAGAAACTCAGAGAATTTCACTTTAATCGGACAGCCAGAAATTATATCTTAACAGATTTCAGCACTATTACATAAGCATTATTACTATTATATAAATAGACATAAATAATAAAAAATTTGTATGATCATTACTTATCGTTAGATAAAAAATTTGACCTTGATCAGTCTGGAAGTGGTATATTACTGACCACAAAACAATCAGATTTAAAATTTCAGCTCGATTGGATTGCCAGAAGTGGTTATTTGTCATATAAACTTGAATTATAAACAAAGATAAGTGAATGAAAGTTTGCAAGAAGCACACAGATATTAAGTTTCATTATAATTGGACATCCAGAAGTGGTATCTACTTTACCTGAACAGGTATAAGGAAAGTTGAGTGGAAAACAATCCAGATTTTTTATGCTTTACATGTGGTGCTTTACAAAAGACTGGCAAATTGGCACTCATCAATGCCCTTAACAAAATAACTAACTAAAGTTAGTATATAGAAGTATACTTCTGACCTTTGGTATGGATCATCGTGACACATCTGGTATAATGAAAGTTTATTGCCTTGTAGGAAAGACATTTGTATATGCATCAAATTTGCATCTACCTTTTTTAAACAGAACTAGGGATTTTCTAGAATTTACCTCACAACTTTGATTGACTGTCATTTCAATATGCTTTCTTTACAGTTAATTCTGTGACATTGTTGAAGCAGGTTTATCTGTTAAATAAATTGTCATTTCGACATTTAGGTTCTTGTTACTGTCTTTCATAAGGCAAATTGTGTTTTTTTATGATTTACGTTTTGATTTTTTTGGTTTTGTGCTTAAAATGCAGTATTTTTAGTGAGTTAATAGTGTTTGTGAACTTCAGGATGGCATAATAAGGTAGAGAAACATTTAACAAAATAGTACTGTGGGTGTGCAAGGAGGAAAAATACTTTAAAGAACAATTTATGTTTCCATTTTTCTTTAATATGTAATCCATATTTAGTGGCACATTGAGTTTAAACAATTATTTTTGAAGAAATATCATTTTTGGATTTTTCTAAGACATGCCTAGAAAAAGTGCCATTTTACCTTTTTATTAAGGAATTCGGAATCAGCACAGAGAGGATTAATCACTGGAATGTTCCAGTATGCTGCTAGTCGGGCTCCATGGGAACACACCTGAGAAAAGCAATTTAAATCATTTTAAGACGCATTGTATTATTACCATAGATTATCTCAACATTCTTTTGTAAGTTGTGGAATGCACATAACTATTTTTCAAAACACGCTTTCGTTTGTATAGTAGTAAATGCTGGGTTTTTCCACACATTTACTGCAGGATGAAACCTGTCTCAACACTTTACCATACAATCTTTGAAATAAACCAGCATTTTCTTTTCTAGGTGTTTTATCTGGAAACACAAAAATCTGACATACAGAGATAGTCACAAAATATAATTCAGAATACATTTCTTTAGAAATTGAGGCCTTATGTAAAGTAAATGATGCATCAAGATCAAGCATCTATTAAAAATACAGTACAGTATGACTATTTTTGAATTTTTATTTCAAAAAGATGAAACATCAGAAGGCAGGGGCTATTCATCATATTATGTTAGGCACCTACTATAGTATAGTATGTATAGCAGTTTTAACTAATGGGAGCAGCCGAAAGAAGAAGAACAACAACAACAATAATAAAACTGCAGAAATTATTAGAACAGGGAATTGGATATGAAATATTTTTTAAAAAATGTTGTTGTGTTAATGAAAATTTCTTCCACAAACAAACAGATTAGGTTTGATGTAATGGCTTTACCCATTTTAACCAGTTGTGACCCAAATTCCTCTGGTTTCCTTGGGTGTCCTTTTCCTGTGTATCATGAGGACTAGACCCATTCTTCTTGTTGGCACCTCCATGTAATACTTTTAGGTGTTTTGCAAAGCGTTATTTTTCATCAAAATGTCTCATTTAACTTAACGATCATCTTTATCATCTTTTAACACATTCTTTCCTTGTTACCAAGCAGACATTCTTCATTCTGTTTCCCTTATTACCCACATAAATGCCTCTAAGACCTCACTTAGACTTGCAGATAATCTTCTAAGACGCTCATACACCTTGCAGACTTTCACGCACATATTTATTCATTCATTTATCCATTTTTGAACAATCTTTCACCAGAAAGGTTACAGAATTAGGAGGAGCAAAAGCCAAATGTTAGAAACTGACAATATGGTAAAATGTGATAATCACACAAGACAGAATGGTCATCTAAAGAGCTGTGGTCTTTACTCAAAAAATTTTAGGATCAGATTTATCCTCATTTTTAAATAAATACACTATATGTATTCCCCTTATGACAGTAACTTGTTTCACCTTTATAATCTATCAGGCAGTTCAGCAGTATGAAAGTTCAGATTACTAATAACAAAAATAATGTTTAATTTATAGCACCTTTTTCAAACCCAAGACCATTAAACATAGTATTAGTAAGAGGACAATAAAACACAAAACCAGCAAGTGAAGTAATAATAGCAAAATAGGAAGTTCAGAAATAGTATCAACCCAAAAGGATCTAGTAAACAAAATAAGTTAAAGTATTATACTAAACAGTAGTCATTTTTTCTAATAAATTAATAGCATTAAAATTGTGTCAGTTTGAAATGTATTTCAAAAGAGTGAAAAATCCCTCACTCACTCATTTACTTCCTGCAAGAGACCACAGTCTGTAGAAAACTGAGATCATCACAAAAGATGTCCCTGCACCCACTAACAATTTTGTCGTTATTCTTAAACAATTTTCATATGATCTTAAGCCATATGAGGAATAGAATTTCTTGTTCCGTGTGATGCATGCTACGCCTCCTGTGTGAGCTGCCTTCAGTAAGTAACCAAATCAAATTCCATTGAAGTATTTTTCTACAGCTCTGTTTATTAAGCTCAGTCTCAGTGGACATACACCGAAGTAATTAAACCATACATAATGTAGACACATAAACGCATGAATTAGGATGAATATATATTATAAAAGAGCCATTTCAACTTCCGTAACATAAACCAATCATGACAATAGAGGTCCAATAGCATCAAAACTGAACTGTGACCAGTTGACAGGAAGGTGAGGAAAACAAAAACTCCAGTCATCAGCATTTGTCAAGATAATAAAGTTCAGGGAATTCCATGGTCTGTGGTGGGCTGGCGCCCTGCCCAGGGTTTGTTTCCTGCCTTGCGCCCTGTGTTGGCTGGGATTGGCCCCAGCAGACTCCCGTGACCCTGTAGTTAGGATATAGCGGGTTGGATAATGGATGGATGGATGGATGAATTCCATGGTGGGTTTTATAGTCAAGTCACATTAAAGTCAGAGAAAGTCAAAGTTCTGGTGATTTAGCGCAACTGGCCTGTCAACATAGTCCTGAGCATTACACAATATTGTAAATATGTGCTGGGCAGTATAATATGATGGTCAGATCCTTTCATCCTTAGGTTCCAATGCTTCTGACATCTCTGCTATCGCTTTCTATGGGCATAAGCACCCACAACAGAATACCAAAAACTTAACAGACAAGGGTCATAAATAGTTCATAATCAAATTACTTCAGCTGAGTGTTCTACTCCTAGCTTCACACCTAGTGAATGTGTCTGGGAACCTTGTAACTTCACTTTGGTTGCTTTACTCTTGGTTCCTTTCATTGATTCATTAGGTCACTACCCAAACCAAATAAACATAAATGAGGAAAGAAATGTAAATTGAACACATTTTCCATTTGCTTATGCCACATTTCACTTCCACCATCATCATCTAGTGTATCTCCAACAGTACTTCTACAACCACAACAATCTCATATTCGATAATGCATCAATATTTTATCTTCACTTCATGAAAAAGGCACTGAGGTAGGTGAATTTCTTTCCTTAGGTTTCCTTTCCCTCAGTCTAGGGTTTTATTTTATCTTTCTGAGAGTAGCCAGGCCCAAATTTAATCTATTATTATAAGACATTGAGTGATTTATTAGAACCTCTTTGTTCTCCATGCCTCCCTATATACTCTTTCGAATCACAAGCCTCACAACTCTAAAATCCTTGGTTTAGATCCTGCATATGTGAAGGTTACTCATTCTCTGTAAGTCCAGATGAATTCTATGCAGAGACTCAGACTTACTTATACAGTAAGTGTCAAAGCATTAAAGATTATACTGAATCTCAACACTCAGTTGAGAGTGTGGGTGTGTGAATGTGCCCAGAGAAAGGCCCGCACCCATGTCAAATTTAGTTCTTGTCTTATGTCTGAAGCTGCTAGAGTAGCCTATGGATGTTCATGATCAATTAATCAAAGAAAAAGGACAACAAAAAAGATGACTAATACAAGGACAGCAAACTATTATATCACAGTAGTAAGCAGACACTGAAAATTTTCTTACCGAAGAGCAAGATGGTCCAATGAAGGCACTATAGTTATTTCTCCATTTTAAGTCTACAATTCTCCCTGTTCCTTTAACTGCGTCACATTCATCGTCCACAAAGTCAAAAACCAAATGATGACCTAAAAAACAAAAACAGAAAATTTACCTTACATAATGCACAATAAAATAACATCAACATTGGCTTTCTTTGGCCTTTTGGAGCATTTAAGTGTGAAGCGCTTGGTACTGTAATCGCCTGGCTATGGTGTGTTTATTGATTTGATTCAGTATATCTGTTTTTGTTTCTTTTTTGTTTTAAACCATTCATGTGATCCATAAACTTTGGTAAGTGAAAGTCTGCACATTATTACACTTTTTTTTCCCAACGAATGGAATTTGATTGTACCCTAGTGTTGGTTCTTTTTTGGATTAGGATAACAAGCAGTATGGCATGGTAGAGGCTATGGCACTAATAACAAATAACATAAATACACTGGTAAATGCAATGTGATCTGCCATGCCTGTGTAGCAACAGCAATTCTTGTTTGTGGTGTTGGGTGGTGGGATTCTCTAGAGGGGAAGTAGCAAAGGAAACAGACATTACTATTAGCAAGATGCAGAACAATATGGATTAAGTGTCCCTGCAAATTCTAGGAATGCCTGTCTTATGGTTTAGGGAAACATTCCAAGTTAGTAACACCTTCTATCTAAGGATTGGTGGTTGCAGTAGGAAGCATATTTTTCCTCACCACAAGAGTAACCAGAAATAGAGTTGACTCCAGATAGGGTCTTAAAGCCAGTTCACTTCACTACTAGATCTTCAGCAAGTGTAGAGATTAGAAGAGAGTTGGTAACAAGCACTAAGTGGGTGTAAGGAAGATAGGATAGAATGAAGGACACACATGGAAAGAAAAAATGTTTCTGGGGCATGATATGCTAGCATGATTAAAAAACACAAGCACTCCATGGGTAAACAGGAATGAAAGATTTGTACTAGCTAGGTGGATTTAGGTGTTTTGCTGTTGCTTCTATTATCAGGTGTGTTAATATTTACCATATTTATTAATAAAATGTGATTGAAATGTGAAACAAATATGCTACCATAATAGCCATCTGTATGAAATTTTTATAATCTCTGATTGCAGCAGTATTGTAAGTAAGTTCCTGCAAGACAATTAAATGTTATATGGTTAACACATTTGTTTTACTTTAAATCAGGGGTGTCCAACTCCAGTCCTGGTGGGCCACAGTGGCTGCAGGTTTTCATTCTAACCATCTTCTTAATTAGTGAGCTGTTTTTGCTGCTGATTAACTTGTTTTAATTGACGGGACTCAGGCCCCTTAGTTGTTTCTTTTTCCTTAATGAACAGCCAAACAGTAATGAGACACAAAACAAGCCGTCACATGGCCAGTTAGCCTGAAAATAAAGAAAGATGAAGGTCTCAGTTGTGTTGATCTGTTCAGGTCACCAAAACATCTTGATGGTGGTCTTAGAAAAAACAGAAAATCAACACTCTTCTGTGGCAGAATGAGAGCAGCAACAATTCATGATATTCAATAATGGCCTTAATTAACAGGAAGAATTGGCTCCTCATTAAGAAACTGGTTGGAGTGAAACTGGCTGGAGTTTGAAGTTCCAATTTAGCTGGTCATCTGTTGGCTCGTTTCACATCTCATTTCTGCTTGGCTGCCATTTAATTAAGAAATTAATCAATATAGAGGACTGAATCCTTAAAAACAGGGCTATTTAAATGAAGTGAAAATTAGTTAATTGCAAGTGAAATTACTCGCTGATTAGGAAAAGGGCTAGAATGTAAAACTGCAGCCACTGCGGCCCACCAGGACTGGAGTTGGACACCCATGCTTTAAATCATTTAAAAGAAACCAAAAAGGTTTCTGAACAAAGAATGTCTAGAGGAAAAGGCTTTAAAGTGATTTTAACATTTTACAAAATAGTTGTCTTATCACGTAAAATACATATTTCTGCTTCCAATATGTCAGTCAGCATCAGAAGTGTCATTTATTATCATGCAGATATTCATTAACCGTGTAGAATTTCTCCAGATTTCACATGTCAGTTGATCTATTAAGGGAGAGCAATGGTGACAAACTACCAACGCATTTAGGATTGGTTTCAGGCTTTCACTGAATGCTGCTGAAATAGCCCCCAGGCCCTTTTTTGTCATAAACTGGAATAAAGTGTTAGTAAATGGATGGATTTATGGTTGCTGAGATTGTCTGTTGGCATTACTTGCTGAAAAAGTAGTATGATGAATAGACTGCATGCAGACAAACACATGCTAATAAAAAAGCCTTTGTGTTTTTTTTTCTTTCTTGGTTTTCAGAATAGTGTAAGGATACTTTAGGATATTTTGTTATTCCGAGTGTGTTTAGGATCACTACTATCACAACTTACAGGCCACTGACTCCTGAATGTTTTCTGGCAACAGAAATTGTGAGAACAGTCTACGTGTTATTCAACAGCTTTTAGATAGTCATGTGGGGTTTAAAAATTATTAATTCTATTAACAGTGGTAGCTAAGTACTTTGTGTTTTAGATTTTGGATTTTTTTGAAGTACATTGAAGTTTGTTATATCTTCTAATGCAGTTCTGTAACACTGTCCAAAAGTGTGTATTGTTTTGTCATTTATCAGTTTGCTATTACTTGGTCTGGTTTCTGTACATTGTTGAAACAAATCAAAAAGCATACTGTAATTGAAAATGGTACTGGAGAGAGAAGATGTCATTAACACTTCAAAACCAGAAGTACTTTTGATATGTTCAGTTTTTCAAAGCCAAACAATATCTCATCCTTTATAATATTGATACAAAGTTAACTATTTGGGTCTAATGCAGTTTGTTCTTCAGACACAAAATGGAGTGGAAATAAGGACTCTCATTTTTTTCTATTACTTCCATATCTATGTTACTTAAATATACATAAATGTATTCTTATCTAATATTTTTGGCATGCAGTGTTTTAATTACTCTTTGTATCTACTTCTAATGTGTTCTTCTTTTCTTGTTACTTTTTTATTGTCATCTTGTAAAAGCACTTTGAGCTACATTCTTTGATTGAAAGTGTGCTATAGAAAAATGGTGATTTTGGAAAACGGAATTATCTATTTACTGCTACCTATTACCATACTTACAAACATGCACTTGAGCATAGAAAAGGCACTATATAAATAAAATATATTATTATTATTATTATTACCAACATCAAGTGACTCCGTGAGAACCCTAACTACAAAGAGGACTATTTCATTTATGTTAGGTAGAATGCCCAGAGGGGACTGGGCGGTCCCGTGGCCTGGAACCCCTGCAGATTTTATTTATTTTTTTTCTCCAGCCGTCTGGAGTTTTTTTTTTTCTGTTTTTCCTGTCCACCCTGGCCATCAGACATTACTCCTTTTCTATGTTAACTAATGTTGTCTTATTTTAATTTCTTATTTTGTCTTTTATTTTTCTTTTCTTCAGTATGTAAAGCACTTTGAGCTACTTTTTGTATGAAAATGTGCTATATAAATAAATGTTGCTGTTGTTGTTATATTAACACATGTTTTACATTCATGGTTATGGATTGGAGACCACCAAAACACAATATGATATGAGTGAGAAAATGTTCAGAAGAATAAAAGAAAATTACTTATTCATCTCAGATCCATCCTCTCATTAAAAGCATCCAGTGTGTTCTGTTTAACACTTGTGTTATGCCTTCGGTTTTAAACAAATTATTCACCTTACCATGTCTACAGGAATAATAACAGTTTATTCATTATATATAGTCTGCAAATGCCATATTTGGAGAATTATCTTAACTGTAATGTAGGTAGATATTTGTAAAATGATGTGTATGTAAACACACCTTCTAGTAATGTCAGCGTATTGAACTTATTGCAGATTTTACAAGCGAATGTACTTTGGGGTACTAACTTCATGCAAACACGACACACATCAAATTACACCAGATTTATTTTTTTACTTACATTAGTCTATGATTAAGATAACCTATATGACCCAACTTTCATCTCCAATCCATCTTCCTCACTCCCTCTTGCAAGCAAGTATTTATAAACCTTGTAGGCCGGAACACTTAACCTAAAGAGGCAAAGTCTCTTTTATGTTCTGTAGCCCTTATTAAGCAGAAAGTCTGCACTGGCATAGGTTCTCATTTGCAAAGCTTACAATGAGTAACAACATTTTCCAAAAATATATGTAAATTAAATGCAAAGCAAAACACATAAATAATATTCAATAGTTCAGAAAAAAAACACAATTTCTAGCATTAGTTTTTTGAATGCATATAGTCATAATAATGTACATCTTCAATAATTAAAGGAAAAGACATCATACCCAGCATTAGTTTTTTGAAAGAATACTGTCATAGTAATTTTTAGGTTATTTTTAACCTTCAGAAGTACATTGCTGTTTCTTTTTTATACTGAAATGTATTGTATGTACTTTTCATTCTTAACCTAGAATGGTTAAGCATATTATTATTGTTGAACACAAATGCCCTGAGAAGATCATACTGACTCATCATCATGCTGCATAGAAAAATAAAAGATCACTCTTCACACCCGGCACAGTACAATTTGTACTCTTGCTACTTGCATTATACTTTTGACAGTTTTCTTGGGGCTGGAAGAGGAAATGAGACATCCTTCAGTCATCATGAGAAGTATTCAAGCTAAATTAGTCATGTAAAGCATAATGATAAGTAAACATATTCATTTTTTGAATATCTGTAACATGGCAATTAGTGCTGAAAGAATTAGATTATGCATGCAGTAAAGGGTGAAGGAAGAATACCCTAAAAGAAATCATTTAAATGATTGTGTAGGTTTCATGACAAATGTGGTTTTATGCTTCAAAATAATAATGTTTAACAGATGGGCAGATTAGAAAAGTGATGTGAAAAGCACTGAAGAGTATTGTGTTTTTTTAACTACAGTTCCCAGATGAAATACTTTGCGTTTGGTCGTGGAATCCCACCATGATCTGTCCCATATTGCAAATTTGGCATTGTGGTAACTACCAGTGGTTACCCATCAACCTACAATGTCTGGTGGTACAAAGGACATTAGGAGCAGCTTCCTTAATTATGGCTTGAGTAATTAGTGAACTCCTATCCTTAGTCACACAGGAACATTGCAAAGCAGAGAATTTCCTAGTGATATTGGCTGCAGTCTCTCCCACTTAGCCCCCACTTCTCCGTGCAGAACCACTGCCATACTCCACCCATCAACAGTGGAAATCCTGCCGACTACACCAAGTATTTTGTCATGGAATCACATCATAATCCATTCCAGGTTTCAGAATTAGCACTGTGGTAACTTCTGGTGGTCAATCGTGAACCCATCTGGATTACAAAGGCCCTCAGAAGGAGCTCCCTTAACTGTGCCATGAGCAATGAGAGAACTCTTATCCTTGGATGAACAGGGAATGCCTGTAACCATTGCAAAGTGGAGCACTTCCTGTTCACATCAGCTGCACAGCACCGCAACTACATTATACTTTGTAATGTGTTTCCATTATCTTATATATAAATGTCTACATGCGGAAGTGTGTGTGTCTGTCTGTCTGGCCCGGAAATGAGAGGTGGAGTCAGGGTAAGGGCTCCACCTCCGAGGAAACCAAAAACTTGCTTAGCCGCTAATAACACAAGCGAGGCCAGCACATCAGTAAAATAAAACTTCAAAAGAAAGACAAAGTCGCTTAGCCACTAACATCTGCGAAACGGTATCCCTTTTACTTTTCCTCCCGCCTCCAATACACAAGTGAGGCGAGCACGTCGGCAAAATGAAACCTCAGAAGAAAGATAAAGTCGCTTAGCTGCTAACATCGACAAAACAGTATCCCTTTTAATTTTCCTCCCGCCGCTAATACACAAGCATAGACAAAATGAATCCTCCTAGGAAAGAGATGCCCAGAGTCATTCCTTTCAATTACCTGACAGCTGTACATTTTATTTATTATTCTGACGATTTCAATAGTTTCTAGGACCCCGGGCTTTTCACAGCACGGGTTTACACAGCTAGTTTATATATAATGGCTGAGGCAGAATGGGGATTTGTAGTGATGTGTGTAAAGATTATAGCTCAGTTCTCATGTGCTAAAAGAAAAAGATGCCAGTTCCACATAATCCAACACCATAGGAGGGGTTGGGTATCCAGTTCACCTACATCAGCCAAACTTTAACATAAGTATTCTAAATGTCTATACGGTATCAGAGGTATGCTTATTTGTGGAACTCCTGGAATTAACTTTTTCTCCTTTACTCACAGTATAATATTGTACATTAGGTTAACTTAATATATTTTTCTTTACCTTTGTGATCTTTAAATGTATTTGTGCATTGATATTGTTTAACATTGATCTGTGTATTTATGCAAATGCATGTTGCTTTTTTCATTACGTTATATTTCAAAGCAGAGGTCGCCAAATCTGGCCCTGGAGGACCACCGTGGCTACAGGTTTTCATTCTAACCCTTTTCTTAATGAGTGTCCTGTTTTTACTGCTAATTAACTTCTTTTGAACTAATTTGAATTGACTTGCTCTTGAAGACTCAGGCGCCTTAATTGTTTCTTTTTCTTTAATTAGCAGCCAAGCAATAATGAGATCGAAAATGAGCCAAAATAATTGGTGTCTATCATACAATATCTCAAAATAAAGAACAATGAAGGTCTCAGGAATGTCGTTCTGCTCAAGTCCCCAAAACATTTTAACAGTGCTGTTAGAAAGAGAAAATCAACAATTTCAGAAATGTCTGCTAATGCACCACGAGAGCAGCTAGAAGCCATGGAATTAAAGAACGGGTTTAATTAATGTCAAGAATTGGCACCTCATCAAGCAGCTGGTTGGAGTGAAATTGGCTGGAGTTTGAGGCCTTAACTTACTTGGTCTTCTGTTGGCTCCCTCACAACAACAACAACAACAACATTTATTTATATAGCACATTTTCATACAAAAAAATGTAGCTCAAAGTGCTTTACATAATGAAGAATAGAAAAATAAGAGACACAGTAAGAAAATAAAATAAGTCAACATTAATTAAAATAGAATAAGTGTAAGGTCCAATGGCCAGGGGGGACAGAAAAAACAAAAAAAAAACTCCAGACGGCCGGAGAAAAAAAATAAAATCTGCAGGGATTCCAGGCCATGAGACCGCCCAGTCCCCTCTGGGCAATCTACCTAACATAAATGAAACAGTCCTCTTTGTATTTATGGCTTTCACGGAAGGACTTGATGATGATGATCACGTGGACTTCTGGCTTTTAGTCCATCAATGCTGGGACATCATGGTGCTTTGAGTAAGTTGGTGGTGGCGCAGGCTGCCACCACAGAAAAAACGGAAAAAGAAACAGAAGAGAGAGTAGGGGTCAGTACGGATTTTAGTGCCACTATGAATAGTTATTATAATGAATTGAACATACAGAGTATCAGGATTAAGATAAAGTGAAGTTATGAGAAGGCCATGTTAAAGTAATGTGTTTTCAGCAGTGTTTTAAAGTGCTCCACTGTATTAGCCTGGTGAATTCCTATCGGCAGGCTATTCCAGATTTTAGGTGCATAGCAGCAGAAGGCTGCCTCACCACTTCTTTTAAGTTTAGCTTTTGGAATTGTAAGGAGACACTCATTTGATGATCTAAGATTACGATTTGGAATATAGGGTGTCAGACATTCCGATATATAAGATGGAGCGAGATTATTTAAGGCTTTGTAAACTATAAGCAGAATTTTAAAGTCAATTCTGAAAGACACCGGTAACCAGTGTAGTGACATTAAAACTGGAGAGATGTGTTCAGATTTTCTTTTCCGAGTTAGGATTCTAGCAGCTGCGTTCTGCACTCGTTGCAAATGATTTATGTCTTTTTTGGGTAGTCCTGAGAGCAGTGCGTTACAGTAATCTAATCGACTAAAAACAAAAGCGTGAATTAATTTCTCAGCATCTTTGAATGATATAAGAGGTCTAACTTTTGCTATATTTCTTAAGTGAAAAAATGCTGTCCTAGTGGTCTGAAGAATATGTGATTTAAAATTCAGGTTACAGTCAACGGTTACCCCTAAGTTTTTTACTTCGGTCTTAACTTCTAATCCTAATGCGTCAAGATTATTTTTGATAACCTCACTTAATCCGTTTTTGCCAATCAATACAATTTCAGTTTTCTCTTTATTTAACTTGAGAAAATTACTATTCATCCATTCAGAAATACCAGTAAGACATTGTGTTATTGATTCGAGAGAGTCGGTGTCATCAGGTGCTACTGATAAATAGAGCTGTGTGTCATCAGCATAGCTGTGGTAGCTCACGTTCTAACTTGAGATAATCTGACCTAACGGAAGCATATAGATTGAGAAAAGAAGCGGACCCACTTCACATTTCGTTTCTGTTTGGGTGGCATTTAGGTAAAGAAATGAAGCAATTCAGAGGAATGATGAGGAAATTCAGGGGAACAAAGTTTAAAAAAGAAATTTAATTAAAATGAATTCACAAGAAGTTAATTAGTAGCACAAACAGGGCACTCATTAAAAAAATGTTAGAATGAAAACCTGCAGCCACGATGGTCCCAGGACCAGAGTTGGCAACCCCTGTTTCAAGTGCATCATGTGGAGTGTCTTATTAAAAAATGAACTTCAACTGAATTAACCTAGGTCCATGTAAAAACTTTTTTCATATTGCCTAGAGTTGAAATTCTGTCTCACCTAGGCCCTTTATACTAGCTGCAAGTGACTGATAGATACTCTTGCAAATTCCTTTTAAAACTGGAAACAATGTGACTTGCCAGCCAATTCTTCTCTTCCAACAGCTTTCCAGGAGGCTTTAGTTATAAGATTCAAAGCCTTCTGTCTTTTGTACCATACAAGCTATTACTTTAGAAGATGAGATTATGTTTTATAAACAAGCATAACGGTGGATGTGAATATGAATCTTTGGTGATTCATAAGAAGCTATTGTATTTTACTAAGGCATAAACAGTTATGTCAGTATTGCAAAAAGAAAGCACAGCATTAGCAAGTCAAGCAAGAAAAATGTATCGTACATTTGAAAGTGTGTCCCTTTGCTATACTCTTTAACACTTGTATCCTTAATGACTTTTGAAGAGGCAGCATATTTAACCTAAGTATGTTTGTGGGAATACAAAAGATTGTGGGATTTATTTGTTTGATTTTCAAATTTAGGTAAGTGCTAATATTTTTCTAGAGCCCTTCTGGGTGCTCATTAACAGCTTCTGGTTTTTCCAAATGCATTTTTAATGCCTTAATTGTTGCAGTTATTTAATTCTTAGAGCATTTGCTCTTTTGTAATAGTACTATATTTTCTCAAAAACATTTCCAAAACATTCTTCCACTTGAAAATAGTACAATAGAATGACCAGTTTGTTTGTTTTTTCTATTTATGTCTCTTATTTATTTAAATCTTATTCTGCAAATATACATATGATTGCCTATCATGAACAGAATGAGTTATCCTTTGATTATTGTACATAAGGTAATGATCATTTGAATCCATAAGATTCCATGAAAGATTATGCCTGCAGTTAATATTTCATCTTTTTTGCCACTGATCATTTAAAAGTAAATAAAAATGTACTAGCTTTCAAATTATGAGATGAAGGAAGAACTATAAAGTGTTATGTTACTATGTGTGAAATGTGCATAGATGTTTTAGATCTAGTGCCACAAAGTTTAAAACAGAGCACCCACCTTACCTCCACCCCCAATCCAAACTGTCCCACCCTCTCAGTTATGGGTGGCATGTCTATGTACTTTCTAAGCACTCATCCTTCCAATTCACCGCCTCTGTATTCAAACTCTACAAGAATATAAACAGAAGCTTTTGCACTTTTTCAGAAACTTTTTTGCTGTCATTGCTCAACAACTATGTATCAAAAGAGCACTACTGTCGATTTTCTTGTGGTTTTGTGTCTGCATTATTTGTTAATTAAGTGAATGGCTCGTCATATTTGCAAAGTATGTGAACGGCCCATGTCTAGCAAGTTTAAACTTCATTAACATTTATAAATAAGCTATCATGTAGTGTGGTAGACTGTATGACTTTAGGGACTTTCAAAACTCGACTTAATGTTTTATTGGAAGAAATAAGTGAATAGGACTGGTGAGCTTTGCTGGGCTGAATGGCCTGTTCTCGTCTAGATTGTTCTAATGATCTAAATCTTTAAAGGATGGCAAATGTCCAATTGGTCATGCTATAAAAGTTGGTGTCACAGATTTACTGACATCCAAACTTTTGAATAATATTTATTTAAAAAAATGCTTGCAACTTCTTTAGTGAAAAAAAACATCAATTCAGGTTTAGAAAACTTTTGCTTTGTTATTTGGTGAAACATTTTGCTTAGTGTTTCCAATTTTTGATGATTATTTTTTTTCATTCTTTATGGTGCCAATAACTATGCCAATGTCTAACCACATTATTGCTTGCTGTTTCGTCTGAGTGAGAGGAAAAGTACTGTAAAAAATCTGCATAAGACATTTATGTCAATGTTTCCAAAGTAAATGCAAACCATGTTAATAGCAAATCATATAAACCAATTTCTCCTTAAAATGCAGTCCTGGCTAAGGCTCTTGAAATTAGAACCAAGGAAGTACTGCATTTCATTATTTCATATTGCCAAGCCTGACTCATTAAGGGCAGGCATTTACTATTAAAGCTACAATATCTAGTCACTATAATATATATATTGTGGTGGATGGTTGGGGCCCTTGCCCGGAGGGGACACCTTTATTAAGGAAGGACTGGGAGAGAAGCAATATCTCCCTTGGAACATGAGAGGGTAAACCCCCTGAATTGCATCGGCACCACTGGCTTGAAGCTTGGAAGTTCAGCCCTGCTGGGGCCCGCGTCCACCACCAAGGGGGCACCTGGACAGTTTCAGAGCCCTGGACTGCAGCACTTCCGCCACACCAGGTAGTGCTGCTGGATGATAGTCAGGGAGTACCTGGAGTGCTTCCGGGTGCAGTATAAAGGAGGCCACCTCACTCCATTTGAGGAGCCAGAGTCGGGAGGTGGAGGACAAAGCTTGCGGAAAAGGAGTGGAGGTAGCAAAAGGAAAGAAAGAAAGACAAGAGGAAAAGAAAAGAAAAGAAAAGAGAGAAAAAGACTGAGTGTTAAATGCTGTGGAGAATTATGGGCATTGTGTGCTGTGAAAGGGCAACAAAAAGAAAACAAAAGCATGTGCTCTTGGACATGTGTGGTCTGCCGGTCTGTGTTCGGGTTAGGGGGCTGTCTGACCATCGATCTTCCACTATATATATATATATATATATATATATATATATATATATATATAT
>JANRMT010062807.1:66150642-66202305 GCA_026402145.1 Polypterus bichir lapradei
TCCATCTGAAGTATTTGACTGGTCCAAATGGGACTACTTATTCATTTCAATTCAGTTCCATTTTTCATACAATGCTTTACTGAGTACAGGCTTGGTATGATTGCATACACATTTACACCATACAAATTTACAACTGTCATGCAATAAACATCACGTTGTCAAACCTTACAACATTAACCTACATAAAAACACAAAAATAACATAAATTGTAAAAATATAAAATCTATTAAACACTTTGATACGGCCAAGGCAAAGTTACAATTCTGATAATGTAGACGAAATGGTTCTCAAACTCGACCAAGGCATTTTGCGACATCATAAATACATGATGGACTTTGTAAAAATAGAATTTTCTTGATCACGTGGCTGCCACTGACTCTAATGTTTCTATTGACATTGAGCATTTTTTTGTACGTTTGAGTTTTGGCACAGTATATCAACATGGATTAAACTATTGTATTTTAAACCTTGAACCTCATTTAGTGCTAACAATATAAACCTTTGACATTTTTGCTTTAGGGTGTGTTAAGAAGGGCAGCATGGTGGCGCAGTGGTAGCACTGCTTGCCTCGCAGTTACGTAGGAGAACCGGGTTTGCTTCCCGGGTCCTCCCTGCGTGGAGTTTGCAAGTTCTTCCCGTGTCTCTGTGGGTTTCCTCCGGGTGCTCCGGTTTCCTCCCACAGTCCAAAGACTTGCAGGTTAGGTGCATTGGCCATGCTAAATTGTCCCTAGTGTGTGTGTGTGTGTGTGTGCCCTGCGGTGGGCTGGCACCCTACCTGGGGTTTGTTTCCTGCCTTGTGCCCTGTGTTGGCTGGGATTGGCTCTAGCAGGCCCCCGTGACCCTGTAGTTAGGATATAGCAGGTTGGATAATGGATGGATGGATGGATGTGTTAAGAACGCCATCGGGGAAGACTACGTTTTTCTAATGAAATTAAACTTTATTTACTTATTAACTTTTTTTTGCACTATTAACCAAAACTCTGGAACCTTTAAAGAATTAACATTAATTAAAAGTGTCTGTTATTTGCTGATATGGTGCTTTATATACAGTAACTAATTGGATTTATCAGTTATAAGTGCAAGGTTTAAGGACAAAACTGTGTGGAACAAATGTAGTCTGTGACACATGTATACAGCTAGTGGAATCTGAATTAGTGGACTTTTAAAAAAACAACAAATTATTTCTACTGCACATTAAATGTTAAAAGTTTTAAATTTTGTACTTTGTAACGACATGCCTACTGCTGTTTAAGAAGTTATGAATATGTTTCCTCCCGACCTAGAGACACCCAAAGTAAGATATTTCAGGCTTAATCACCACCTGAAACAGCTAATACCAACATATGGATGGGTGCTGCATTAACAGTTTTTCAGGGGGATTGTGCATAATGTGGCACTATAAACTTCTGCGTACAGTTGCCTATTAATTTACGTAGTTTCCTGTTTTATATCCTTTAGTTTTTGTCACTGTATTTTATGTTTTGTTTTGCCAAATCGTTATTTCATTTATATTATTTATGTAAAAAATTATTTCCTTCCACTAAGTAAAACAATCTTTTCCGTGGTAAAATCACAACTCAGGACAACAATATATATCATAATTGAAATTTTATTTATATATATATACTGCATAGGCAGGGGTGTGGAGTTGTTGAAAATGAGTTCCTGACAGTCTCACTTCAGAAAGATTAAAAACACACATCTGACTGTTCTAATTGAATGGTAGTTAGTAATTTATAGTAATGTAAATCATACTATACACCCTTGTGTCATAAAGTTTGAGAGTGCCACTGTGAATTAGAGATGTGCATCAGAATTAGGAGTCCATGGGAACAGGTATGGAACCAATTTCATGCTCATGCTAGACATATTTGGCTGTTAGCATTGAGAATTGTGGGATGACAAATTGTTGTTTTGATTATGAACAACAAAAAAAACACTTCATTCCAAGAAGTCACTGTAGATATTAAAATCTGTTCATAATTCCATTATTTCCAATGAGGAAAGGACAATTAAAACCAACCAGTATTGCACTGTAGAAAAGACTGGAAAGTGAGACACTTGGAGCAAACTTCCACTGCTTTTAGATTCAGAAAGAAAGGAGCTGTACCATCTGAGCTGTGTTTAAGGCTACCTGGCTTACAGTTTGTAGATTTGTTGTGTTTTTATTAAAGTGTTAGCTACTAAAAATCTGACAGATGTCATGCTGGAGTCCTAGTCCTGCTTATTAATGTGTTGGTTTAAGGAGGGGACTTTCAAGCAGTGTGCATAAGATAACATCAGATGGAACAACACAGCTTAAAGATCAGTCAGTTGTAATAATGTGTATACACTGTTGCCGCATTATTCTTCTCAAGTGGAAGAATCCAAACATCTAAAAATCTTTCTTCTTGGGTCAATGTACAAATACTGCTAAAAACGAAACATTTGTAAAGTGTTTCGTAAAGCAAACGTTTTGCTGCATAATCAGTTTCACTCTTATAGTTTCACTCATCACTAGTGACAATTAAAGGGAAGTAGTCCAGGTCAATCCTTTTAACATGTTATTGCTTTTCTGCTAAACAGTAATCGAGCTAGAGATAAAATCAAGTGGAAAGAAATGGTTGATGCAAGATTCCCAGTTTGAAGACACCAAAAACTGCATGTGGTCATGGTCATGCTGTGGCCATGGAATAGATGCCTAATAAAATAACATGTTAATTAATGGGCTTGAATGACAACCCTACAGCCACTGTGACACATTAGAACCAGGACTGGCAAGATACAGCCACAAAGTGACTTCTAGTGAATGCTGTGAGCTCGAAATAGAGATCAAAATACAAAACTGTTATTAACAAAAGACAACTTGTGTACTAGAAAAAGATGTGTTCATCTAATTAAAGGGGTGGATTGCTTAATATTCTACTTCAAAAATTGCCTAAGAATATTTTTTTCATTCTTGTTTTCCTTCTGACTATAAAGAACTACATCTGGACTGTCTAGTATCCTCTGGGCGTACTACGCCAACTCACCTTTCAGTGAAAATCTTTTGGGCTGGGAGGTTCCGTTTAAATGGCGCAGATGCATACTTCCGCTATGATCTTCAGGATTTGCTGGATTTAATGTCTAGGATTCATCTCAGTACAGTGGTCAATGGTGACCCTTACTGACATCACAGATATACAGTATAGGTATTATATATACATACTTGTATTCTCTTTTTTGTGTTATATTTACTCAGTTTTTGACCCCCCATTGCATGCCCAATCAACTGGGAAGGGGGTCTCTCTCTAAATTGCCCTTCTGAAGATTTCTTTTATTTTTCTCCTACAAGGATTTTTATTTGGGAGTTTTTTCCTTGCCTTCTTAGAGAGGCATGCCTGTGGGGCTGTCAAACAGCAGGAGCTATTAAAGCCCAATGAGACATTTCTTGTGTGATTCTGGGCTATACAAGAAATAAACTATGTTATTTTTGAATATACAAATATTCTCAGGCTTCATGCTATCTGCCATACTGAGTGAACTCTAAGTGATTCAAGTAACTGACAAAAGAAACTTAAAGTTGTCACCTAATAAATTTGTTAAATAAGAATGTAGTTATGTCAGTTCCCCATGCCATACTGCATAGCCAAAATTTTCATTTTTAGGGCTACAGCTAAATAGTGGAGTTTTTTGATTCCAGCAGCATGCAATTGCTTAGACTAGCTAAAGAAAAGGGATCTCCAATAATTAGTATGGTATTACATTATTATGTGAACCTCCACCTTTGTTTTATTCATCTCCTGACTTCTTCACCTGGACGCCGGTGTTCACCTGTATCAGTGAGTTGAATGCCCCTCGGAGACGCAAACGCACCCACCGCCGTCATGGAAAAAGAGCCGGAATTGCTGTTAAACAACACCGACTCAAGTCCCAGAGCTTGGATTCCCAATGCCTGTGAGTCGTCTATGACCCTTCTTCTCCTGCACAGGACTCCATCCCTGGTTCATGGGCGCTGGACACTGGATTTAAGGTTTCCATTTCAAGGCGGCATCACTCCTCCTCGGTGAGCTCTCGGGCAGTAAACACTGCTAATCTCCGCACACTCACCCGTGCTCATCCCGCAACGAGCTCTTCTACCTCTATCAAAGCTGCTCTCTTGAATGTGAGATCAGTGTCTAATAAAACTTTTATTCTGCAAGACTTTATTACCTCAAATAATCTGGATTTCTTTTTCATCACTGAGACCTGGATTTTAAATGGTGACTCTTAATGTTTTACTGACTTGGTACCATCAGGTTATTCATTTTAAACTCTCTGCGGCTGACTTGTCATGGTGTGGGCATTGCCACTATTTTTAAAAGTATGTTCTTGTGTCAGAGCCTTACAAAGGGTGTGGAAGATGAATGTTCTCTTCGTTCCCTTGTACTAATTCATGTCTGAGAAGTAAGCTTTACGAAACCATACATTATGTAAAAGCATGCTTTGCTGAGCAAACAGAAAAATATTTGTCCAAAGGACTCAAGGTCTGAGCATTCCACACATGAGTCTGCCTTATCACGTTTTTCCTTAGTTTACATCTGAACGCCATAACAAACGGGGCCAAGAAATCAAGTTTTACAAGGGGCGTTGAAGGGGCTCAAGGATTGTGTATAATAAAAGTGTCAACTGTTACATTTCATAATAATATTAAATCACACATTCTAGGGGTATAAAAACTTTGCCCCACCCAACAGACGGGGTTCAGAAGAGCCCTGATGCTGTCATGTATATTGATTGTCTGCTTTTCTGAATCTTTTCTTACTGTGACACTGCAAAATAAAGCTGTTTTATAATTCCACCTGCTGTCTTGTCAGAAGTCTTCATCCACAAGGGTCTGTTTAGCAGCTTTATACTTTGTACCTCTTCTTTTTTGTTTGCCGTGGTTTATAGACCTCTTGTAATTAATGATACCTTCATTTCTGAATTCTCTGATCTCCAGGCTGATATTACCCTCTCCCATGACAAAGTATTTATTGTTGGTGATTTTAACATTCACGTTTGTTGTCAATCAAAACCTTTGGTTTGGTCACACCCTTGATCTCGTTCTTACTTGTGATATTTCATTAAATAATATTGATTTATGCGATGTTTCTTTCACTGATCACTTTTCTATGATGATGGATATGAATATTACTGTTGATGTCCCGACTACTAGCTGTCCCCCACGCTGCTCTCGCTTTTTAAATTTTTCTATTTTATCCGATTTTTAAACCATATTCTCTAGTCTTGATGTGCATGTCCAAAATGATGGTATCGATGATTCTGTCTTAAAATTTAATTCTTCTTGTGAAACGGTTTTAGACTCATTTGCTCCACTCAAGATATGCAGTAAAAAGGGAAGACCTGCTCCCTAGCTAAATGAAACTACGCGATCGCTGCGCCATGCATGTCGAGCTGCTGAATGGCGTTGAAAAAGAGATGGACTGATTGTTTCTAAACAGATTTTTAGGACTTCTCTATTCAGCTTCCAGGCTGCAGTTAAGAAAACTGAACAAGATTTCTTTGCTGATTTAGTATCCCGTCATTCTAAGAATCATACGGTCTTATTTAATTCAATTAATGTGGCCATTCACCAAAGCACTGTTCATTCATGTGAGCAGTTTCTATCATTTATTGTCAGCAAAATTGATACTATCCGCTTTGGCATTGTTCAAACTGGCTATGAACTTCCTACTGTTAAACAGGGCATTGTCTTAGAATCCTTTGATCTTGTCTCACTTTCACAATTAAAAAGAACTATTGACACCCTTAAACCAGCTCCCAGTCCTCTGGATATAGTACCACCATGCCTCTTAGTGGAAGCCTTTGATGTTTTGGGCCCATCTTTACTAGCCATTATCAATGATTCTATAAGTGCGGGGATTGTCCCCTCAATTTTTAAACATGCTGCGGTCCGTCCCCGTCTAAAAAAGGTAGAATTAGATCCTGGAGTTTTAGCCAATTTTCGCCCAATTTCCCAACTGCCATTTCTGGCTAAAATTCTAGAAACTATTATTTATAATCAATTGGTCGATTACCTTAACTCCAATAATTTATGTGAGATCTACCAATCTGGCTTTAGGCATTATCATGGTGTTGAAACAGCCCTCCTGAAAGTATTCAATGACATCTCTATTATTACTGACTCAGGTGGCGCTGCAGTCCTTGTCCTCCTTGACCTGTCCGCTGCCTTTGACACTATTGACCATGTGATATTGCTGATGCAGCTTGAACATCTTGTTGGGCTTAAAGGGGCTGCTCTTAACTGGTTCAGGTCATATTTAACTGGTAGACACTTTTCAGTGACTTTAAATTCTTCTTTATCGTCTACTGCTCCTCTTAAATATGCTGTCCCTCAGGGATCTATTTTGGGTCCTATTTTATTCTCTGTATACCTTCATCCTATTGGAGCTAATTTTAGGAAATTTAACATTTCTTTTCACTGCTATTTTGATGATACACAGGTTTATATTCCCGTTTGCAACTCTGTAATAAATCAACTGCACAACTGTCTTTCTGAACTAAGATCCTGGATGGCTAATAATTTTCTTGATCTGAATCAAAATAAAACAGAGGTGCTTATAGTGGGTCCATCAGCTAAAGCCAAAATTGGTCTTGGACCTCTCGGCTCTTTCTCTGTATTTTGAAAACCTCAAGTCCGTAATCTTGGTGTTATCTTTGACAGTAACCTCTCTTTTGAGAAACAAGTAAACTCTGTAGTCAAGAGTTGCTTTTTCCAACTTTGTCTATTAGGTAAGATAAAGCCTTTTTTATCTTCTAGGGATCTTGAGAAAGCTACTCATGCTTTTATTTTTTCTCGCCCTGATTACTACAACTCACTGTATTCTGTGATTAGCAAATCCCTGATACACAGGTTACAGTTGGCCCAGAATACTGCCGCTCGCTTTCTGGTTGGGGCAAGAAAGTATGACTTTGTTTCTCCTATTTTAGCTTCTTTACACTGGCTGCCTGTCAGTTTTCAAATTGATTTTAAAATCTTGTTGCTGGTTTTTAAATCTTTACATGGGCCAGCCAGAGTGCTTAGATCTACTGGTCAGTTGTCTATTGTTGTCCCTCGTACCAAGTGTAAAACCAAGGAGGACAGGGCTTTTACAGCTGCTGCACCTCGCCTGTGGAATTCTCTACCTCATCACATAAAGGAGTCGTCTACAATTGAACTGTTCAAAACAAGATTAAAGACTCATTTCTATTCACTTGCATTCCGTGACCTTCAGTAATACTGATGGTTTCCTCATTGTGATTATATAACATTACTTCTATTTATTATTTATTCTATTTATGTTCATATATTTTATTTCTATTTATGTTATTTGTTTGTTTTCTTTTATTCTGTTATTGTAAAGCTCTTTGGCCACAGCATTCCTATGTTGTTTTAAATGTGCTATATAAAAAAATTGACATTGATATTATTTTTCCTCATATTTTAATCTTTACATCAATTTGTGCTTGTTTCATTACTGCTTTTTTCTTGGTAACAATTAGCAAACGTGACACTCAATGTATTTGATCCATTAACTGACCTGCAAGTAGAACTGGATCTTCATTGACTTCATCCAGTGCGATTAAAGTTCCTGCTCCAATTCTGCCAGCGCTAAATGGAACAGAAATGTTTGGCATTGAAATTAAAATCCTGAAGTCCAGTGCATTGCAATGGATTTCCATCACTGTCACAGTTATAAAAATCTTAGCCAATGGCAACTTCATTGCTTTCTGCAAATCCTGTAAAAAAAACAAAAACGAAAAAAACAGCATTGACCATATTGAATGCACTGAAACAATACACACAGAGATTTTTCTCTCTCAGGTACCTGCATCAGTAAAAAATTGATTTTCTTGAATCTAACCTTATATACACTCACCTAAAGGATTATTAGGAACACCATACTAATATGGTGTTTGACCCCCTTACGCCTTCAGAACTGCCTTAATTCTATGTGGCATTGATTCAACAAGGTGCTGAAAGCATTCTCTAGAAATGTTGGCCCATATTGATAGGATAGCATCTTGCAGTTGATGGAGATTTGTGGATGCACATCCAGGGCACGAAGCTCCCGTTCAACCACATCCCAAAGATGCTCTA
Source organism: Polypterus bichir lapradei (assembly GCA_026402145.1). Classification (NCBI taxonomy): domain Eukaryota; kingdom Metazoa; phylum Chordata; class Cladistia; order Polypteriformes; family Polypteridae; genus Polypterus; species Polypterus bichir. The sequence goes on from JANRMT010062807.1 coordinate 66,158,723, forward strand.
TTGGGTTGAGATCTGGTGACTGTGGGGGCCATTTTAGTACAGTGAACTCATTGTCATGTTCAAGAAACCAATTTGAAATGATTCGAGCTTTGTGACATGGTGAATTATCCTGCTGGAAGTAGCCATCAGAGGATGGGTACATGGTGGTCATGAAGGGATGGATATGGTCAGAAACAATGCTCAGGTAGCCCGTGGCATTTAAACGATGCCCACTTGGCACTAAGGGGCCTAAAGTGTGCCAAGAAAACATCCCCCACACCATTACACCACCACCACCAGCCTGTACAGTGGTAACAAGGCATGATGGATCCATGTTCTCATTCTGTTTACGCCAAATTCTGACTCTACCATTTGAATGTCTCAACAGAAATCGAGACTCATCAGACCAGGCAACATTTTTCCAGTCTTCAACTGTCCAATTTTGGTGAGCTTGTGCAAATTGTAGCCTCTTTTTCCTATTTGTAGTGGAGATGAGTGGTACCCGGTGGGGTCTTCTGCTGTTGTAGCCCATCCGCCTCAAGGTTGTGCGTGCTGTGGCTTCGCAAATGCTTTGCTGCATACCTCGGTTGTAACGAGTGGTTATTTCAGTCAAAGTTGTTCTTCTATCAGCTTGAATCAGTCGGCCCATTCTCCTCTGACCTCTAGCATCAACAAGGCATTTTCGCCCACAGGACTGCCGCATACTAGATGTTTTTCCCTTTTCACACCATTCTTTGTAAACCCTAGAAATGGTTGTGCGTGAAAATCCCAGTAACTGAGCAGATTGTGAAATACTCAGACCGGCCCGTCTGGCACCAACAACCATGCCACGCTCAAAATTGCTTAAATCACCTTTCTTTCCCATTCTGACATTCAGTTTGGAGTTCAGGAGATTGTCTTGACCAGGACCACACCCCTAAATGCATTGAAGCAACTGCCATGTGATTGGTTGATTAGATAATTGAATTAATGAGAAATTGAACAGGTGTTCCTAATAATCCTTTAGGTGAGTGTAAAGTATTTATGAAAGAAAAAGTAATATGATCTACACCAAACACATTGAGTTGTAGGCCAGCACCAGCATTACCTAAGTAAAATATTACAAGAAAGTTAATGAAATTAACTTTGCATGAAAGTTCATGCAACCTGATAAAAACTGTATTATTACAGTACATAAAACAAGATTACAGGATTAAGATGCTACAGAGCAAAAACTGGTACAATTAGCAAACAAGTTAAATGTTTTCATTTTTGCTCAGTCAGGTGTCATCATAAATATATTTAAGTTAAATTTCAGTTGTCTTTCCAAACTAGTAAGGGCATCTGCTGTTTTCCCAGATGTCTTCAACTTTAGATTTGTATTTCCTTTATTAGTAAGAGTGTTGTCTATGGGAATAAAGAAATTTATGAAACAAATAGTTACTTGTATCTTTAATTTATTAGAACACTTTCCATTTTTACACATATTTTGTTCACAGACCACAGGATACAAGTAAGGTGAGGTTAACACCTTGTTTTCTGGAAAATAATTATGCAAGAATGATAACTTAGCTTAATACCAAAAATCTTGATTCTGTACATACTACACGGAGTATATCAGGCTCAATCTTATTACATGTTTCACCACCAGTAACGATTTTAAACTTATGTGATCTTTCTTAGGTACAGCTTTAATTGCAATATAAAAAGTCACAGTATAGTTAGCCCATAGAGTAACAGGAATATTAGCGTATTAGAACAATTGTGATGAGAATTGGCCATTCAGCCCATCTATCCTATTCACCAAGATTCCCCAAAACAGCAACAAGTTGATACTGGAAGGTCCCTAAAGTACTGCTCACCACAACACCACTTGGTAATTTATTTTTAGTGTCTGATGGAGAAAAACTGTTAAACATTTGTGTGATATCTGCCCGTAATAAGTTTTCAACAGTGGCCCCATGTTCTTGATATAGTATTTGTTTTAATGTTATTTATTGTCTTGTAATGTTATGTTAATTGTCTTGATGTAGTATTTAATTTTAAACACCATGATCATTTAATCTCTTAATCTATGTTTGCTTAAACTGAAAAGGTTGACTCATTCAATCTCTCCTCATAGCTCATATAGAGTCATTAATTTGTAAATGTACCCTATTGTAATTATCAATATGTAAGGTCAATATGCTATGGATAGCCATTGAATTCACGTAATAAACATTAAACTTTCTCTCTTGTTCTGACTGCGTGAATGTGGGGTTAGCATATTGACTAAATTTAGGTTTCTTGCACTATAAAATAGGGTGAGCTGGAATTGTTAAGTTTTACCGGAACATTGCATATATGTGTGTATATTGTGTATACTTGTATGTACACTACTTGTCAAAAGTTTTAAAGCACCCCAGGTTTTCCAGTTTTTCTTCAGATTTAATCGGTTGAAATACAATGAATGACCTAAAAAGTTGTCAAGGTAAGTGGTAAACTGACAAATTTAACTGCTAAATTAAAGCTTAAATTAGCAAAAGCTGAATAACTAAAACAACTAATAGACTACAACCTACGGATATTCTGCAGCAATTAAAGTTAATTAAGCCTTGCAAGTTGAAGTAAACAATTTGCACAAGTGTCCCAATTTATGTTGATTACTTAAAACCCTCTGTCTGTCTTAAAGCAGAGTTGGAACAGACTGTCTTACTACACCCTCTGAAGTATTAACTGGACAATATTAGACTGGAGAAAATTGCAATGATAATAGCAAGAAATTTGCAATTAACAAATTGAATGAGACAGAGCATTATTTCCCTTAGAACTAAAGGTTTGTCATTTAAAGAAATTGCAAAAAAAAATCAAAGTGTCAGTAAATACAGTGTCCTACACAATCCAGAGGCAATTGAAGAGGTGAGTTCCAAAACCTGCTAAGTACATTTTTTGGCGAACTTTAGGTGAAGCATGGTTGTGACTCATCAAAGGGTCGGCTATGTGCTTGGTATTGAAGTGGGCTTCAAAACCTGCTAAGTACCAAAATATAGTGCTATAAATTTTGATGTGAGTTCCAAAACCTGTTAAATACATAACCAGCTTGGCAGAAAGTGGCGGAAATAACAAGAAGCAACATAAACATAAAGACCACGTATTCGGGCGACTTTTGCAGTCACACCATTGTGAAACGTGGCAGCAAAATAAAAAACTTGTCAGCTGACCCACTTCCACTGAATTGTTGTGTTAATCCAGCAAAAGCAAAGGATGTTGAAATGTTGCTTAGCAAAATGGGAGTCAATATGGACAATCCGCAATCAGAAAAAGTTAGAGTTCTACCTCCCAATCATTGGAACAGCCAACAAAAACACTAAACCAATGGCAGATAGTGATACCGAAATATATGATGAAGACGATGTAGAATATTGACATTCTAGATATTGCTTATAACTTGTTTAATTTACTACTTAACAATGCTTAACAGGAATTCATGACTTTTAGCATTACTTTTTAGCTAAATAGTTTAAAGACTAAAAGCTCTTTATTTCTTTTATTATATAATAAAAATATTTCAAGATCCAGAGCACTTTTGATGAAAGTTTCTACTTATAGGTTTATGGAATACAATTGATTTAGTGTCAAAACTTGCTAAGTACGTTCTTTTCCTATTTTTTACAAAAATGTAAAATATTCAGATTTCTGAGATGTCCAGCAATTGACATTCAGTAATGTAACAGCCAACATTCTGCAAAAAGAATTTTAAAAATATCATTTCAAATACTTAAAAATTATTTTTCTCCTTTTCACAAAAAGTTGTCTCCTGTACTTAGCTGATTTTGCAACTCAGCTCTTCAATTAGAAACTGGAAGAAACTCTGATAGGAAGAGATCCGGCAGACCGAAAGTCACAACCCAAGCAGAAGACAAGTTTCTGAGGGTCACCAGCTTGCATGATAGGCACCTCACAGCACAACAGCTTCAAGCACAGATTAACAGTGATTGAAATGTTGCAGGTTTGAGAGTGTGAGTGGCAGTAAAAAAAACATTCCTTAAAGGACAAAATAGGGCCTTGAAATACTGGCTGTGGAATACTGCAGACTGGGAGAAAGGCTTATGGACTGATGAATCAAAATTTGAAATCTTCAGTTCATCACACAGGGTGTTTGTACACCGTACATTTGGTGAAAGGATGGTTCCTCAGTGTTTGACAGTAACACACAGTATTCTGAATCAAAAGGGTTATCACAGTTTGGCTGTTAAATTAGCAAAAGGTAACTACTTTGATGAATCAAAACTCTGAATGAAATCTTGTACACATAATGATTCCTTGACTTATTTTTTTGTTTGCCATTTTTTATTTCTTCTCTGCCGTGATTTCAGGAAACATTAAGACATTAAACTACCGTATATACTTGCGTATAAGTCGGGTCTTGAAACCCGAAAAATCGATCATAAAGTCAGACCCTGACTAATATGCCCGTTCAAAAATGCAACACTTAATTTTTTTTATTTATTTTTTTTACATCTTTTTGCTTCGTCCAATCTCACCCCAGTTTCTCAGGCACATCAAATATTGTTGCAGCAGCATAATTACCAATTTTTTCACCACTTCAACAACTTTGAAAACCAGCTTCATATTTTGCTCTGATCGAACACTCCATCGTAGATAAGGGATGCTCTTACGATAAAGTTTTATGAGGGTGTGAGATAAAAAACACAAAACAGTGCAAATGTTGCTTTGGAATAGTTCGGGTATTACTGTGTGGTCATGTAGGCACAATAAATAAAAAAAGGCAGTGTCATAGCATATCAGAATCTCTTGGATTATTATAAAATACCAGAAATTATATGGTAAAATCAAGCCCCGACTTATCCACGGGAGAACTTATCCACGAGTATATAAGGTACATAAAACTGAAAAAACTGAGGTGTTCTAAAACATTTGACCGGTAGTGTATAATACTGTAATAATAACAATAATAGATATTGTATGTGGGAATAATAAGACTGTGATCATAATTTACTTAAATCTTTAACTGCTGTCACAGGACATATTACATTCAGAAATACTTCACTAATAAAAGGAGCACCAAAAGTTTTCTCAAGAACTTTTTGAAAGATACAGTGGTGTACCATTACCCTGTAGAGCAGGATTTTAAGGAGGAAAGACTGAAAAACTGAAATTGGTTAATTGAGCATCTTTTTCTGTCATCCTTTCTAAACCCATTTTATACATACGAGTGAAACTGACAAGGGAATCAAAATTGAAGTAGGCTAATTATCCCAGTTATTTTCTCTCTTATTGCCTGAAGTATCTGAATAAAATGAAAGGAAAATGAAAAAATTTCTTAATCAGTTCATGCCTGATTTCTTACTTATCTTGGGTTTGTCAGACAACCAACCTGAAAGCAGAAAAATGTGTGCTGGGGCCATGAATAAAATGTTTATGTTGTTTCTTAGGTTTAGATGTAAATGACATGAGTAAACCCTGTGTTTTTAATACTATTAAAGAAGCATTTCTACAAGAAAGTATCTCATAGATCCTAAAAGTAAGCTTTAGAGTAATACTATTCATAGAACAGCCTCGATTGCCAGCATTTATATAATATATTTTTAAATGTAGCTAAAAAGTGCTCTACTTGTACTTTTCTCATCCTGAAATGTCTTTTACAGACTCTGGCAGACACTGGCAACATGGTAGCATAATAAATTACTTTTGCCTTTTAAGCAAATTTTCCCAGCAAGATCTGAAAACAGCTGGAAAAACGTTTTCAGTGATTGACATCAGTGTTTAGAGGAAATGATATGTAAAAGACAGTAAGACATAATAAGGAGCTAAGTAAGACGGATGAACAGGGAAAGGAACACTGTAATTAGGTGAATTCATGTTTCATATCTGTGCTATTTATGGAAGTAAGAAACTTCATTTTCTCTTGAATCCATAGGAAGCCAACAGCAGGTGTTGGAAATTTTAAGCGTATTGCAGCTTTATCCTTAATTCTACTTGAATTAAGCTCATGGAAGTGGGATTTGATATCTTCATAAACTCTATTGTGATATGACAATAGATTCATGTAGTTCAAAATATAATATATATGTATATTTGAACTCTTGTAGCCACCCAGTATAATGGCTTGTTTCAGTTCTTTTCCATGTGTTACCTATTTCTTTTTATTAAACTGAGACTTCCAGCATTTGATATGGAAAGAAAAACAGAAAAACTAAAAGCTCAAGTTTTTTAAATTGTATTTTGTTTAATTATGTGTTTTAGTGCATTCAAAGTTCAGTAACAATTGCACATTTTTCATTATCACAGTTATTGTAAGTACTTAACATTTGCCTCATTTGTCTATTCAGTTCTTTATGTACTATTTTATATAACATCTGCACAGCTGAATGTCCTTGTTTGTTTGCTTTGAGTAAAATTTTAATTGTATAATGGAAGCAAATGCTATTTAAGCATAATATAATGAAAATCAGTACAGCGTATGTCATATACTCATTTATAATATGACATTACTCTTAACCTTTCCCAATAAAATGTTTAGTCACATTCTTAATTTGTAATATATTATTTTTTTTTTTTACCAAAGTAATAAATTACAGTTTACTATTGTATGCATTTCCTTACTGCCTCATAGACAATTTACATTGCCTTAGATGTGTCCAGTCACCCGTAATAATCAAATTAATAGACTTTTGAGATTTACCTAAGGATGTCTTTGTTGTGATGTGAAATCTCTTAAAATACATGTAAGTGAGTGTCATAAATAACAATTAATTCCAAAGAAATGTCAGTGTGCAGTACATAAACAAACAAAATAATTATTTGTTACTTCAACTGCTGTTGTTAGTGTACAATATTTAAAACATTTATAATATAGTAGAGTAGCAGAAATTAGAGGAGACAAATACAGCTAATGTCCGAAAAAATAAAAATGTTACAGTACTTACAAGTTTTTCTCAAATGTATTCCTTTTTTTCTTTTTAAAACAGATAGTTCTTGATCTACCTAGCCTGGAAATGACTATAAGAAGCAGAGATGAATTCTACCTTTCACTGTCGGTTAGGATGAGTCTTCCTTGCACTTTATGAATTGGCAATCACAAGTCAGTCCTTGAGTCACTAGGAAACCAGCGATTATAAGTATGGATCTAAAAGCCACTGTTTTCAAATGGTGCTCTTAATTCACTTGGGAAATGACAGCTCTAACGGGGTCTGTGCCTGGAGCTTTCTCTGTTTGTTTATCTTATCAGTGGGAGTATGTAAACTGTATACACGAACAGTCATGGGAACACTTAGGACCATAAAAATGGCCACAGCAATATTAGGGTAACTATTTTTAGGTTTTGACTTCTTGTTTTCTTTAAACTGTAGAGCATCTTGTCAAAAAGAAAACTCATTAAATATCAAATTTCTAGCATTACCAAAGCTAGGCATGCAACCAAATTGTTCTTTTAAGGTTCATTTCATGATTGTGGTGTATGTGGCCCTGTTTGAGTGTCTTACACACAGTGTGATCACAACCAAGTGTAGGCTTCAGACAATAATATCGCCCAGCTCCTTTTACAGGGAGCAATATTATGGTTTAGTACAAAACAAAATCAACATTGTGAAATAAATAAGTAAAACAATGCTTACACCAGTCATACTAATTGGTAGTTTAAATCAGATCAGCACTGTAAATGATCGTACAGCTATGTTTATGTAGAAAACTATAGAACGTATTGCTGCAACAAGCTGTTTAAAACAGTTTCCAGCCTGCAGTTAATTCAAAATTGCCACCATAACAAGAAGTACAAAGTGCATTGAATGAAATTCTGTTTTTAAGTCTCCAGATTCCTTTTCAGATAAGTTTAATTTCCATTTCAGATTCCCCCTTTCTTACTAAAAGAGGTGTGTATAATATATTGAGAAGAATAAATCAGGTTATTGTACCACACACATTAACAGATTAATGTAGGCTGAAGAATCATGGGATATAATCTTTATACCCATAGCCATCAACTTTTTACTCTAAAGCAATAAGCACTGATAAAATAGTGCTGCAATAAAAAGAGTGTCTTGTTACCTTTACTTATTTGACTATGCTATTAATAGATACCGCAGGCATTAAAAACTCGACTTTTTATGGTTGCATAGTTGAACAGTTTTCTTAGTTTAAGTGTATTTTTCTTTTTAACAAGGAAGGAGCTAGATTGTGAGTTTATTTTAGTTCATTTTCAAAATTTTTATAAATTGATTGTTTGGAATAAGACTCTAGAATCCACATCTACAAAGGACAACATATGCAAATCTCTAAATATATGTATTTTTTGTAATCAATGTTGATAACATTCACACAGCATTTGATGATGTTAATCTGTAAAACTGTATAAGATTTTTTAATATGCCAGTTTTCACCCACACATGCGTCCGAACTTGTCAAAGGTAAGCACTACCACCCCGGGACACCAGGGGTGCAATCATTAACCGCCCTCTCTCCTTTTCCACCCACAGTTCTGAGAGGACACTCAATGAGGGCGACTGATCCCACCCCTAAATTATAAATTCATGGCACTCCCAGAAAGAGGGGACTCATGAGCAAGCCACAAGACAAACTCCAACCCTACAACTTGACCGTTTCTAACATCGAGTTTCCTTTAACCAACATCTAATTGTACCTTTTGTTAGTCATTGTGCCATTGAGCCCTGTAATTTTTGTTTCTGCCTTTTTCAAGTGAACAAGGTGGCACAATTAGATCCCCAGCATTTTGTTTGGTCTCCTGTATCATATTATCGATGACACAGTATTAATAGGACACAGGGAAAGCAATTGATCCATTAAGTTTTCGGATTGTTGTAGGTGTGCACCAGCTGTCCATGGCCAGTTTCTGCCTTGTTCCAAATGTTATGGTCATAGCTTCCAACTCCCAGCAACCATGAATTAAATTCAGCAGGTTTGAGAGTGTTACAGTATATTATCTAACAGTATTGTAATGGTGCAGACTCAAGTGTCAATATGAAGGGCAAAAAAAAAAAGCACAGCAGCAGTGTCATGGCCAGAAATCATAGCAGTCTGAGCTGGCAGACCATTGCTCAAATGTCCAGCTTCAGGATCAGCCTTGAGAGTAGCCTGTAAATAGGGCAAACCTGGTGTGCTATTGTAAGCAGTCCTTCTATGTTAGCAAACTAATGAAAAGAGCTGTAAAATGAGTAAGAATCCACTGGGTCACCACAGGACAGGGCTGTGTTTAATTACAGTATATGACGTGTTATGAAGAACATCCAGTTTTCAAAACTTTGCAAAGAGTTAGGACACCCCCTTATAATATAAAACGTGACAGTGTATAGACTGTGAAGATGACTTCTTTCTGAAAGGGGTAAAATACAAGCAATAATTTCTAAAATAATTGAGGGTAGTTGTCCAAAATGCCATTTTGCATACGCACGAATATTCTCACAAAAGCAAAATTATGTAAGAAACAGGAGTGCATGTTTCAAAGATTGAAAAAATATGCTCAAAAAAAATATTTTGGGAAGAAATTTCACAAGCATTACCAAAACAAACATATTGTAATGTGCTTTTTGCCTGCCATTTAAAGTTTCAACTGGAAATGTAGAAATGTTTTGCAGATGTTGCACACTAAATTTAACTACAGCACAAGCTGCACTGTGTACTGAGTTTACTGTTCCATCCAACCACCTACCCTTTTTCTTTTTTTAAATCAAATTTTTGTGTGGACTGTAATAAACACAGCAATACTTAGCAACAAGAAATAACAATATTGTATTAATTAATACATAACTTCTCCCATACCCCTTTTATTGCATAATAACAGTAGAAATAGTGGTGATGGTATCTAAGAATGGACACAATGATAAAAGCAAAGGGAGCAGACTGATACAGAAGAACAGGGAGGATGTCAGTCCATCATGACTTTTTAGCAGTTTATGATGTAACCAGTTTCATTACTGAATTCCAGTTTTTCATCATGTCACTGGGTGCCTTTCTATACCATGATGCAGATACCCCAGGTTAAACAAATTCATTGTTCCATTAATTCTGGAGGCTTTCTTTAAGCAACAAGCAGAGTTTGACAACTGTAGTGGCCAGGCATATGAACCAGATGAGAAGAGGGGGAGGTCAAAGAGGTATAAAACAATAAGGAATTAAGGTAAAATAGGAAATTACTGTAGTTGGATATCATCAAAGGGTAACAGCGGACAAAAAGACCAGATGGCCAGAGCAAGTTGGCAATGCCAGAAAATCTACTTGAACAGGCTGGAGACATTGAGGGGAGGGAGCTGAAATGGCAGGGAGAATCAGGGACAATGCTCATTGTTTATGGTTTATGAAAGGTTACATAAAGAATATACATAAAATAAGGATTCCTATAGAACTGTATAGTATTTGGAAAACAGAGAATAAAGGAGATGAGAGAAGTAACCTCATTACTGTTATTTTTTTAATTACAGGTTCAGCTCAGGAGCCAGCTGTGGATGAGATGTCAGTTCATCACAGGGTATTTCCATAGACACTCACAAGTTTAGTTGGATTCTGCTAAGATAGAATTAAAAATAGGTCTGTCATACATATCTTTGAAACCAGAGTACTACATAACACCCACCATGATGTCTGCAAAATACAAATTTGTATATGAAATGACATGTCTGTAAGTCTGTGAAACATCAGCAGTTGAGAAAAAACACATTAATCTATTACAAATTAAGTCATTTTAATTTTTAAAGATACTATAAGAGTGAAAAAGAAGAATCTGAATCACAAATCCTTAATTAAGACTTAGTTTCTGTATTAGTTTACAACTGAGGAAATAGATATACAATTTTTGAAAATCTTTGCATTATTTTTTCTTTATTCATCATGCTCAATTAATTAGTGAATCAAATATTTGTCTTGTGTAGGTGTGTTTGTCAATCTTGAGTTTGAGGATGTTATTACATGAGACCTGGGAAGTAAACACATTTATAAATATTGTATGATTGAAATTTTAAAGGATCATATGTTATATATATATATATATATATATATATATATATATATATTTTGTGACACGTGAGTCACTGTCTTGTGCAGCCCAAACCATGAGGCTGAGTCTCAATACTTTAGTAAAACCAGCTTTATTCAACTTGAAACAGGAACAGCATGGTTATTTTTTGTAGCGGGAGCTACCACTCTTCTATACATGGACACAGCAAATGGGCATAATGCTGTTCCCTGCATTCATAATGTTCCTTGCATCACGCATTAGTTATAGTGCGAACGCGGTCAGCTCGTAGTTGTTCCGCTACGCTATGCTGCTGAGCTTTGAACCTGCGGACAAGCAGTCCTCCACAGACGTGGCAGTCGTGCTTCGGTGTGTCGTCCTGTTGTGGGGGGCCCTAAGAGTTCAGAAACCTCACAATATATTGAATTTGTCTACTTCCTGTGAGCAAGACTTTAAATCAGCTCTCCTCCCATCTGTAGGTTCAAAACCACTTTGGCTTGTAGTGGCTTTTTAAAAGCCTTCCTTGCTCCAAAGTCACTTCTAGTGACAGTGGTGACCAACGTCAGTTTATGTATACCATACTAGAGCTTTGTGTATTGGCCCAAGAATATCGGCAGTCCTCAGCTAAATTCAGGCATAGAAGGCAATGGCTGAAACCACTTTCTAGGGGTTTTTCTGAATCTCAAATGGTTAGGTCGTTTGATGAGGCAACTGGATTGCTAGATCTATCAGAAGAAAAGCTTTGCTGCTACCAGGAGACAATACAGTTAGTCATACGCCCTCTCTGTCTCTCTTAAGGACATTTGGAGTTTACTGACACTTGCCTCACCTCTAGGGTCTAGTGGAAATAAGCATGCCTTTGCCTGGACTGTACCTGAATTTCATCTTTGCTGGCACTCCTTCCTATGTTTTGCCCTTCACTGGCACCTAGCATTCATACAGGATGTATCATCCTGCTGCCAGTATGGTTTTTATTCATTCCTGATGGGTAAGGGGAAATTCAACGTAAGCTAATTTGTTTTTTCTATTGATTAAAGTATAGTTATGTATTTTTCTGCTTTGACTACTACTTCTGCTATGTACACAGAACTAGCACAAGCTCACCAAAAAAAGCAAATGTAAACCTTTGGGAAAGACTTTAATTTAAAGGAAAAATCAGGTGTTTTCAGCAGAAAAACACCTACACATGTAGCGCTTAGAGTTTAATGAGAAAAGTAAGTAATGAGTAATCTAGAACTTAGGGAATAAGGAACCAACAGGCGTCAAAGTGTCTACTTGGGTGGGGACTAGGAAGAAACTAAATACTTGGTGGATAAAAGAACAAATGAAGTGTGTGGCTATTTTGTAACAAAGCAAAACACTGCATATGTAAAGAAGAAGGAATCAAAATACTATACATGGAGAAAGGAAAGAAAAAATGCTGTGTTTATTGCATGTGGACAAACTCAATTTTTTCAATTGACCAACACACACATATGAGTGAAACCACTAATTCTGAGGTAAAAACAGTGCATTGAAAAATCCAGGCATGTAGTGCTTTGAACACCTACTGCAGTGAATCTTCTTTTTAATTACACAATAATTCATCAGATTTCTTTTAGTCATCGTCTTCAGAGTTACTTGGCATGAAACTTTGAGGAACTCGAACTTATGTTGACCTTATTTAAATAGGACTGACATTGTAGAAATATTTATTGTTCAGAAGTTAAGTATACAACAAAATAAGTTAATCTTATATAGGTGGTGTACTCTAGGGTCACCAGAGTGAGGGTAATGCCATGGTGGACTGGAATATTGCCAGGCATATTCCCTCATGCCACTATGTTTCTAAGAATCATTTTTGTGTCTTTCATTGTTTTACCCTTAATTGTAAATGCCATTTATAGTTCTAGTGCAGTGTCAGGAAAAAACTGAATGTAAATAATATATAGTTACAGAAAAATTACTAACTACTTACTTTGGGAGGAAGTTAGAAGAGTATTTTAATGTAGGTTTTAAGAGAACTATAACAAGTGAAGGAAAAACCTTGCATTTATAGTCTTTTAATTTAGCCTTGAACATGATTTTCTTGTGCCTGAAAATTTTCTTTTTCCCTCTCTTAAAGTAACTTGAGTTTAAAAATGTACTGGTTTTGAACTTTGTATTCAATGTTAGATATGTGTAATATCTAAACCAGTTCACCTCTAGTATTTAAGAAATTCACTTTCTAGCAGTCACAAAAAATATTATTCATTTTTCAAGCAAAATTGTTTGTAAAAACATGAAAAGAACATCTTCTGTCAGTGTTTTTTTTTTGCTACATCGTTTAAGCCCCTGGCAAGGTGTTTCCTCTGTCCTGTGCCAAACTAGTCCAAACACTGCCCTTGCAATTAACTGCCTGCTGAGCATCACATTACAGATGAAATGTATTGACGAAAAGACATATCAGTGTCAATGATAGTAGCACGCATCATTCCATGCAGATTCAGACATGCTACTTGAAGCTCTCAGTAATATTTCTGTTTTTCAGATATAAGGTCAAGTAAGCTTAGCTTAATTTACAGTATAATTCCAGGGGAATGACATCACCATTTAAAAACTGGACAGAATATAGTGTGTTTGAACCACATTTCATAAAGGCAGCATGTGAAGGTACAACACAACTGGCTATTGTACTAATCCATAATCTAATTATTTAAATAATTATCTAGAGATACGTCTCACCCCTGAAGCTTATTTCAGAGACAGGCGGTAATTATGTGCAAACCTCTTATAGTTAAGGCTTTAAATTTAGTATATAAACCTTAACAATCTATAATAATAATAATAATAATAATAATAATAATAATAATAATATTTATAATAATAATTATTTTTATTTTTATTATTTTTTTTTTTTTAAGAATGAAGTTTAAATTGTTTAAACCAAAGACATCAAGAAGAATGATGATCAGAAATGGGAAAGTGACCAGCAAGTTCCAGCTCCATGTCCAGAGGAAGGTTATACCATCAATCGAGAAAAACCCAATAAAATGCCTAGGGAAGTGGTATGACGCCTCGCTCATGGAATAAACCAAAGTAACCAGGACAGAGAAACTGGCAGATGAATGGCTGAGGAAGACAAAGGCATCAGGTTTACCAGGAAAATACAAGGCCCGGCTCTTCCAGCATGGGCAGCTACTAAGACTGGTTTGACTATAATTATTGAAAGATAATTTATGAAATGCCAATGACAGTAGTCAAAGAAATTGAGGGGCCAGTGAGTAAACATCTTTGCAGATTCCACCAAGTTTCATGTCAGCAGGACTATATTACAGGTCTGGTCAGTTGCAGCTACCCTTATCATCAGTGGTCTAGGAGCTCAAGGTGGCAAAGTGCAGAGCTCTGTTGATGTACAAACAATCTAGTGATGGAAAAGATATAGATGGTGCCATGACAAGGTTCTCAAGGCACTGGCAGATATTTTGGAGCAGGAGAGACTGAAAAAGTGTCCAACAATTGTGAGTATAGGTCAGTTCATCTAGTTTATCAGAGATGGAGAGAAACCACACTCCTTCAAAAAGACCAAGAAGAGCCTTTTGCCTCTAGCCAGATCATGACAGATGAGAGCAGACCTGGAAAGGAAGCTATATTTTCTCCAGGTCATTCAAACAACTCTATGGCCATCTCTGGGAATAGAAGGAAGGGAAAGAAAAATAGTTCCTGGCAGGTTGGTGGAGACAAGGGAAAGAGCCTCTTGTTGGCTCTGGTATAGGCGCGAGAAGATAAACTAGAAACCAGGGGAAGATGGGCAGTGATTGGCCACCACTGCCAACCCACCAACTGGAGGATGTTGTGGTTTAGGGTCGAGACATCCAATGAAAGCTGGAAGCCAACTTATGACATCTTCTCCTGGCCAAATGTGTCATTCAGAAGAGGTTTTTGAAGGTATGGCCACTAGATGTATTAAATAGGTCCTGTTTCACTCTTTGCATTTATTGTCAAGAGCTGGGGTACATCTGAAGTAAGTCATGATCTGAAATGGTTTCATTAATAGATAATTATGCTTTGAGTGTCTGCACCATGAATGGTAATTACACATAAGGAATGATTAGGAAGAATGATTCCTGCAATTAAATCTTCAGCATTTAAATAAGTTTCAGCTCCTGGTAGTTTACTGAGCACAACAGTAAGTCTGTTGAACAGCAGTAGGTAGTTTACACCGCATGAAGATGTATTGACTTCATTTATCGAGCAGTTGTCAAAAATGCACTAATTTTCTGGCAAATACCAATAAATATGCTCTGTAATCAGTGAAGAGGAATATGTTTATAAATACATGCAATGTCAGAATGGAAAAGTGGTGCAGCATGGTTAGTGCTGCATCTTCCAGATACCTAGGATGAAGCCCAGCATAAACTCATGAAGCCCTGACTATATAGAGTGTCCCCTTGTCTGACTGGGTTTTGATGCTGCATTCTAAAAAATGTTCAATTTAGGTTAATTAGAAACTCTAAGTGCTATTATGATCCAGCCCTTGGGGTTTTACATTTTAAAACTCAGGGGAATACTTGATATGGTCATATGGTCATTTGTGATGTGCTATTTACATGTTGTGGACTTGGAGTCTTATATATTTGTTATGCACTTGAAGTAATTAGATTTGGGCAGATTTGTAATGTGTGTCATTGGTTTTAATTTACCAAATTAGATAAGGTGATTTGTGTAACCTTTGGGAAAATAATCCCTGATGTATAGACCTTAGGTTGCCTGAGATGCTGTATGCCCTAGGAATACATTTTACAAATTTTGAATTTTCTGATGTCTGTTGTATATAAGGTAAGTATCCTTTATAAGCATATGTTATGATAAAAATATTAAAGGATAAATTTCAATGTGTTATAAGTTTATTGTTTTTAGGTTGTTTGAATGTCTAGTTTTATAAAAGAAAGGACATCATTGAGCATCAACTACGCAATCATTTTAAAGTCTGCTTACCTTTTTAGGTATGTTCACACATAAAGTGAAAAGCTCCTGCTATGACAACCATGACCATCTGTCAGTTTGTCTGTCGGTCTGTCTGTCCGCATGAAGCAACTTGGTTCCCAGTAGCCTGATTTTGTTGAAATGTGGCACACTTATTCTTCAAGAAAAGTTAAAAGTTTTGTTGAAATATCTTGAATAGAGAACACTGTATATTTTTTGAAAAATTAAAAATTTCCAATTGAAAAGCATTAGAAGATTTGCGAACTCGTCCATCTTAGAACATTCTGTGCAGGTAAATCACAGCTCTGGTGCACCAGCTCACTTCACCTTCTGCCTCAGTCAAGTTAATGGTAACAGTAAAAAGGCTAGAAAATGTATGCATGGTGTATCATTCAGGGACATTCAGTGACTGAATTCACTGATTAGAAAGTAGGAACATTTTATACTTTTGAATTACTTTATCAAAGAGTCAGTTATTACACAACCTCACAAGGCCAGATGTAATTCTCAAATGAGAAAACATGTCTGAGAACAACCTGTTAAAAACTGCATATTGAACAACAGCAAAATCCTGTGCTGCAAAGGCTACACGTTCAGGGCACAGTTTCTCCAATCCATGCATATTAAACTGCTGCCAGAGTTTTAGGGAGAGAGCATAAGATACTGAACAACAGACCTGACACTGCGAGAAAATAAAAAGCTAGAATTGCTGTTATCTATTCAGGAGTTCAGTTAATAAATTAATAATTAATTTGCACATTGTAATGAGTGCTGCAAAAGTGGAGACAGAGACACACGCAAACACATTATTGGGCTTCACATCTTTGAGAAGTGCCTCTGCCTCCTACGATATCTTTCTGTCATTTTAAATATTGCATCACTATATGACATAGCAACAGCAAACAGAGTTTACAGAAGTATTGAGTTCTATGGATACACAATGTTTTTCAAAATTGCAGCTATTTGTCATGGCACATTTGCATGTCCAGATAGACAGTAGAGTCTAATTTCTTTAGCTAATCGTTTAGACATTAAGTCAGAAGGTGGCTGTTGTGCAGCCTTATCTATTCATCTCCTGGTGTCATTAGGCCGATTTGTTAATTCTGGTGTTTTGAGCACTGAAATCAGCATCTCCTGTGGTTCTTAATTATCAGCTCTCTTAATGGCAGCACTTCTGATGAAATTAGAACGTTAGAACAATCTAGATGAGAACATGCCATTCAGCCCAACAAAGTTCACCAGTCCTATCCACTTATTTCTTCCAAAAAAAATCAAGTCGAGTTTTGAATGTCCCTAAAGATGAGTAGTGGACTTTCAACACTCGCTCTTACATTAGGAATGATTTAGGTCAATGAACCCCTAAGGATTAATTTGGTACAATGACGATTTTGCCCAATTTCTTTAGAACATTAGAACATTGAGCCCAACAAGCTCACCAGTCCTATCTACTTATTTCTTCTAAAAAAACATCAAGTTGAGTTTTGAATGTCCCTAAAGTCTTACTGTCTACCACACTACTTGGTAGCTTATTCCAAGTGTCTATCATTCTTTGTGTGAAGAAAAACTTCCTAATGTTTGTGTGAAATTTACCCTTAACAAGTTTCCAACTGTGTCCCCGTATTCTTGATGAACTCATTTTAAAATAACAGTCTCGATCCACTGTACTAATTCCCATCATAATTTTAAACACTTTAATCATGTCACCTCTTAATCTTCTTTTTAAATCTTTCTTCATAATTCATCCCCTGTAGCCCTGAAATGAGCTTAGTCGCTCTTCTCTGGACCTTTTCTAGCCCTGCTATGTCATTTTTGTAGCCTGGAGACCAAAACTGCACACAGTACTCAAGATGAGGCCTCACCAGTACATCATAAAGCTTGAGCATAACCTCCTTGGACTTGTTGTACTCTACACATCGTGCTATATAAGCTAACATTCTGTTAGCCTTCTTATTGGTTTCTGAACACTATGACTCTTAAATCCTTCTCATAAGGTGTACTCTCGATTTTCCCGACCACCCACTGCGTATCCAGATCTAAAATTTTTACTTCCTATGTTTAAAACTTTGAATTTACTGACATTAAATTTCATCTTCCATAAATCAGATGAGACACATCATTTACTTCAAAGTTGTATTTTGGTGTTCATGCTGTATTTTCATGAATATAGCTGCAAGCTTACATTGATTCCTGCACTATCGTTATAATGCTGAAAAACAGAGAGCCCCCACAGCACCTGCGATATCATATCGTTCACATTACCATTCTTCTGTTGATGCCTTAGAATGATAATGTATAATTTGTTGCTACAGAAAGGTTTTTCCCTTTCATCAGGTTATTTTTTTTTTAAAGAGGTTATGTTATTTTTATAACTTGCATTTTGCTCTCTGCACAAGTGGCACACATTTATATGTCTAATAGGGTTTCTTTAGGAGACTTTTCGACTGTAGGTGGTTTGTTGTAAACCAGCTTGCTTTCTGTTAGACCAGGTCAACGAGAGCAGCTCTGATCATTGCAGTTCAAAATCACCGCCCCTACTTTGTACGCCAAATTCACGACACATTGGATAGGTTTAGAAATGTGACATTCAGTGAGTCATGTAATTGTTCCCACCCAGTTTTAAGTAAAATTCACCTATGGATTTCTCCAGACATATATATTATATGCCTAGTTATTATATTTTTGTTTATTAAATATTTTTGTAACATTGATTCAAAAGTAATAGCAATTAAATGTGTTAGTAGACTATAATAAATAAGTGGTTTCTAGCAGTACTTTACAATATCATGTAGTTAATAAAGCCAAAATATTCTTGTAATGGCTTCATGGACAGCAGATTCCAATTCAAGTGATGTAAAAATGGCAGTAATTGATGTACTATTTTTAGCTGTTTGTTGTGAAACTTCTGTGCCTAATTCTACTTCAGATTTCTTAAACATATCATTTTTGAAAAATGTACCCAATGGAGAGTTTAATTCTGTGTTGAAATCTCAAAGTAAAATTGTTGACTGTAAAGGTGCATGATGGATAGCAGGTCCATCACGCACATTAGAGCTTTGCTGATACATTATAGTGTTAGAGAAATGCTGAATCGTTATAATTTAAAATAAAATAAATATTGAGTATGCATTGGTTTACTCAGTGTTTAGAGTGAGACACTTACCTATTCCTTTCTTCTTACAATCATTTAAATGTCTTGTTTTATGGCATTCTCCAAGCCAAATTACGTAGTCTCCAAGTTACTATATGGTAAAATTCTGGAAAAGGTGAAAAAATAATAAAGAAACAGTCAGCAAAAAAGCTAGTGGCTGTACTTGCTCATACCCTCATATTTTCAGTGAATTATACTTAATATGCCTATTCACTGCATTTCCTGTAAAAACATAACACATTTTTTACTTGATTTGTTTCAGAACTAAATAATACAATATGCTATATTAAACAGTAAAATATAAATTAACTTTAAGGATATTTTATTTTTAATTTTTCAGTACACTTTTATGCATACAAGATCCTTGTGTTGTAAATAATCATTTTTTTGAAAAAAAAGATCTAAGGATTTATTTCTTGAAATTGAACAGTGTTGCTCTGCTGACTTCAGTGTTACCCTGTTGCCTAATTAGAAGGCAGTGCACCTCTAATAGGTCACACTCCCAGTTAATGCCATTATGTTTCACCTCATTAGTTCTGATGAGAAAGAAAATAATTCCTTAAAATATTAAGAGCAACACTTCAATTAGCCTTGGTTACCCCCAGTCTCTGACAATGTTAAATTCAATAGGGATTGCTCAATCTGCATTTAATGAATTCCCTTGACAGATGACACAGGTTGCCAGTTTATTTTTTCAGCACAATGAATTTCACTTGGTAAAAAAAAAGTTTAAAAGTACTGAAGTCAGAATTTAAACTTTTGAAAAGACATATATTGCTCAGGAAATTCAATTTATGTGCTGATTCTCCAAACAAACTTCCTCCTTTACAGCAAGAGAAGGCACCACAGCACTGGACACAAATTAAAAACAAAGCCAAGTGGGGTTACCAGTAACAGGGCTCATTCATGAATCATGTGTTCACCAGGGGCCTAATGTATAAATGGTGCGTATGCACAAAAATGTTATGTACGAACGTTTCCACGCTCAAATCGCGATGTATAAAACCTAAACTTGGCGTAAAGCCACGCACCTTTCCACGGTAGATCATACCCTGGTGTACTCAAATTCTGCGCTCGGTTTTGCAGACTTGCGTTACCCAGTGTCAAAGCAGTGCTACTGTTCCAGTGTGGTTTCCTTTTCTTTTTTAGATCCACATCGCTGACGCAGCTTTATACTGTAATGACACTGAAATTAACCGCATATTGTTTATTACTTTAATTCATGTGATTGTAATTAACCTGTAACAATATAATGGTCCACAGAATGGTCAAACTGTTCTAAATACAATAGCTGCTTTAGCGTTGTTATTCTCACTGCACCTTCTTCTTCTTCTTTCAACTGCTCTCGTTAGGACTTGCCACAGTGGATCATCTTTTTCCATATTACTCTCACTGCACCACTCGGAGTATTTATATCACTGTATCTGAATGTGAATCACAGCTGTACAGCAACTGATCTGAAAGAGAATTATCGGGATACAGCATTAAGCACAGGCTGCCTCAGCCATGCTGTCTATTGAACTTCTCCCATACGACAAACGCTTCAGAGCCTTTCCTCGCTGTTCAGAAACAGTTTCATCCCAAGAACAATCAGTCCATTAAGTGCTCCTTGTAGAACTGTTTGTACTTATTAGTACGACCTCACTGTAAACTTGCGATATAGTTATAACATTGCAGAACCTGAGCCACTTTATAAAGCTTTAACTTAATTTAAATAATCTGTATTGTTAATAATTAAACATGTGATGACACGGTGTTGCAGCGCTAGCAAGGAGCTGATGCTCCGCTCATGGATGATTCCTGCCTCGTGCTGTATGGCGCGACACTGGAAGAATAGAATAATTTAACATGTACTATTAAGATATTTCAATGTTCCTTAAAAGTTTTGAAGAAAGTTTACAAATGGCTTAACGTCTATTGCAGAGCTGATTGTGTGGCAATTTTGAGAAAGAAAAGTAAGGATAGGAATTGGGGGTTAGTACGTTTGAAAGAGGCAGTACTGCTGCAGTTAAGTATTTCATCGAAGGTAGCACACGGCGCAGCAAGCATCTTGAGTGAGGCATGAGCAATCACTGCGCCACCATGTTCCCATGTTTAATAACAGGCTTTAACTCCTATCATCATGAAAATTATATGAAGTATACATCTCAGTATTTTAATTATTCAGAGAGCTGTAATATCACGAATGTAATGGATTCTGTGTCCTGTCGGAGGAAGAGAAAGCCGGTTTAAGAAGCACGTAGTGATTCACACACATAGAGCACATAGAAGATCAAATATAAAACAAAGCATTTAACATGCTACTTTAGTTATGATGGGATTTGAGAAACTAGTAAATTAAATGATTTTAAGATGAAGTTTATGATGTTCTACTTTAATGACAAAATAAACTACATGATTAAATTGGAAATTTCGAGATTAAAGTTGACATTTCATGCTTTTTTCCCACTGTGTGCCTATTTTTTTTTTCTCTATACCCTAATAAGCTTCCATATGACACTCAGACGGTGGGCTAAGACTCATCTTTTCACGACGACTTTGATATCTGACAACTTCTTTTTTTTTCAGGCACTGTATGACTTTGTGAATTTGAGCTTTCAAGTTTCTCTGACACTCTATGTCACTCGATCAACTTCCTTTTGTTGTTTATACCACTGTTTAAACCAACAAATAGTATGTTTTTCCTTGCCTCCACTTTGTATTCGCTGAAATTCTTCTATTTCCCCCCGTGCTTTTGCCATTGCCGTATAGAATAGAATAGAATAGAATTCTTTATTGTCATTATGCATACACATAACGAAATTTTTTGTTGGTAGGACTCAGTTTCAAGGCAGAATACTTAAAATACAGAAAACACTATAAATAATAAAATAAACATAAAAAGTATAACAGACAGCAGCACTAAAACATCATCAAGTCCAGACTTTTCCTGAGGTAGTACGCCTGCAGAGACCTGTGATCTGTGTGCAATTGGTCTGCAGGGGAGGATTATGAGGGAAAGTGCATATGCATGTCTACAGGGGGGCAGGTTAGGGGTAGATGTAGATGTATGTGTGTGTATCAGCAGGGGCAGATGGACTTCACAGTTCTGGGGAAAAAGCTGTCTTTCAGTCTGCTGGTGCATGTTTTTATGTTTCAGTACTGCTTTCCTGAAGGCAGTGGTACAATCAGTCCATTTCCCATGGTGGGTGAGATCCACAGCAATACATTTGGCCCTCTTCTGCACCATTCTAGCATAAACAGAGTCCAGGTCTAGGAGAGGACTTCCTATGATCCCTTGTGCTGTTCTCACCACCCGTGCCAAGTCCTTCCTGTCCTGTGCTGTGCAGCTGCCGTACCACACTGTCATACTGTGACAGAGAATGCTTTCTATAGCGGATCTGTAGAAGTTTGTGAGCAGCCGAGAGGAGAATCCAGCACGTCTCATCTTCCTGAGGAAGAAGAGTCTTTGTTGGGCCTTTTTTACCAGGTGAGATGTGTTCAAAGACCAGGTCAGATCCAATGTAATGTGGATACGCAAGAACTTGATATTGTCCACACACATTACAGCCTCCTCATGTATGAATATAGGAGCATGTTCTGTTCTTCTGGACCTCCTATAGTCCACAATTACCACTTTGGTCTTGCTGGTGTTCATGATGAGGTTGTTGGCTGAGCACCATAGTGCTAGGTGTTGTATCTCCTCTCTGTAGTGATTCCCATCATTTTCTGATATGAGATCCACTACGGTCGTACCATCCACAAACTTCATAACCATATTTGTGGCATGAATGGCAGAGCAATTGTGCATAAATAACGTGAAGAGTGCTGGGCTGATCACACAACCCTGTGGCATGCCTGTGTTTAGAACCAGAGTGGCTGATGTGCGATCTCCAATTCTAACCACCTGAGGCCTGTTGGTGAGAAAGTCCTGGACCTCACCGTACTGTCCAGCCACGGTTTCTGATTTGGAAACACCCTAAAGGTCTTCGTGGGCAGGACAGCATCAGTACAGAACTGCACAAAGGATAGGACAGATGATGTATATCCCTCTAGATCTGAGCTCTCTTTGAACACTCCCCAGTCAGTTGCTCAAAACAGTCCTGTAATGCTGAAGATGCCTCAGTCCATACCATCTGGTAGTCGGTTTCATCTTGCAGATCATGGGAGTATAGCCTGGGATCAGCTCCACTGCTATGTGGTCTGACATGCCCGGATGTGGGGCTGCTACAGCCTTGTATGCTCCTGAGATGTTGCAATAAACTTGATCCAGAATGCTATTGTCTCTAGTTGAAAAGTTTATAAATCCTCAACATTTGAGAAGCACTGTTTTTAATTCTACATGATTAAAGTCACTAGCCTCAATCACAGCTGCATCTGGATTGGCATTCATTTGTCTGCTAATCAGGCAGTACAGCTCATCCAAAGCTAATTTAGCGTTAGCTCGCGATGGGATATAAACAGCCACTATCAGGATGGAGGAGAACTCTCTTACCATTTTCAATGGACTGCATTGAATGCAGTCTATTGCTACTTTTTTCTGTGCTAGTCATGATTTTCCATAGTGAATGATGTTTTTGAGCATAACGATGTTCATAAGTATACAGTTTACCAAAGATCAATGACTGACTTTGTAGTTTTTTTATCTGAACTGAAGCTGTTTGTTCTGGACATTCAGGTACAAAAGAACTGTTAGGTACCTCTTTATGGCGGCACAGCCCTTGAAAACCCAAATGGGTAGTGTGGAAGTTGCAGGAACAATTAACAGGTTTCTCTGTTTTGAATGAGCTCAAATCATAACTTCAAGGTGTTGGTCTGCATTTCCACCTACTCAATCCCAACTTTTGTGGTATGGGACTAAAATTGAATTGTAGTGTGTGGATAGATAGATAGATAGATAGATAGATAGATAGATAGATAGATAGATAGATAGATAGATAGATAGATAGATAGATACTTTATTAATCCCAAGGGGAAATTCACATACTCCAGCAGCAGCATACTGATAAAGAACAATATTAAATTAAAGAGTAATAAAAATGAAGGTATAACAGACAGACAATTTTGTATAATATTAACGTGTACCCCCCCAGATGGAATTGAAGAGTCGCATAGTGTGGGGGAGGAACAATCTCCTCAGTCTGTCAGTATAGCAGGACAGTGACAGCAGTCTGTCACTGAAGCTGCTCCTCTGTCTGGAGATGATACTGCTCAGTGGATGCAGTGGATTCTCCATTATTGACAGGAGCCTGCTCATTGCCTGTCGCTCTGCCACAGATGTCAAACTGTCTAGCTCCGTGCTTACAATAGAGCCTGCCTTCCTCACCAGTTTGTCCGGGCGTGAGGCATCCCTCTTCTTTATGCTGCCTCCCCAGCACACCACCGCGTAGAAGAGGGCGCTCACCACAACCGTATGGTAGAACATCTGCAGCATCTTATTGCAGATGTTGAAGGATGCCAGCCTTCTAAGGAAGTATAGTCGTCTCTGTCCTTTCTTACATAGAGCATCAGTATTGGCAGTCCAGTCCAATTTATCATCCAGCTGCACTCTCAGGTATTTATATGTCTGTACCCTCTGTACACAGTCACCTCTGATGATCACGGGGTCCATGAGGGGCCTGGGCCTCCTAAAATCCACCACCAGCTCCTTGGTTTTGCTGATGTTCAGTTGTAGGTGGTTTGAGTTGCACCATTTAACAAAGTCCTTGATTAGTTTCCTGTACTCCTTCTCCTGCCCACTCCTGATGCAGACTCAAATAGCAGTGTCATCTGCAAACTTTTGCACGTGGCAGGACTCAGAGTTGTATTGGAAGTCTGATGTATATAGGCTGAACAGGACCTGAGAAAGTACAGTCCCCTGCAGTGCTCCTGTGTTGCTGACCACAATGTCAGACCTGCAGTTCCAGAGATGCACATACTGAGGTCTGTCTTTAAGATAGTCCACGATCCAACTACCAGGTATGAATCTCTGTCAGCTTGTCCCTAAGGAGCAGAGGTTGGATGGTGTTGAAGGTGCTAGAGAAGTCCAGAAACATAATTCTTACAGCACCACTGCCTCTGTCCAAGTGGGAGAGGGATCGGTGTAGCATATAGATAGATGATGGCATCCTCCACTCCCATCTTCTCCTGGTATGCGAACTGCAGAGGCTCGAGGGCGTAGTGGACCTGTGGCCTCAGGTATTGAAGCAGCAGCTGCTGAATGGTCTTCATCACATGTGACGTCAGAGCGACAGGCCAGAAGTCGTTCACCTCACTAGGACGTGATACCTTTGGGACTGGGGTGATGCAAGATGTTTTACAAAGCCTCAGGACTCTTCCCTGTTCCAGGCTCAGGTTGTAGATGCGCTGTATAAGACTCCTCAGCTCCAACGCACAGTCCTTCAGCAGTCGTGGTGATACTCCATCTGGACCTGCTGCTTTGCTGGCACAAAGTCTCCTCAGCTCTCTGCTTACCTGGGCTGCTGTAATTGTGGGTTGGGGGAAACTCTCTCCTATGCTGGTATCAGCAGAAGGATGGGTGGAGGGTGCAGTACTCCGAGGTGAGAGTGGGTTAGGGTGGTCAAACCTGTTGAAGAAGTTGTTCATTTGGTTTGCTCTCTCCACGTCTCTCTCAATGGTGGCACCCCGCTTCAAGCTGCAGCCAGTGATGATCTTCATCCCATCCCACACTTCCTTCATGCTGTTATTCTGCAAATGCTGCTCCAGCTTTCTCCTGTACTGCTCCTTCTCCGCCCTGAGCTGGACTTGGAGTTCCTTCTGCACACGCTTGAGCTCATGCTGATCACCGCCTTTAAAAGCCCTTTTCTTCTTGTTCAAAAGGCCCTTGATGTCGCTATTAATCCATGGCTTGTTGTTAGCGTAGCAGCGTACTCTTCTTACTGGAGCTACAATGTCCATATAGAAGTTGATGTAGTCAGTAGTGCAGTCAACAACCTCCTCAATGTTCTCACTATGTGATCCCTGCAGGATATCCTAGTCCGTAGTTCTAAAGCAGTCTCTCAGAGCCTAATCTGCCTCAGGGGACAACTTCCTGAATGAGCGTGTGGTTATAGGTAGCTCCCTCACTCTTGGTTTGTAGTGAGGCTGAAGCAGAACCAAGTTATGATCTGCTTTCCCAAGTGCAGGTAGCGGGGTGGCGCTCTATGCATCTTTAACGTTTGCATACAGTAAGTCAATAGTCCTATTTCCCCGGGTGTTACAATTCACATACTGGGAGAAGGCAGGAAATGTTTTGTCCAGCGTCACATGGTTAAAGTATCCAACAATTAGCACAAGCGCCTCAGGGTGCTGTGTTTGTAACTTAGCAACAGCGGAATGGATGATGTCACCCGCTATCTCCACGTCCACCCAAGGAAGGATGTAAACAATAATAACAATGACGTGTCCAAACTCTCTTGGCAAGTAATAGGGACGCAAACTTATGGCTAACAGTTCGATGTCCCGGCAGCAAGTGGAGATTTTAACATTTACATGTCCAGAATTGCACCACCTTGTGTTGACATAGAGAGCGACTCCTCCTACTTTCTGCTTCCCGCAGGTACTTGCGTCTCTGTCCGCTCTAACTGTGCTAAACCCGGGTAGCTCCACGTTAGCATCTGGGATGTTAGTTGTTAGCTATGTTTCACTAAAACACAACAATCTGCATTCTCTGTAGGTCCTGACATTTTTTACCAGTGCAGTCAGTTCATCGATCTTATTTGGTAGTGAGTTCACATTTCCCAAGATCACAGAAGGCACCGAAGGTTTGTAGTGCCACTTTCTCGCTAGACGCTTGACTTTTATCTTAGCGCTGGCTCTGCTGCCATGATACCGCCTTCTTACCTCGTCAGGTAAATAGGGAACCACACCGGCATGGGCATTTGTTCTCCGCACTTGAATTTGACTACTTGAATAGACGAGTCTCGGCGTGTAAAAATCCATGTCCAAGTAGTAAAAAGTAGTAAAAAGTGTCCAGGGAACTAGTCCACATAAAAGAAAGTGGTAGGAGTGATCAGTGAAACAGAGAAAAATAGAGAAAAAAGGTAGAAAGATAAATTCATAAACAGAGCTGCTGGAATGACTGCCACTCGCAGCGGTGCCTGAGTCAAATGCACAGCTGCTGAAGAGAATAAGTACATCAGAGTCTGTAGCTTGAGAAATGGATGCGGGTGAGTAGACTTTATTACTGAGGTTGCGCTGTATGTAATTTTATTATTATAATTTACAATCAATAGGGCTTCACTGTAAATGTTTATACAGTCAGAAAAGATAGCATGCATGTATCTGTAATGTGGCGGTGTCTATAATTTATGGTACTTGTAAAAGCTAGCTTTTTTTCAGTTTTATTCTTCTAGTCACGTTCATGCTCTGCATTCTGGTAAATCCAATATGCAAGCGGCGTCTTCCTCCTTGTCATCTTCATTGCCGTCTTCTTTTTGAAGCAGCACATTTAGGATTTCATTTTCAGTAGGAATTCCTCTAGTAAACAATTCGTCATCCACTTGTTGATAGTTGTCTAAATTTACATTATTAATTTCAATATGGTTTTGGCGAACCCATGTAGATAACAGCAATTTATTCTCTTCTTCAAAAATATCAGATGTTGACAATTTTGATTTCCTGAAGCAATTCTGTATAGTGACTGTCGTCACATTGTTCCAGGCATCAGATAAGACCTTTATTGCATCTAGGATTGTAATAGGGACATCAAGATTTTGCTCTCTTCTTGCTATTAATTGAAGCACAGCAAATATTTTGTAAAAACCTCGGTTGCAATATAGAGGTGACATTGACTTTCAAGATGGCGCCGACTGGTGTGGCTGGCCGTCTGCTCGTCTCTCTAGTCTATGTTTTAACTTTGTTTTTATGTTTTAGTTTATCCCAACGAACACTGTCCTATGATCGGGAGTCTTTATTAAACATATTTTCTGGCCTACTTTCCTCTCAATTTTCATCTCCTGATTGGATTTTTTGTGAACCTCCACCTTTGTTTTATTCATCTCCTGACTTCTTCACCTGGACGCCGGTGTTCACCTGTATCAGTGAGTTGAATGCCCCTCGGAGACGCAAAAGCACCTGCTGCCGTCGTGGGAAAAGAGCCGGAATTGCTGTTAAACAACACCGACTTAAGTCCCAGAGCTTGGATTCTCGATGCCTGCGAGTCATCTATGACCCATCTTCTCCTGCCCAGGACTCCATCCCTGGTTCATGGGCGCTGGACACCGGATTTAATTTCTCCATTTCAAGACAGCATCACTTTTCCTCGGTCTGCAATCGAGTAGTAAACGCTACTAATCTTCGCACACTCACCCGTGCTCATACTGCAACAAGCTCTTCTACTTCTATCAAGGCTGCTCTCCTGAACGTGAGATCAGTGTCTATTAAAACTTTTATTCTGCAAGACTTTATTACATCAAATAATTTGGATTTCTTCTTCATCACTGAGACTTGGATTTTAAATGGTGACTCCTCATGTTTCACTGACTTGGTTCCATCAGGTTATTCATTTTTAAACTCTCCTCGTTTGACTCGTCGTGGGGGGGTGTGGGCTTTGCCACTGTTTTTAAAAGTATGTTCTACATACCCTACAAGGGTTCCGTTTAGCAGCTTTGAACTTCAACTTTTCAAAGTGTGCAGCTCCCCTTCTCTGCTGTTTGCCGTGGTTTATATACGTCCTGTAATTAATAATACTTTCATTTCTGAATTCTCTTATCTCCTGGCTGATATCACCCTCTCCCATGACAAAATATTTATTGTTGGTGATTTCAACATTCACGTTTGTTGTAAATCGAAACCTTTGGTCAATGAATTTATATCACTATTAGACTCTTTTGATTTTATACAGCATATTAATACGCCAACTCACTCTCTCGGTCACACCCTTGATCTCGTTCTTACTCGTGATATTTCAGTGAATAATATTGATTTATGTGATGTTTCTTTCACTGATCACTTTTCTATAATGATGGATCTGAATATTACTGTTGATGTCCCGACTAATATGTCTCCCCCACGCTGCTCGCGCTTTTTAAATTCTTCTATTATATCAGATTTTAAAGCCATTTTCTCTAGTCTTTATATGCATGATAAAAATAATAATATCGATGATTCTGTCATAAAATGTAATCCCTCCTGTAAAACAGTTTTAGACGCAATTGCTCTGCCCAAGATACACAGTAATAAGGTAAGACCTGCTCCCTGGCTAAATGAAAGCACGCGATCACTGCGCCGCGTCTGTCGAACTGCTGAACGGCGTTGGAAAAAAGATGGATTATCTCTAAACAGATTTTCAGGACTTCTCTTTTCAATTTCCAGGCTGAAGTTAAGAAATCGAAACAAGACTTCTTTGCCAATTTAGTATCCCGTCATTCAAAGAAACCTAGGGTTTTATTTAATTCAATTAATGTGGCCATTCACCCTCATTCTGTGATGGGATTAAATAGCACTGTTCATTCATGTGAGCAGTTTCTATCATTCTTTGTCAGCAAAATTTATACTATCCGCCGTGGCATTGTTCAAACTGACTATGAACTTCCTACTGTTAATCATGACATTGTTCTAGGTTCCTTTGATCAAGTCTCACTTTCAATGCTAAAAAGAACTATTGATACCCTTAAACCACCTTCCAGCCCCATCAACATAGTACCACCACGTCTCTTAGTGGAAGCCTTTGATGTACTGGGCTCATTCTTACTAGCGATTATAAATGATTCTATTAGTTCGGGGGCTGTGCCTTCATTTTTTAATGCTGCAGTCCGCCCCCGTCTAAAAAAGGCAGAATTAGATCCTGCAGTTTTAGCCAATTTTCGTCCAATTTCCCAACTGTCATTTCTGGCTAAAATTCTAGAAAGAATTATTTATAATCAATTGGTCAATCACCTTAACTCCAATAATTTATTTGAGATCTACCAATCTGGTTTTAGGCATTATCATGGTGTTGAAACGGCACTCCTGAAAGTGTTCAACAACATCTCTCTTATTACTGACTCAGGTTATGCAGCAGTCCTTGTCCTCCTTGACCTGTCCGCTGCCTTTGACACCATTGACCATGAAATATTGCTGATGCGGCTCGAACATCTTATTTGGCTTAAAGGGGCTGCTCTTAACTGGTTTAGGTCATATTTAACTGGTAGACACTTTTCAGTGACTTCAAATTCCCCTTTTTCATCTACTGCTCCTCTTAAATATGGTGTTCCTCAGGGATCTATTTTGGGTCCTATTTTATTCTCTATATACCTTCACCCTATTGGAGCGATTTTTAGGAAATGCAACATTTCTTTTCACTGCTATGCTGATGATACTCAGGTTTATATTCCCAACTGCAACTCTGCAACAAATCAACTCCACAACTGTCTGTCTGTACTAAGATCCTGGATGGCTAATAATTTTCTTGATCTAAATCAAAATAAAACAGAGGTGCTTATAGTGGGTCCTTCAGCTAAAACCCAAATTGGTCTTGGACTTCTTGGCTCTTTCTCTGTCTTTTCCAAACCTCAAGTTCGCAATCTTTTTATTCAACCAATTGAATTAAAGCTGAAGGTCTGCACTTCAACTGCATCTGAGTTGTTTCATTTAAAATTCATTGTGGTAATGTACAGAACCAAAATTAGAAAAAAGTTGTCTCTGTCCAAATATTAGATTAGAAACAAGTACATTAGAGGGTCAGCTCAGGTTGGACGGTTGGGAGACAAAATCATAGAGGCGAGATTGCATTGGTTTGGACTTGTGCAGAGGAGAGATGCTGGGTATATTGGGAGAAGGATGTTAAAGACAGAGCTGCCAGGCAAAAGGAAAAGAGGAAGGCCTAAGAGAAGATTTATGGATGTGGTGAAAGCGGACTTGCAGGTGATGGTGTAACAGAGCAAGATGCAGAAGACAGAAAGATAAGAAAAAGGATGATCCGCTGTTGCAACCCCTAACGGGAGCAGCCGAAAGAACAAGAAGAAGGTATGGATAGTGGCAGAGCATGGGATCTTCCAACAGGAGACAGACTGTACATTTGTAGAAGTGACCAGGGAGAACAGTGCATGAGAGGAAAGGCCAGAAAAAAGCAACATGTTGTGAAATTGTATTCTCTTTTGAATTTCGAGGAAAATCTTACTTTATTACAATCTTATTAAGAAAAATTAAAAGCTACTGCTTTGTTAAATATTCATGTATCATGCAAGAACTGAACCCTGGCCCCCAAATTAACAACTGTGCTCCCTTTTCACTATGCTATTTTAACTGGTTTGTTTGTGAACATGGAGTTGTGAAAGTAATCACTCAAGAAGTCAGTATCATGCAGAGAAGGATGAAAGAAGATTATAAAAATACTATTTCTTGATCAACTGCTGAAATATTATCTTCTAATATATGACAATTAAATGAAGCTGTAATGTTTACCAAGTTGTACTGTAATACAACATGGATTCCAGCAGTTGACACTTAACATCACAGGTGTTTCATCGGAACATATTGCACTTTACTGTGCTTTTTGAACTATGAGAGATGTTGGGGATGACTTGTTCTTGTGGCTTCTCAATGTGAATATCAGGAGTGTACACATAATTGTGGATTGGTGAAGCCTTTAATGAGGTAATGAAGAAAATATTTTGTGTGTGGAATTGACTAAGCCTTGGCTGGAAAACAAAGCATAATCAAATGAGTAGGGCCCATGATTTACCACGGCCCGCGGAATTTAACGCCACGCTGTGGAATTTAGAGTTTTGCAGCGGTAAAACGCCACACCGTGGAATTAACCTGCCACAGAAAATACCAAATCTGAATGAAATCTCACCATTTGAGGCATATTGATATTAGTATGATTAGTTTTGATTACTTCTTTAAGTTCTTTCTTTAGCCTATTGTATCATCCCATTACGTCATTAGCCCTTCCGTTGGAAGAGTAAACATTAATTTTTTAAGTTGATTTATAACATTGGTGGTACTTGTAGCAATTTTTAAATCAGTTTGTTGGCTGTGGTAACAATTTGACCTATCGTGTACTTTACATCAATTAGGCTTATTTAAATTTAGTAAAACTAATCTTTGAGTATGGCCAATAACAATAACAAGCAATGCAATAAAACTGCAGTGAATATTGGACCGGAACAGCGAGTTAAAGAATTTGGATAGGATAAATTCTACCCCGAAGGTGGTTTACTGTGGTGTAAGACTTGTAACGAATCGGTCGATCATGTTAGACGTCAGACTATAACTGGTCATCTGGGGACAAAAAAGCACACAGAGCGTGCAAATAATCAACAACATGAGTCTACGAATGACCCCACAAGCAGCAAACGACAAAGTACTATTACTGGATGCATTGAACGATCAACTGCTGCAACTGCTGCCAAAGATACATTAGTGATGGAACTGGTTGAAGCATTTATGGCAGCCAATATACTGCTGGAGAAAGCTGACAACCCTACCATGCATAGTTTTATGCAGAAGAACCTGAAGGGCTGTGGTGGAATACCGCAGGCTAATACACTTGGGGAACTATACGTCACAAGAATATTCAACCAACAACAGGCTAATATAATAGTGAAGCTAGCCGGACAGAAAGTGGTCGTTACTGCCGATGAAACAACGGATGTTGTTGGACATTATGCTGTTAATGTTATTATTCAACCGCTCAATGCTTTTAAACCAGATGAATGCACAGCAATGTTAGTGAACACAGATTTTTTAACCGAAGTGAACAATGTAAGCATTGCGCAGCTAATTATCCATACTCTGACTGAGGTTAATGTGCACTTCAATGACGTTGTAGCATTTGTTACGGATAATGCAGCTTATATGAAAAAATGTTTCGTGACAGTTTGCGAAGAATACTGTCATTAGTTGGAGAAGAGTTTCGTGAAGCACTACGACTTTGTGATATGCTGGCTGCTTTTGTCAAGGCCATATTCTCCAAAGCATCAGGACGTCGTGTTAGGCATTTCCAGTCATCACAAGATAGAACTCTTGGTTTGAGGCTGTGCTATATCACGCTGAATATCTAGACTATTATATCTCGTTCATTGCTACTGAAATCAAACACAGTGGAGCTACAGTCCAGTTAAATATGCTGTCGGCGTTGGTGCAAAGTACTGATAAACTTAACGAGCTGAGAGCTGAACTTGAATTTGTATCTGTTCACTGGCAGCCAATTATGAACACTACTGACTTCTTTTGAGGCACAGTCATTCATGGCTGTCGATGTCTACAACAAAGTGTCTGACTTACTGTCTTGCCTGAAATCGTCCTGATTTCCAATTGTAACCAGCAGCTGTGAAGATGCAAAGTACAATGTTGCTGCTAAACTTGAAGAATATTTTGTGGGAACCAAACAGCCGGCAATAGACCTATTCAGATCTGTGAGAATATTTTATCCACGACAGCTACCACTCTTATCGAAGAATTATGCTGATCATGCACCAATCAGTGCCAACAATGATGGCTGCAGCAGATGAATGGCAAGCTTATGTGGACATAGCATCTCATAAAGTAATTCCAGCTGATATCATTGCTTCTTGGCGTGCCTTAGAGGACAGACTGCCTCGCTTAGCAGCTCTTGCTAAAGTTTACATTGCGTTGCCGATCTCTTCTGTTGATGTGGAACGTTCGTTCTCAAAATATGAATCGGTGTTGTCACCACTGTGATATTCTCTGTCACAAGAAAACCTACGAGCTTACAGTGCCGTTTTCTTCAACAATAAATAAACAATAACTTTAGAAACATTATTCGATAGTTTGTTGAGAATAATATTATGCCTACATATGTTTCAGCATCATTTGCCTAAAGCAAATCTGTGGATTAAAATGTGCGGATGAGAACGCTTTGATATACTAATTTGATTAGTATTACGAATTATGATTGGTTATTATTAAGGATGAAGAATAAGAAAAATTGCATTTATTTTGCTTGGATTACGAATTAGTCTTATGGAGTTCTGGAACTGCATTTGCCATGCCGCGGTACGCCGTGGAATTTAAAAAAACTTGCCGCGGAATTTATGATTTCTTGCCACGGTAAATCGTGGGCCCTACAAATGAGACACAGAAATCCTAAAAAGGAGTGTCATGGAGGAATCAAAAATATGGATGAGGTTTTTTTTTTATTTTGTTTAATTTAAGGAAAGAAAACATTGTTGGTCATCTGTGGGAATTGAATGCAGAGGTGTTGGTTCATAGATGTGTATCCTATCCACTATGCTACCATTAAAACTGGTCAGCACTTCTTTCTTAGGTGATACTGTACATTATACTGTATAACTAGAACAAAGAGCATTGCACTGAGATGGAAGGTAATAATGTAATAATGTAATGTTACCATATATATATAATAAGTTGTAAAAGTCACTTTTCATTATATTTTGGGAGCAGGTGGAGGCACCATGTGATTGTCAAGAAATAGTAAAGTTTTACATCAGCAATTTGTGGTGTAGTTGTTAGCATATCTGCCCTTAAATGAAAAACGATGTGGTCAAATCCTGCCCATAAAGGATTTTTATTTCAAAATTTGTCATTGGTTGTTTTGTATGTATGTGGGGTCATAGTTTCTCAGGCATTACCTAAAGTTACTTGAGAAGCAGGTACAAGGTGGCAGTATGATAAAATGTCTTTTTGCATTCATGAACTGTGAGAGATGTAAGCTGACAAGCAGTGGCAAGCAATAATGAAAGGTATATGGAAGTAATTGTTGATCATTAAAGGAAACAGTATCGTAGGTCATATGTGGGAATTGAATTGTAATGGTCGAAAGGCATGCATGCTAACCACTACACCACCAGTAAGACTGGTCTACAGCTCTTTCTCAGTTGACACTGTATATCAGACTGTATTATCTGAACAAAGAGCAAGAGATAGAAGTAAAAGGAAATAATGGAACTGTGCCTCATATGTGGATTGAGTTCTAAAAGTCACTTTTACTCTGTTTTGGAGGCAGGAAGAGGACACCGTTTGACTTAGAATAATTAGAAAGGTGTCGAATGTCTTCAAAGAAACTATGGTGTAGTGGTTAGCATGTCTGCCTTGCATAGAAAAGCTTTGGGTTCAAATCCTGGCCTTGATGTATTAATTTTTATCAGTATGAAATATTTCTCATTCTCTGTACTAAATGTGCAGAATTGTATTTTCTTCGGTATTGCCTATATGGTATTTGGGGAGCAGCTACAAGGTGTCAGCATGAAAACATTTCAATATCCTGGTAAATATAGAGTAATGTGTTGAAATTTGAAATTTAAACATAATTAGTTGTGATTTTGGGCCAGTGAAAATAACAAGGAACTGTATATGTGGGAGAAAAACTGAAAATTTAGGAGGGGTTTCAACACCAAGACAGATGGTGTAGAGTTTAGTGCAAGTTGACTGTAAGTAATTCATGTGATGTCACCCATCATCCAACCCACTATATCCCAACTACAAGGTCACGGGGATCTGCTGGAGCCAACCCCAGCCAACACAGGGCAGGAAATGAACCCCAGGCAGGTCGCCAGCCTACCACAGGGCACACACACACTTGGGACAATTTAGGATCACCAATGAACCTAACCTGCATGTCTTTGGACTGTGGGAGGAAACCAGAGCAAACCCACACTGACATGGGGAGGACACGCAAACTCCACACAGGGAGGACCCAGGAAGCAAACCTGGATCTCCTAACTGTGAGGCAGCAGCACTACCCACTGCTCCACCATGCCGCCATGATGTCACCCTACAGGTTCAAATCCAGTGTACTGGTTTGCACACTGAACAACCGATATTAATATCACTCTTTGTACTAGAGTCTAGGCATTTCCTTGTGTGTGCATGAAACAGGCTTCTTTGCAGAGTACAGAATTTACTTCTAAATGTGTTGTGTGGCAACTAAGCACTGTACTTAGTGTTCATACTGTGAGAGCAGGGGGTCTTCAACTGTTCCAGATGATATTTTAGACCTATTCAATGAATGAATGTTTTAGGAGTGGTCTGTAAATAGAGCTCTATAGAAGAGTGACTGTGGGTGGATGCCAACTGATTTTTTAAGAAAACACACTGAAATTCATCCCTTTGTTAGCATCTTGTTTAAATCCTCACTTCATTCTGACTTACAGTCATATCTAATTGAAATAGCTAGTCTAAAATGCCAGCGAAAGACTGCGATAAGAGACCAAATAAAACAGCTTTATATTTCAAAGCAGTTTAAAGAGATTGCAAAAGGAACTACGAGTATGTGATAACTGGGTGTTTTTGCAATTACTAAAGCACAATTTTATATGCATTCAGTATAAAATTCAGGTGGACATCTTAATTCCTATTCCCTTGCATTCACACAGAGAATGACTTCGTTGTTTATATCCAGTAATCTGTATGAAGAGATTCTGAATTAATGTGAGGCATGAATTATCTGACATTTAGTGATTGAGCCTGTCTGTGTAGTTTTAATCCCTAGATTAAAAACTAGATATTTAAGCATTATATTTATTAAAAAAATAAACAAAAAAACAGGCTCGTCACCCAACTGTACTGCAAACCCTTTAATACTTCCTACTCAGTTTGCACCATCTTAGTACCTGTAAATTAGACATTTTCAGGTACAGATGAGGTCATTTTATACCAATTAAAGCACAATAATATACTCCACAGCATAAACTAAAGGCCTGCAATGGCTAAAATATTCCATCTTGTCCAGTAATATCTTCTACCTTTAGCTGATTTACACAATGAATGCAATGTATTGGAAACTTTAAGCAGCTTTCGCTTATAAATTGAAGCATCATGATACTTTTAATTTGATCACCTTGTGCTTAACTGCTTCCTCTTAGGTCTGCTCAGATCTTCTGTACATCTGAAGTGTCCATGTCCCAACCCTAATAACTCAGTATAGGTATGAAGCTCTATCTGGATCCAGATGGAAAATTAGAACATATCAAGTAAACTGTATTACTGTCATATTTCCCTCTACTTACCCTTTACCTAAGGGGTAAGTGTACTCTTCAGGTTCGTTACCGGGTTGGTCTACTGTCACACCTTAAGATTATCACATGCGTACATACAGTAGATATACACATACACACAGAAATTCAACAGTGCCCTATGAATGACACAGACAGTTGGTTAATCTCTAGCACTTTAAATCACACAAGTGCATTATGAATGACACAATTTGCCACTCTCTTAGCACTTCAAGAGACTTACATAGACACAGAACCCAATCACAACAGTGCCCCATGAATGACACACACTTAGCTGGTTAACCTCTGGCACTTTAAACCACACATGTGCCTTAGGAATAACACAGCCTGTCTGTCTCTCAGCACTTCAAGAGACTTACTTATTATCAGTACAAACAACATACAATATTTTAAATATATCTCAGATCTAAATATTACTTTTGGTCTCAAAGAATATATTCAAACATACAAAGGCTCAGCATCCTTGACTATAGGCATTTATCAGCTAAGAATGCCTTACTTTACGCTCTTTTACCTTCTATTGGGTGGAGCTCAAACCCGTAGCCTTAATAAAACTCGCAGTACAAAGAGTATGGCAAACCTCAAGCTGCTCCAGGTGCTCAAAGAAATCTACCTTATTACTTAAATCAATCTAGACGTGAAGAGAAAGCATAGAAAGTTAAAAGCAGTGTGGCATTTATTACAGCAATAATAATACCAGTAGAGAAAAGCATAAAAGAAAATGTGGATAGCAAAGTCTGGATATACAGTATATAGTCTTTAGAAAAAACTTTTGAAAAGTTAAAAGATCACAAGGATGAATGTCCTAGGTTGCTTCTGATCTAGCACTCGTAGTTGCTCATGAGATGCTTTGCCGATAATCAGATGGAAACGGAGGCACGTTGCTCTCACCCTCTTCTGACGTCATTCTGTTATCTTCTTCTTCTGATGTTGCCCTTCAGACGAGGCATATTTATTATAAAATTCTACTGGGGGTTTCGCAACACATGATTGTTAGATATTCCGATTGGCTGGCTGTCAATATGATGAATGAATGTTCTCAAACTCTTCAATTAGTTTGAGAACGTCTGTTTTCCCAAGCAGTACAGTTTTCTATGTTTTAACAATCTCCTGTCTCAAGATGTAAACCAATTTAGTCCTGGTGCCTTTACCTTCACAGGTGATAAAATCATCAATACAGCTTGAGACGTCTCCTGGATTCCTGCTCAGATGAAACAAATGGTACTATGATTCAGGAAAACAGATTGCCTTTGTTGTTAACTGTCCATGCAAATAGTTAAGTTAATCTGTTTTTGTCCTGAGCAAAATATAATGAAAATATAGATCAAAATGTACAGATTTTTGTACCCCACAACATAAGCTGATGCACCTGAACAATGTAATACTACTGCTGTTTAAAAAGACACTCCCTACATTCAAAGATGCAGTGGTGCCATTCATTGAAAGAAGATAGTGTAGGTCAAGACTGACACCTGAGCCCAGTACCACATCATCCACACACGTACCCTAGGACTTCTTCTGTTCATTCCATTCCTGTCTGTTCAGTAGACTAATGAAAGGTCAACGGTAATCATAATTAGACCAGAAAAAAACAAAAAAATTCTGAATGATATCAATCAAATAGAAGGACAACAAATCTGAAAAAGATGCTGCCAAATTTAGTGGCCATTTGTTTTCTAGTAAGAACATGCAGACATTTGAAAGTTAACTTTAAAATTGTCGTCTATTTATTAGTGTTTCCTCAATAGAAAGGTAAGCTTGCCTCCCTCATCTATCCTGGTTCCTCCATCATTAGCACTGGATGAACTGCCTAATAACCTCTTAAACAGCAAAAAACAAGTTAAGCTTAGTGACTTCTGTGCGCACACTGCTCATGTTCTTAACAAAAAGCTCCAAATTCTCATTAAGGGCCAGTAAAACTGATTGAATTCTTAGAATCATGAAAAGCTGTGTTTTTGGAGATGATCAACAACCTTGGAAGCTACTGGCACTTGCTTCTTCTCTAGTGTTCAAGGGGCCAAAGGCATCCTTTTTTACCCAGGTCGTTCCTCACTTTTGTCTTTTCTGGCAGTCTTGCCTACCTTTTCCCTTTAGGAGCACTAGAATTGTAGAACTTACAGGGCAGTTCTAAGTGTGAAATTTAGAGTATAGATATAGAGAAGTATAGGAAGCAAATTGTAAAGTCAAATATATACTAAAACCCCTTACTGTATTTTCTAATTGATCACCTCAGAGCAAAGATTTAAACTGTGTACAATGCACTCCTTTATTTTGGAGGCTAAAGCAGTCAAAAGCTAGCAGACAAAGACATTGAATAAACAGCATGTGACAGGTACAGCTGTCTTCTTTATCTGACCTTTCTTTACCTGATTTGTTACTTTAAAAAAATGTGTTTTTTTATTTCAGATAATATTTTTCCTATAAGGCACACTTTACCCAACATAATGCTGAAATTTTTTTGAAAGTCATTCCTCATGAGTGGGCTTTAGTAAACAATAGTACTACTGTTTGCACCGACACACTCTTGAGCTGCCTCCTGCTAGTCTCCTGCCTTTGTTCACTTCACTAAAACATGCTTGTGCAGTGGCTGCACTTATCACTAAATACCTGTAATTTTGAAAAATGGCTTCAAAAAGAGGAAAATAATGAAAGCAATAGGAAAGATAGTGCAATTTCTTTTGTTATGTATAAATTCCCTAACAGCATTTTTCTGGGAGATAAGTCCACTGTGGTGGTCGGCCTGGGAGGTGAGCCTTCCTTCTGCACACGAATGGTGAAGACTCTTTATCTCATACTTAAGCTAATGTGCAGAAACATTTTCATTAATTACCTCATTAACAGCTTCTTAACTTGTTAATTAATGAATGAGCTGTTTTATATTATGGACATATCAAGGATGATTGGTTATGGAGATGCATGAGTGTTTTAGCAATTTTTCAGCATATTGATGTGAATTTTCTGTGGGTCTTGGAATGAATTATTATTTTTGCCATATTTAATAAAGGGAAATACTTTTTCAATATCCAATTTTCTGTTTTCTGACCTGTTTTGGGGAACAGATTAGAAGTAGATAGATAGCTAGCTACATAGATAGATATAGTAAAAAATGAAACATAAATAATATTACTATATTATGACACCCAACAGGCCCCTCTTAAATATGCAACTGAAGGATTAAAAGGAAAGAAAACTAAAAAGAAAGAAAACTTCTGAATTTGCAGTTATTGTTGTAGTGAGGCATTATGCAGTTTTATTGTTGTTGGTATAAAGGAACCCCAGTAACATTTCTTGACACACTTCTGCTAAAAATGACTCATTGGCTGAAAGTCCTCAGAGTTAATGTGTCAAAGAGAGGATGTGCAGCATTGTTCATAATGGCACTCAGTTTCATTTTAGTTCTCTCCTTCGCTACTAACTTCAGGGGGTCCAGAGCGTATCTCATAATAGAGCCTACTGTTTTAATTAGGTTGTTGAGTTGGTGGGCCTCTCATGACTATCACACTGGCCATCACAGAGTTGTAGAAGTAATGAAGGATGTCCCTACTTATATTGAAAGAATGCAGCCTCCTAAGAATAAAGAATCTGCTCTTCCCTTTCTTTTATACAGTAGTTCCTCTTTGTTAATAGAGCAGTCCAACCTATCTTTGATGTGGGTCCCTAAATACTTGTAGGAGGGGACCACCTCTACACCAACTTCCTGAATAGTGACCGGGAATAGAGGCTCTTTGGTGTGGTGAAACTCAATAACCAGTTCTTTAGTTTTGCTGATGCTCAGTTGGAAATAATTCTTGTTGCACCAAGGAACAATGTTCTCCACCTTACTTTTATACTGAACCTCATCTGCCTTATGGAAACAACCCATAAGGGCAGAATCATCTGAGAATTTCTACAAATGACAAGACCTGGGGCCTCATGCATAAACGGTGCATACGCATTAAAATGTTGCATACGCCCATTTCCATGCTCACATCCTGATGTATAAAAACTAAACTTGGTGTAAAGCCATGTACATTCTCACAGAAGCCTCCCCCTTTGCGTACATACTTTTCTGCTCAGTTTTGCAAACTGGCTGTCCCCAGCGTCAAAGCAGTGCCAGTGCTACTGTTTCTTTGTGGTCTCCCTTTTACCAAATTCACATCAGTGACGATGGATTTATCAAATATATCGAAATTAACTGTGTATCGGCTACAAATTTAATTCACTTGATTTTAATCATTGTAAAACAATATAATGGTGCATGGAATGAACAAACTATTCCAAATCCCATAGTTTCTTTAGTGTTGTTACTTTCAATGCACCACTTAGAGTATTTCATCCCATTGTATGTGTATGTGGTATTATAGCTACACAGCAGCTGATCGGGAAGCTGCATGGCAGCTTGTGTTGATAGTGCAGAGGATTATTGTGATACACCTTCCAGCCCTGGAGGACATTTATAGCACACACTGCCTAAAGAAATCCACCAGCATCTGCATGGATTCCACTCAGTCATGCGGCAGTCTATTTGAACTTGTTCCTGCCTCACACTTGATGTTTGCTGGGACTGGTGTGACCCTTGATGGATGGAATAATTAAACATGTATGACAAAGATTTTTCAATGTTCCATAAAAGTTTTGAAGGATCGGCGTGCTAAGCTATTTATTACAAAACTCATTAGGTGGTGACTAGTTACGTGGAGAAAGAAAATGAAAGGCGAGGAATTAGGGGTTGGTACGTTTGATGAAGACAGTACTGCTGCATTAAATTAGTCCACTCAGGGTCGTGCACAGTGCAGCAAGCATCTTGCGGGAGGCAAGAACAATACCTGGATGGGGCACCAGCTCATCACTATTGCTGTGCCACTGTATCCCGACATGTTTAATATATGCTTTAATGCATTTCATTTTGAAAATGATATCAAGTATACATCTTACTATTCTAAAATGTTCAGAGAGCTGTAATATCATAAATATAATGCATTCTGTGTGGCGCCTACACACTCCTGTCTATGAAAGACAGGGCCTGTTTAAGAAGCACATAGTGATTAATGACAGGGTCGGGGAACACATGCTACTTTTGTTACAATTGTATTTGAGAAATTATAGTAAATTAAACATTGATTTTAAGATAACGTTTACAATGTTCTACTTTAATGACAAAATAAACTATGAGATTAAAGTGGAAATTTTGAGATTAAAGTCTACATTTCAACCTTTTTTTTTCTTCACTGTGTCCCTCTTTTTTTTCTTTTCTCTGTGCCCTAATACGCTTCCGTATGACACTTTGACGATGGGCTACAACTCGCCTTTTCACCTCAACTTTGACATCTGATCACTTCTTTTTTATTCCGGGCACTTTCTGAATTTGAACTTTTGATTGTCTCCGCCATGCTGCATCACTCCATCATTTTCCTTCTGTTGCTTATTCCACTGCTTAAGCCAACAAATAGTATGTTTTTCATCACCTCCTTTTTGCATTCGCTGAAGTTTTTTTTTTCATAGTTTTGCCATTGTCTTCACAAAACGCTGAAAGTAACAGGCTATTTCTATTGATTTGCATTTTTAAAGGGGCATAATTCTGGGAGGAGTCAGAGTGGGGCAGCATTTAAGGAATTTAAGGAGATAAAGTGTGTGGAAGGTGGCTTATGCATGATTTTGTGAATATGAATTTTTTTGTGTGTATGCACATTTTCACCTTTGTCCATATGCCATGTTTTAGTGTGAATTCTATACATGCTGATATACATGATTGCACATGAAGCCAGGATACATATAGTGTCCACACAATTTTGACAGGTTAGTAAAATTGTTTTGGTGAAATGGAGATGCCACAACAATCAGAGATCCCTGTACCACAACAGCCTTCTTCTACCATCATAGATGTTGTAACAATCCAGCTTCTTCCTTTGCCACTGATGACTTTAGTCTCGGATTACTGTTTGTCTAAAACCTCATCCTATACCTGTTCACCAGACAGTACAAGACTGGTGTTATATTTGTAGTTAGAAGTGTACAGAGTGAAGGGAGAAGGAGGCAGAACTGTTCCCTGTGGTGCTTCAGTGTTACTCACATCCATAGCAGACATACTGTCCTTGAGTCTAACAAACTCCAGTCAGTTGGGTGATAGTCTATTATCCAGGACACCATAGGCTTATCCACTTACATATATCTGAGTTTAGCTATTAATAGAGATGGC
The DNA here is from genome assembly GCA_026402145.1 of Polypterus bichir lapradei. Classification (NCBI taxonomy): domain Eukaryota; kingdom Metazoa; phylum Chordata; class Cladistia; order Polypteriformes; family Polypteridae; genus Polypterus; species Polypterus bichir. The sequence continues at coordinate 66,201,790 of JANRMT010062807.1, forward strand.
TGTATGGTAATGATAAAGATCGAATTAACTTCACCAGCCTGCGGAAAGGAGTGATTTTAAAATGCCAAGCTGAGGAAAACTTAAGGAACTAATCGATGAGATTTGTCATTTGATTATGCATTTTACCAGTAATAATTTACGTAAACAAGTATGATAATGCAATTTAAGAATATTTAATGGGGGTAGGCACAACTACCCTATGTGGAGAAACTGTTTTAGAGAGTGTTAGTAGTTATTACAGCTTGCCTACAGCCTCCAAGATGGCGAGATTCAAAACTAAGACCCAGTATGAACAGAGAGAGGGAAAACAAGTTACTCTGCTGGGTGATCCAGGAGTCATGTATCTCCTTTGGTTGATATAAATTCTTTTGTGGAAACTATTCCCAAACACTTAAATGCTTTATAAAATGTTATTGATGAAATAATTTTTATTGCCAATGTTTTCTGATGTTTTAACAGGGGTAGATAGATAGATAGATAGATAGATAGATAGATAGATAGATAGATAGATAGATA
>JANRMT010062807.1:66202315-66243438 GCA_026402145.1 Polypterus bichir lapradei
ATAGATAGATAGATAGATAGATAGATAGATAGATAGATAGATAGATACTGTATTAATCCCAAGGGGAAATTCACATAATCCAGCAGCACCATACTAACACAAAAAACAATATTAAATTAAAGAGTAATAAAAATGCAGGTAAAAACAGACAATAACTTTGAATAATGTTATCATTTACCCCCTTGGGTGGAACTGAAGAGTTGGGTTAACCAATCAGTTGAAAATTTGAAGTACAGCTGGTTTTGAAGTAATTCTGAAGTATAGTGCTTTTCTGTAAAAATGCCAATAATAATAATTATAATAATCCTTCTATATAAAAGCGGTCGGGATTGTCCCTCTGTCCCGTGAGTGCTACGCAGGCGCGGAGTTTCACACGTGCCCCGTCCATTTTGCAGTGCACGATGGGATTTGTAGTTTCGTTTTTCCAGGTAAAAGATGATTTTCTACTCCAGACTGTGCGATATCTTCTTCTTCTTTCTTACTATATAAAAGTGGTCGGGATTGTCCTTCCGTACCGTGAGTGGAAAGCGTAGCGGTATTCCGCTTATCACAGACTTGCTACTTGCAGCTTGCGGTACGAAGCGACATGATGTGAGCAGAGTTCTGGTGATCCCGTCGTTCCCATGCTTTTGTGTGCGATGCGCTGGAAAAATAGGCAAAATTATGTCTCTGGAAATAGTTAATGTTGATGGAGTACAAATGCCTCACCGCATAGTAAATATCAGGGGGGTTTAAAAGGGCGACCTCAATATAGAAAAAAAGTTAAAATTTCATCACAAAAATAACAGAAACTATGAGTATTAAAGTAATACCGCTCAAATGCAATATAACCAAATTAATGAGTTTGTATAAAATATCAAATTGATCTACATATCGAATTGCCTTAAGAAGTGGTCAACTTAAAACTTGGTCGCCTTAAAAGGCGGGTTAGCCTAGTATTAATAATAAGTAGTGTTAACACTAGAATTACCAGAGCCTACAAAAAAACTCACAGATCCGGCCCACCTTAAATCCGTTTTCACCCTCTGTTACAGACGCAAACCAAATGTATGTGTGTAATGTATAATATTAACAATAAGAGCAGCTCACTACTGAAAACGGCAAATATAGGAGGCAGTCGGGATCGAACCGGGGACTCTTGATTACAAGTCAGCAAATCTTACCGCTACACCATGGAAGCTGATGTATCATCCTTCAACCTTTTGTGAAAGTGTTTATTTGATTGTTGGATTTAGGCTTCACACATTATATAGTTTATGCCAACATTTTGCCATTTACTACTAAAACATGAAAAACGTTTCTGTTTTAACAATGTGTTTACACAGATTATTGTAGAAACGGAACACACATGAAATGCATGTGCTCCAAATAACGATCTATTATTTCCACTCTAAAACTCCAGCACTTCACTCCCAGGTAATCAAACAAGACATGAGCTGGGAGAACATTGTGCACGTTCTGCAGCGATGGGGGGATGGGATACCAGGCTGCTTGCTGCTTGTCTTTATCAGCACATTTACAGGACAGAAGATGCTGACGGAGAGCTGCTAACGGATTTAAGGTGGGCCGGATCTACAAGTTTTTTCGTAGGCTCTGGTAATTCTAGTGTTAACAGTGCCATAAAAATCATCAGATACAGCGTAAGTGTGTATACATTATATGTTGCAATATAGTGCTTAAGTGTTAAAGAGATGCATGGGTCCTTGTTTATCATTTATCCATCATCATTCCTGTGGAGATGTATCCAATGGTGAGTGTGACCAGGAGTGTACAAAAAATCTGCACATACAGAAACCTTACAGTATTCCAGGCCAGGGAGTCTAAGAGTAGCGTCCATCTGAGGACTTACAGGGGAGTCTGAGTGTTGGGTCAACATTTCAAAGAAGGTTTTATCTCTTGTAACTAGTCCAAGAGCTCTTCAGCTAGAAAGCAAGAGAAGATGACTGTAAGGACTTGCACTGTATGAAAGTTAAATCAACACGTCTGCAGTAATACGTAGGTTTTATATTGTTCTGAATCAAATAAAAACTAAACTCAAGTTCCTTAAAAGTTTAAAAGCCATAATGTCCCAAACTAGGAAGCCGTCAAATCATTATGAAGTGAGAAAGTTGCACAGACACTTGAACTTCCATCCACCTCCTAGCCTGTATTTTTTTCAACTACTGTACACCCCCGGCAGGTAAAATGACTTACTTAGGGTCTCAGAGTTGAGTTAGAAACAGGTTTGGCCAAGAGAATACTTTTATTAAAGAGTTTTTGCACACAAAGTGTAAATTGTGTGATATGTCATATTTTTTAAATCACAAAAAAACTGCACTAGGAAAGTTAATGACTGGTTAAACCTTGCCTCTCTTATCTCATTTTGGGTTTGTACAGAAAACAGAAATAATTTACAAATTATGTGTCTCTTTGCGGTAGTTTGAAATAAAAACCTTGCCTGTCAAGGTTGTATATATATATGGTCTGTATACTTTTTGGTATTTGAAATTTTATTTTAGAAGCAAAAAGGAAAAAATGAAAATGAAAGGAATTTTCAAATTTTGATTTTTGATTAAAGAATAAAATGAGGGAAAATAAGGTATTTTTATTTGTATGGTAACAAATAGCAGTCATAAACTTAAAATTACACATACTTTTCTGGATTTATTTGTGATTCAAATAATGAAAGTGTAATAGCTCAAAAACAACAAAACAGACATATTTTTGTTGTCTCATACCGGAAGTACTTCTTCTTCTGCGTGATTTTTGACAAGTGCGAACAGTCCTCCTCACAGCACATTGATCGACGGCCTTGAAGTTTGTCACCTTTATCTCCAAATGTGTGTCAGAGAGTCGACAGCCTGATATTTGCTCAGCACAAAACTTTCTAACATTTCTCGCAGAAATCATTCTTGCTTCTCCGTGTTCATATGACAGACGCTCAGATATAATTTTTGATGGCATGCCTTGTTTTACCATTCTCTAAAATCACGTCTGAGTACTGTTCCAACATCATGATGACGGCCCAGTCTACACACCAGTGACCAGTGTTTGCTGCAAATGGTGCATTACATGACCAGATTGTTGATCTACAAAAACATCTGGTTCAGACAAAATAAATACAGGGTGTTTTCTCGCTTCTTGCATTTTTCTTTTCTGATGTGCGAAAGAACAAAAGGAAAAAAGTAACTGTTTAGCGTTTTTCATTTTTCCCTTTTAAGTTGAGAAAATCAAGTAAGTGTCTCTTTCTTTTTTAAATATTTTCTGAAACGAAATTTCAAATACCAAAAAGTACACAGAACATATATGATCGTAGATGAGCCACTGTCTATGAGCAAGAGGTTCAGTCTGGGATTTGACCACAGAAAGGTGATTCTAACAAATCTAGTTTTCCAGCCATTTACAATGAGAGAGACAATGTTTAGAATATTCTTTCTAGCCTCCTTTCCTTAGAGGGTGAACAAATGGGATCCTCAATAGGCCTGCCACACTACAGTATACACTTACCTCAATCGGAGTGCCAGATGACCTTGTAGTGACCAGAATCTACGTGCAGATTCATAACTAGGGACCTCCAGATTAATAGTCTATTTGTCACTTCTGGCAATTGATGGGTGGGGATCTTGATAGTAGCCAGCACTGTTAAAATTGGAAAAGCCAGGATGCATATGGTGTCCACACAATTTTGACAGGTTAATAAAATTGTTTTGGTGAAATGGAGATGCCACAACAATCAGAGATCACTGTACCAGAGCAGCCTTCTTCTACCACAATAGATGTTGAAACAATCCAGGTTCTTCCTTTGCCGCTGATGACTTTAGTGCTGGATTACTGTTTGCCTAAAACCTCCTCCTATACCTGTTCACCAGAAGTACAAGACTAAAGGTGATATACTGTAACTGTAGATTCCTCAGCTCTTGGAAGGCTCCTCCAAAGCCATGGTTCAACCATCACAATTGTAATAAGATATATATTTTGGGTGTACATGTTTGTTACCCAGAAGTAGGTTTTTGGCATTTTAATAGACTTTAAAAGACTTTTTCTTCCTCAAGCAATGTTTATTTTAATTAGCACCTTTCACACTGCACAAAATTGCAAGGTGCTTTAGAGAACTAAAGAATACTTTTTTTTCCTAATACTCATTGACACTAAAGGATTCACTGTAATCTAATTCTGCATTAATAATCTGATATGCTTTATTAGATTTACTTTTTATAACACTTAATGCAGAAGGCACTTACAAAAACAGAAAAATGATAGAAATGTTAAAATCGATTATTTTCAACTTACAAAAAGAATGTATTATCAGGAAAAGTAGTACAAGACGGATGAAAGCACCTTTTCTCTGCTAACATTACAGTACATCTCAAAATAAGCTCTACATAATTCTAGTTTAAAAACCAGAGAAGATTAAAAAAGTATCCTACTAAATATAAAAAAGACACATTAGACACACATCCGTATCACTAGTCAGTGGTTCTTTAAATGCTAGGCTTTGCAGTGTCTTCATTGTACATGTCCTGGTACATCTCGATGAGGTTAGTTGCCACTCTCTGGCCGGACAGCAAAGCACCATGACTTGTGGAATAATACTTCCTGTGGGTGGATTCTCCAGCAAATAAGACCTGCAGAGGCTATGAAAAACAAAATTGACAACAATTTATTTAGATATACAATAGTGACCATTTCTTACAAAAGAAAACTGCAATAAGATATTTTTATTCTTTACACAGTTGTGATTTGTTGATAGGAACAAATGGCACACTTACATTGTTGAAGGATAATATTCTTTTTAAAGAGAAATGAATAGATGTACAACGTACAAAAAAAAGAAAAACGTTTTAAAAGGAATATCTGAAATTATTTGCAAAAATGCATTCCTAATAACAAAATTAATCTGAAACTCCATCAATTTATTCCTTTTTCACTAATTTAGTCACTTTAGGCCAGCCTGTGTACCGATACTGCTGTGCAGAGTGGAGGCAGAACCTCTGCGTTTTTTCCAGTTTATTCTGGGGTTTGTCAGAGGTGTGTTCTTGCTCCTACTCTGTTCAGTGCTTGCATGTACTGGCTGTTGGGCAGGGTCATGGTATCCAGTGGCTGTGTGGTATCTGTTGGTGAAGATTCACCAAAAAGTTATTGATCTGGACTTTTCCAGCGTGAAAAAGTGATCTTCGCAGAGTCAATGGAGGCTCTGATCGGGGCTCTCGAGAGACTGAGCAAGGAGTCTGAGTGCCTGGGCTTGCGAGTGTCCAGGAAAAATACCAAGGTTCAGGCCTTTAATGACCCCTGGGGCACAGCCATCAGCAGTGCGTCTGTCTGGAGACAGAATGTCGATTTTGTCAAGAGGTTTACTTACTTCGGCAGTGACATTCATGGGGGGGGGGGGGGTCATGAGGTTGCTGGAAAAGGGGTGTGTGGCACTCTCAATATCTTTGCAAAAGAATGAAAGTCCAAGACTTTAGAGTCCTTGTGCTTCCTGTTTTGCTATATGGTTGCGAGACTCCTTTGGTACTGTGTCTCTTCTGAGAATCCTTGGGTACCGTTGGTTTGACTTTATGTTGAACGAGCAGTTGCTCATGGAGTCCCAAATGAGGTACATTACCTGCATTGTGAAGGAGTGTCAGTTATGGCACTACGGCTATGTGGCACGATCCCTTGAGGGTGATTTGGCTCACAAGATCCTCATTTTTGAGAACTTGAGTGACTGAACCAGGCCAAGGAGATGCCCACTTAACATCTGGCTGCAGCAGATAGATTTTCACTTCTGGCAGTGTTACACCTCATAAATCGATTTCATTTTAAGTGATAATTGTTTTTTTAACAATACATTTGCTTATCACTTTTCTCTTTTAGTAATATTCATATGAGAAATATGCTTGAAAGGAAACAAAAATGTATTACTGTTTTTTGTTATATGGCCATTGTTATTTGTGATTTTATGGCTAGGATAGCAGTATGATCTTTTTGAGTCCCAGTATGATACTGAATTGTAAGTATTTTGGGTCAGTGAATTAAAAAGTTAAAGAATCCTTGATTTATGTTAGTGGGTGTCTGTAGATGGTTCTTCCTTCCAAAACACTTTAAGAACCACTCGTGTAAATTACCTCACCTTAAGAATATTACTTAAATAACAAGTTCAGACAGTAGAGTATTTTATTTCAGTTTGCACACTCTAGTTATGTTACTGTTGTGCAGTCAATGGGAGCACTGCAAGAACTTTAAACTGTGTTTACGGCTTTGAGAGCATTATATTTGACAATCTGCATTATCTGTTTGTCTGTATGCAAGGCCAGATTGCATTAACACTGCTCAGATGTATTACATGGTTACGTGAACAAATTAATACACAATAATAGAGGGTGCTATGACAGTTTCCAGACAATGACTTTGAAAACTGGCCCTGTAACAGTAAGTGTGAAGTTTGTATGTTCAACTTGTGTCAGTGAGGGTTTTATTCTCACATCTCAAAGATGTCACCAGGATAGTCACCAGGTCTCTACGAACCACAAAATTGTATTAACTGAGTTTACAAAATGGAAGGGTGATTGCTACATGTGATTGAGTACATTTTTCTTTCTTCAGATGAGCAAATTACTAGAATTTCTTTGATTTTAATTCCATTTACAGCACAACCTTTCTTTACAATTTATAACATAACCATCAATGTTCCCTGTTGAAGATCCACTGTATCACACGTGAAGATGATTGCAACTACTTAAGTGCTTTCTTGAAAGCAGGTACCACAACTACTGAGTCTGTGATGAACGATAAATGCTGTTGGGTCAGCCAGGTTGTCAGAATATCAGTCTTCTCAATCTGGGCAAATGTAACGTTTGCCCAACTTGCCACAGTGTGTGGATTTTAAATTTATGCCATTATTCATCTTTATATTAATAGATCACTCCATGAAAGACAATGACAAATAACAATAATCCTCTCCTATAAAAGATTATTGATAATAAACACTAAAGGCTTTACTCTGATATAGTAATTGATTTTCCAGAATTGATTTTTTTTTTCCTATATAAACTAAAAATTGCACAACACGGTCCATTTAGATGTATCTGTTCACACAGTTTCTGACTGGACCTCTTCCATTACAGGGTCTGCAGGATGCTTTGTCTATCCCAGCAGGATAAGGTGCAAGACATGAATTAATTTAAGGTGTACCACTCAACCAAACAACTTCAGACACATACACTTACATGGGGCAGGTAAAGGTAACTTTACTTACTTTTTAAAAGACTCTTCAATCTTCTATCTGGACTTTTCAAGAAGATTATACAGGGATGGGGAAAAAATTTCAGGCAATGCAGCAGATCATCCTACTACACCAACCATGGCAGGTGGTGTGGAGAATGTAAGAATTGCCTGCCAGGTCACAGTGCCAAAATTCATCTTATTCTCATACATTGCTAGTTCAATTTTTCGTAACCAAAATTATTTCTTAAATAAAAAAATCAAAATAAAACTGTGGCTATACTTTGTAGCATTAAAAATATAATTATTTTTTTTTGTTAGGCTGAAGCTACATTCTTTATAAAGTCGCAAACCACAACTGGTATAGGCACCACCAAATGTTCAATAATTACTTTTTATTAATTCTTAAAGGTTTGAAACATGCTGGATAAGCCGTGCTACAATTAAACATTACCCATTATATGACAACATGCAGAATAAAGTGATCCCACAAATGCATTATTTATGTACTTCCCAGTATCAAAGTCTGGCTTCTCTATTACAAACAAGCCACATAATGAAACCCAGAAGTGATGGATGTATAGAGAGTATTATTGTTTGATTGCTTTTGGTGGGCTTTACAGATCAACATGTAGAGGGAATCTGCCTTCACCTGAAATAATAAACATGTAACTGCACAATGTGCTTAGCCACACTGGGGAAAAACATACAACAATGTTCTTCTTATAACACTTACAGGTGATTTTGTGCTTTCAGCATAAGGCAATGGCATGGCAAGCTTCTCTACATCAGTCCCAGTTGAGCCCACACGAGTGAAAGAGTAGGATCCACGTATGTAGGGGTTGCTGCCCCAGGCAGAGCGCAAGATCCTGCAAGGTTTTGGAATGTTTTGGTTCCCTGGAAAGAAAATACAAAAGCAAAATTGAAAATTAATAATGAATAAAAAAAAAGTAATTAAATGTAATTAAAGTAGAAGATTATCATAGTGGGCGGCACAGTGGCACAGTGGTAGCGCTGCTGCCTCGCATTTAGGAGACCCGGGTTCGCTTCCCGGGTCCTCCCTGCGTGGAGTTTGCATGTTCTCCCCGTGTCTGCGTGGGTTTCCTCCCACAGTCCAAAGACATGCAGGTTAGGTGGATTGGCGATTCTAAATTGTCCCTAGTGTGTGCTTGGTGTGGGGGTGTGTTTGTGTGTGTCCTGCGGTGGGTTGGCGCCCTGCCCAGGATTGGTTCCTGCCTTGCGCCCTGTGTTGGCTGGGACTGGCTCCAGCAGTCCGTGACCCTGTGTTCGGATTCAACGGGTTGGGAAATGGATGGATGGATCATAGTAAAAGAAACTTCACTTCTATATTGCTTCAACAACAATTATTTTCTCTCTATTGTTGGTGACAAATCAACTGAAAATAAACTCTGGGGACAGTTAAAGTTACAATTAAAGTTACATTTCAGAGCATATATTGTAATTTATAATTCTCAGTCATATTTAAAAGATATATATATATATATATATATATATAAACATATATACACATACATACACATACCTAAAGTGAAATATATTAAAGGTCAGTTTTACATTATTATAATTAACATCTCTGCCTTTCCACTTTTGAAATGTAAAAAGTCTATCAAAACCTATTAATAAGCTGAAAAACATTTATTGTCACAATTAAGTTAAAAACTGCTTAGAAATGATTTCATGCTAATTCACCTAAAATTATAATTCAGTTAAGTGACACCACAAAAATATTCTTATCAAAAGAATGCCATAGCAGGATGCCAGTATAAATTCAGCTTAATAGCAAAATGTCACCCTTAAAATGTTTTACTTTATTCATTACATAGCTGTTAAAAGATTAATCAGAATGAAAACACTAAGAGAATTTATCTCATATTTTAAAAGTTTTTCCTATTTTAAAGGTGATATACAGGAAACAAGAAAATCTGTCAGTGACAAGAATTATCTTCAGTTGAATTTATGGAGAATTTCCATAATAATGAAATATTTAGATGAATCAAATATACAACTGTGAAATGTGTAAATTTAAGAACTTTGCAGTAGAAGCAACATACAGTACAAATTAACTCTGTAAATCCAATTTTTAAATACTATTATTCCATCATTTTAAGACTGAACATTTGACATCAGACTCTATTTATTCCTTTCAGTTAAGCAAGTACCAACTGTCAGCAACATCACTCAATTTACCAATCACTGCTTTACCTCTTACTTTGTCAAATGTAGGAAACGACATAAAGCGATACTCATTTTTCTACAAATTTTTCTAGAAACTATTGTATTTGCTAGTCTGATTATATTAAGCAACAAGTTTCAGCTTTTGCACTTAGTGTGTCACACCGCACACACACTTGGAATTAGCAAAATAATCTAGTAGCACTCTTAGCAAGGTAGTGAGGATTCAAATTCCAATTACTGAAGATTATAAAAATGCAGAGTATACTTGATTCATGAACAAATGAGGCCAAAATGGAAGCCACGTACATCTGTAGTCTGATGACTTTCAGAATATCTAATTGACAGAGGGTGAGAGTTTCACAGTTCAAAAGGACACATACACAAAAAAGTGAGTGTTAACACAGAGAGCAAGATCTTGATTATGAGATTAAAATAGTAATAACAACGATCATATCTTGGTCCAAAAGAAAAATTTGATGAGAAAAATGACCATAATAATCACAGTGGATAACACCACCAATATAAAAGCAACTGCAAATAGCAGAAAAATTTTAATCAGGCTTATTCAACTCTGACATTGTATTTCTTTTATGTTTTTTGTTGCAGTAAATACCCCCATACGGCTTACTTCAGGGACATGAAGTGTACGCCATAGTAGTTAATACTGATGTGTCGATGTATCATGGATTTGGGTTAAAATCAAGGCCTGTTCACTATCTATATAGTATGAGGAGTTTGCAGTTCTCATATTCACATACAATATCTCCAGACAGTCTGGTTTCTCCCAAGCTCTTAAAAGAATACTCCACTAAATTATACATTTGTATCTGTTACCTACCCTGTGTTGTCTGTAGAAATGACTAAGAAACATTTATAATCTCAAGTTTTCATGGAAAATGAAGGTCACAAAGCTTATGACACAACAAGCTTCAAAAGTAAGAAGCCATCATTAAACTGTTCTCCTTGAAAACAGATTTAAACATTTTTTGCAATTGCTTCAAACACCTCACGGCATACAACAAACAAAATAAATAACATTTTGGGGTGGAGTCTTCCTTTAAAGTTGTGAATGTTAACTATATTGGCAACTATAAACCGATCTTGTGACAGTATGTCCTCCAAAAGATTGGAGTCCCTTCCAGGGCTGGTTTATGCTTTGCACCCAATGTGGCATTGATAGGTTTTGACACCCCTTAACTCTGTAAATGAGTAATAGGGTTGCTTTAGTTTAACAAATGACTTAGAACACAAGCTTCTCTTTCTCTAAAGTTTCATAAATAATCACGTTTCATTCAGCCATTTGCATGTTTGATTGTGCCTTGAGTGACAAATTCAGGCCACTGTAAGCTATCATCAGTTACGGCAGATCCTTTACTGACTAATTACACTGAACTTAGTTATTTTATTAAATGTATATGTTATATAATTAACTTGTCAATACACATTTTGAGTTAACCTTTAAGTATAACGGAATATTTGATGTGAGACAAAAAAAAGTTATTAGTCATTATTGTGAAAGGTAGATCAGAAAAATTATGCAGCAGCTGAGTGTCAATAATAAATACAGTGTTACTGCCAACAGCACAGAACAGTAGCCAAGACTTTACAGGATGTCGGTATAATTCAAGAGGTCAACCTCTGAGTTGCTGTCCATCTGCTGAATTCTCCCGATGTCCCGTGATACTCGTTATAGAAGAGCAGCTTCTCCACCTGAGCCCACTTTGAATTTCATTAACCCTAATTAGTCTCTCCTTGCAAAACAATGTACATATGACATGATATCTGGCACAGGTGGACTTGATTCAGTACTCATTGATTCCAACAGTTTCTTGGCCTACTGAGAGCCAGGAAAGGACACTGACTGTGGACTTCCAGCTGAGCAGCACTAAACTGACCAGAAAACCCAAATCAATTAAATATCCTGGACCTCAAAGTAATCTTTTTGTTCTGGTCACCTTACCCTCTACTTCTGAGTTCCAATAACAATACTGGAGTTTTAATCACAAGGTTCAATCAGCTTAGGAGGGTAACAACAAGTAAGTTAATTTTTGTCTTCTATTCCACAAAATTAAAGTTGCTTATGGTATGGGAGAATGATGAAAGGTTGAATGTTGGTTGAATAAGGAAGATATGACAATGCTTTTATTAAACAGAAAAGATCCTAAATTTGAAAATGATCTGAAATGCAGTTAAATTAGCGCCCTATATTTCTGTTCAGTTAGTTTCAACTCATTTGAATTGTTTATTCTTAAACAGCCCTCTTGACTGAATAAAAGGTTAGTGAGCTTACACAGATATACAAATGCAAAACAGAAATGGGTGTAACTCTCAGCATTTACTTAGACACATGTACTGTATATAGCTAAGTAATCAGTTATACTGATTGATAAAATCTGATTAAAGTCTTGGATCAGTGGTGCTTTGGAATGTGCAAAGCTAAAGTGTGGCTTACCTCAGTCATGTGTAAATTTAAATCCTCAGTATTTGGCTCTCTAAAATGTTAATGCATCCCTTAGTTTAACACATTGTTTGTCCATTAATCTTGTTTACTTTCTACTTTAGCTAGAAGATTTCTAGCCGGACACTCACTTTCATTATCTGCTGTCAACCATGTTTACTGCTCCTCTCAAATCCTTTCAGATTTTCTCTTCAGACTTCCAAAAAAGACATCCTGCTGTGCACAATTTAACCGGAGATAGTTCTAAATATAAGCCTGCCTCACTAGGGCAGGTAAGCTGTGAGAAAATTAATACCCTGTCAATATCTACAGGTAAGGAATATTTCATGATTTTAAGATTGTAGATAGCAAAGTGCTAATAGGATTAAATAAATACATAAAAAAACAACAGGTAGGCTTTTAGTATAACAACTAAAGTATTAGACTATAAGCCACAAGGGTGCAGGTTCAGCTCCCAAATCTTCTTTGCTATGTGACCCTAACCCTCACCATCACTTAATAGATAGTCTCTATTTTTTTTTTTTTTTGCAGGTGTAGCATAGGTGGGTTGACCAACTTGGTCAATGTCATATGGTGAAGGGGAGCCATTGATCAATCAGGAAATCATGGAGTTTAATGCTACTTGCTCACCCAGGCAACAACATGTACTTTAAAGTTGACTTGTTGTTTTGATGTTCCTTCAACAGTGAAAATTAAGCTTGTTTGGTTGAGTTAATAGTTATTAGAATTGCCTTAAAGGAGCACCATTTCACAGGTCCTATTACTTTTTACTGTATGTACACATTGGAAGGTTGAGTAGTAGTAGAGGCTGACAAGGTGGGTAAAAATGTGAAGGACACATGTATGTCTGCGCTGCAGTGCTAAATCCTCAGCTGCCTTTTTGTTAAGATTCTTGTACTCATTCAGAAGAATATATTAAATCTGCAGTATTAATAGGCTTTATTGATACATTTTTAGCAAGTGGTATCCTACCAACTGCAGATCTAAATTCACCTCCATAAAGCTGAAATATTGTGCTCTTCCTCAACTCAGACCTGCATTGTTAATTGTATGTACTGTATACAACCATATCATTCTTGACAGACTTGATTTGGAGGTGATTATGTTTAAAAATCAATAAAAAAAAGCAATTACTTCAAGACATGTGAATTCAGTAACTGATAAACCAAGCAGTGGATATATGGCCAATTTCACTTTTTGACTACCGTTTACCGACACACTTTAGGGATTACTAGAAGGCAAAGCCTGTCCCTGCTGCAAATTGTAAAACTGACATGGGATTGACATTTGGTCAATTTTAAGGCCACTTTATCTTCTTTATATAATATGCTACCATGGCTGTTTGTTTGTCTGTCCAGGATTTTAAATCACTGGTAGCTCGCAAACCGTTTAACTTATTAACCTGAAATTTGGTACACATATACTACGTGACATCTTCTATCCGCTTTCGGGGTGATGATTGACCTCCAAGGTTATTCGTCTTTTTATTTTTATATTATTGTAGAATCAACTCTCAGCAAAGGCCGTGCTGGGCATGCGTACAGTCGCCGTTCTCATCCCTACCACCTTCGCCATCACTTCCCCTAGCTCTTCATATCTTAAATCATTCTTGAGGCAGATTGAAGACTTAAGTGCCAGCTTAAGTGAAAAATTAAGGAAAACGTACTAAGTAATTGCAACACAAACACTGACGTAGTTAGTTTTAACGTGAAAAGATGCCGACAGAAGAAGAGAAGAAGAGGGCCGCTAGGGTGGAGTAAAGCAGAGCTGCTCAGGAAGCAGCAAGCGCATCAACCTCGGAGCAAACGAATGCTAAACAGAGACAGAGAAAGAGGATGAAAACTGTAAGTCAAGTGTATTCACTGCACGTTATCCGTTCAGTGCACTGTTACTGGCCATGACTAATTACTATAGCACAACCCACCTATGGACATATGGGAGGACATAACAAGAGCATACACAATTCATAAAGCGCCACAAATAAACTCCAGATCTCTGGAGCTTTGAAGTAACACTTTTAACCACCTTGCAGGGAATACATGAACACTTAGAAGTCTACAAAAGATAGGGTGGGGCCTTCATAAAAACCACATAAGAAAAAGGACTGCATTTCGCACAGTTATCTTAAATCCGCCCAAGCATTACACAAATAAATGTGTGTGAAATGTTAAACAATGTGTTGACAGTAATACTAGAATTGCATTGTAGCCAAACCCCAAAATGTGAAATGTAAAGAACAGTTTTCAAATGAAACTTGACATACTCTTTAATTAAATCTCAAAATGTGATGTATGAAATGCCTTGTTCACTCAAATTGAACTGAGATGTGAGTGTGGCTTGCAAGCTTATTATTATAGGCACAGTAGCAGAAAAATAAATGCAACAGCAAGCACATTATGGATGTCTAAAATAGATTTCCCCTCACAAGTACTGTTGGTGTTTTGAATTTTACAAATCAACAGAAATCACTTCTCAAAACAGATAGTGTTTTGCTTAAAATAATTATTGCCAGTACCTAATTATATGTCATACTCCATACTCTGATAAAACATATTTTTTTCTTTATTAATTTAAATATATTCTTGGAACAGTTGCTGTCTATAAAAAACCTACATAAATAAATAAAATAAGTAGAGAGATTACCCATGATTATTGTTAATCCAATGCATACCAAGCATTACAACTGAGACTAAGAGGTGACCAGAATTACAAAATCTGATGACTCACATATATGGAAGCAAATATAAGATTTTTAAGAATGAAGCATCCTCATACAGTGTTTTGACAGATTTTCATAAGTCATGCTAACTGACAGATTTTTAGGATTATAGCTATTCTTTGCTTGATAAAATGAAATAAGCTAAAAAATAAAATATATTATTACTAAATTGCAGCAGACAACCAAAACAAACAGATGGCATCTAATTTATCAACACGACGCTCTGGTACTGTATGTTAGTGATTTTTTTTTTATCGGAATTTCACAAATGAGTCTCATACATCATCTAGAAATTGTAATTTTTTAAACAGAAAAAGCTCATCATTTTATGGGAGAAAGTAAAACAGACAAACCTAAATGGAACTGAAATTCTGTGCATTGCTATCCATAAGAATTTAAAAATAATTTGTTGACCCATGCTTAAAGGCAATTAGCTCAGTGAGCGGAGACTATTTTTCTTTTCATAAATAAAATAGCTATAGATTAATATTTTCACTTGTTTGTGGTTTTTACCATTTACTTGAGAACACATTTCTAAAGTAGAAGAAAACAAAGAACCTGTAAATTTCCGGAGAAGTTCGGTGCAGGTCTCTGCAACTGTTTCGTCATCATACTTTTCCATAATGAGAGCTTCGTCACCACAGATCCATCCGCTGAGCATGTACCCATAACGCTCTGGTGGGTAGAGGACATCAAAGCTGCAGATCTTCTTGTACCATAATTCCTCTGGATATGTTAGGTTCTCCAGCTGTGCCTCATCTTCCCACACAAATTGAATACTATTGCATTCAGGGCTCCAGAATGGTTCTGTGAATTCCAGGAATATCTTGTCAGTCGTGCTGATTCCCAGCTTCTCGATGGCCATTACTTTGTCCTCTGGGAGTGCGGGGACAAACATGGTCTCTTGACATTTCTTGAGCACACCAAGAGAAACTGTGACAATAACATGATCTGCAGGAAAGGACTCACAATCTTCACACTCCACGTAGACAGGGTATTCCTGATCTTGACCCGATGAATGCCACTGGTCATTGTTGTGATCTTCACTCTCAGTGATTTCTTTACGCATTGAACGGTTCCAGTAAATGCAGCGAACAGGCTTATTTAGCTGCACCATCCGCTTAGGGATGTCCTGTGCCAGAAGCTCCACAATCTTGATAAAGCCGCTCGGAATGACATGATGTGCGCCAGGGATTTCTGTCCATTCACCAAATTCACTCAATGACACTTCGTCCATGCTAGGGGAACTGCTTTCACAGCTCTCCACCTAAGAAAACATGATGGTACAAATAAAAAAACTGAAGTTATACTTTTTTTTTAGTCTCTTACTTGGCAGGTAAATTGTAATCCAAGATTTTAAACAGTATGCTAACAAATAATGTAATAATAATAATTCTTTGAATTAGCATTTTAAGTTACAGCATTGATTTAAGCCAATTCCTGTTGTATTAACAGTGGGTTTAGGTTAGAATTGACCTTGGATGGAATTCTAGTAATAATATTAATAACTTATTAAAACAACAAGAAAAATAAACAAAACCTGTGAGGGAATCTTAAAAGCTATTTAAATAAAGAGGAGATCTAATATGAACAAAATAATTATAATTAACAATTAAACCTAAAATCACACTTAAAGTAAACAGTCCTCATACTTTTAGATATTGCTGCAGCATGGCAAGTTTGAGCTTCCTGGTGGTCTCTGAATCATATGGGTCCAGTTTGATGCGTTTTCTAACCACATCTCTGGTGAATATGCCAACACTGTTTTGGCTCTCGGCACCAACGGGTTTACCACTCTGAAAAAATTCCTGAGTCAGCTCATAAACCTGTAAAAAAAATAAATAATAATAATAATAAAGTATAATTGACAAAAGAAAAATGTCGCTGGGGAGGCTAATTGCTCATGGACAATGTACTTCTGCAAAAAATGTGACACTATCCACAACCATTTTAAAGAAAGAATATCAGTTAAACTTTATTATAGAAAATACATTCAATTTAACCTTACACATTTAATTCAGTATTTAATATTTTGTTTGTACAAAGATGGTGATTTGTTATGATTTTCTTCACTCACATAATGCAATCACGCCTGCTTTAATCATATTAATTAACAACATCCTACCATCACCTAATTATATGCACACGTGCTGGTATAATATTTTTAAATAATAAATTGTAATCAAAATAAATATCTGAATTAATCCATTCTTATAGATATCTGTTAAAAATCAGCATGTTAATAGCAATTGTGTTAAAATGAATAAAATATTTTCAACCACATTACACATACTGTATATTTTTCTCATTATGAGGATAATCAATGAAACTAATTAAAATGCATAGAACACTGAAAACAGACCTCATTGTACAGATCGCTGAATTCCTCAACCAAGTCCTTTGGGATTCTTTTACCACTGCTAGTGAGGTGGTAGGCCACTCCATTTTTGCTGTAGAGGCTGATGCGTCCAACACTCCTTTCCCCTTCAGTAGTTTCTTCCAGGAGGCCATTGTCTTCTGCCAGGTGAAAGACAGGATTTCCAATGGTTCCGTGAATCCAAGTAGCTCCAAGGTCTAAAATAGTGTGCCCTAAACAGACAGAATTAGAAAAAATATACAGTACAGGCCAAAAGTTTGGACACACCTCCTCATTCAATGTGTTTTCTTTATTTTCATGACTGAAGGCATCAAAACTATGAATGAACACATGTGGAGTTATGTACTTAACAAAAAAAGGTGAAATAACTGAAAACATGTTTTATATTCTAGTTTCTTCAAAATAGCCACCCTTTGCTCTGATTACTGCTTTGCACACTCTTGGCATTCCCTCGATGAGCTTCAACAGGTAGTCACCTGAAATGGTTTTCACTTCACAGGTGTGCCTTATCAGGGTTATTTAGTGGAATTTCTTGCTTTATCAATGGGGTTGGGACCAGCAGTTGTGTTGTGCAGAAGTCAGGCTAGTTGGACGATCATTTATTTTTCAACAGGACAATGACCCCAAACACACCTCCAGGCTGTGTAAGGGCTATTTGACCAAGAAGGAGAGTGATGGAGTGCTGTAAATGGTCATGAAAATAAAGAAAACACATTGAATGAGGAGGTGTGTCCAAACTTTTGGCCTGTACTGTATATACATATATACAGTATATACAGTACATAGCATATAGATAATAAATCTATCCTTTCTTCCCCTTGCATCTTTCATATTAATAATATACTGTTTCCTACATTGTCCACTGTCTATAAATTTTCACATTACTCTGTTAATGTGAAAGTTGTAAAGATTCTGTTTAGGATGTGTAGAAAATGATAATCCGCTAAATTAAAACAGTTTTTACAATGCAAACTTCAGCTGTGGGACAACAGGCAGGTGAAAAGATTAAACAAAAAGAATGTGCGGTCACTACTTGTTATGGATGATTAAACAGTAAACTTGAAAACCTTTCACTACTATTTGAAGACAGCTGTAATGGGATGCTGGATTGGTGTTTTAAATATAAAGAAAACGCACACTCGCCTGTCATCTGCTTAAGGAAAAAAGGGCATGTAATTTTAGGTAAAATAGTGAAAATCGTCACCTTAAAGGGTAACATTAAGGCCCCACAAGTGCCCCACAATCAATCGGACTGCTGCTACATGTTTGCTCTTAATACTTGAGAATCATCTCTTTCTATTCTTGGTCATTAATCAGTATAAATGTACAGAAACACAATAGAAGGATTTAGATATTTTCATATCTTTAAGTTACGTTGCCCATCATTCCTCCCAATTAAACTGACTACAATGGGATGCAAAAGTTTGGGCAACCTTGTTAATAGTCATTATTTTCCTGTATAAATCACTGGTTGTCACGATAAAAAATGTCAGTTAAATATGTCATATAGGAGACACACACAGTGATATTTGAGAAGTGAAATGAAGTTTATTGGATTTACAGAAAGTGTGCAATAATTGTTCAAACAAAATCAGGCAGGTGCATAAATTTGGGCACCATTGTCATTTTATTGATTCCAAAACTTTTAGAACTAATTATTGGAACTCAAATTGGCTTGGTAAGCTCAGTGACCCCTGACCTACATACACAGGTGAATCCTATAATGAGAAAGAGTATTTAAGGGGGTCAATTGTAAGTTTCCCTCCTCCTTTAATTTTCTCTGAAGAGTAGCAACATGGGGGCCACAAAACAACTCTCAAATGACCTGAAGACAAAGATTGTTCACCATCATGGTTTAGGGGAAGGATACAGAAAGCTGTCCCAGAGATTTAAGCTGTCTGTTTCCACAGTTAGGAACATATTGAGGAAATGGAAGACCACAGGCTCAGTTCAAGTTAAGGCTCGAAGTGGCAGACCAAGAAAGATTTCGGATAGACAGAAGCGACAAATGGTGAGAACAGTCAGAGTCAACCCACAGACCAGCACCAAAGACCTACAACATCATCTTGCAGCAGATGGAGTCACTGTGCATCGTTCAACCATTCGGCGCACTTTACACAAGGAGATGCTGTATGCGAGAGTGATGCAGAGGAAGCCTTTTCTCCGCTCACAGCACAAACAGAGCCGCTTGAGGTATGCTCAAGCACATTTGGACAAGCCGGCTTCATTTTGGAATAAGGTGCTGTGGACTGATGAAACTAAAATTGAGTTATTTGGGCATAACAAGGGGCATTATGCATGGAGGAAAAAGACCACAGCATTCCAAGAAAAACACCTGCTACCTACAGTAAAATATGGTGGTGGTTCCATCATGCTGTGGGGCTGTGTGGCCAGTGCAGGGACTGGGAATCTTGTCAAAGTTGAGGGACGCATGGATTCCACTCAGTATCAGCAGATTCTGGAGACCAATGTCCAGGAATCAGTGAAAAAGCTGAAGCTGCGCCGGGGCTGGATCTTCCAACAAGACAACGACCCGAAACACTGCTCAAAATCCACTAAGGCATTCATGCAGAGGAACAAGTACAACGTTCTGGAATGGCCATCTCAGTCCCCAGACCTGAATATAATTGAAAATCTGTGGTGTGAGTTAAAGAGAGCTGTCCATGCTCGGAAGCCATCAAACCTGAATGAACTAGAGATGTTTTGTAAAGAGGAATGGTCCAAAATACCTTCAACCACAATCCAGACTCTCATTGGAACCTACAGGAAGCGTTTAGAGGCTGTAATTTCTGCAAAAGGCGGATCTACTAAATATTGATTTCATTTCTTTTTTGTGGTGCCCAAATTTATGCACCTGCCTGATTTTGTCTGAACAATTATTGCAAACTTTCTGTAAATCCAATAAACTTCATTTCACTTCTCAAATATCACTGTGTGTGTCTCCTATATGATATATTTAACTGACATTTTTTATCGTAACAACCAACGATTTATACAGGAAAATAATGACTATTAACAAGGTTGCCCAAACTTTTGCATCCCACTGTAAATTACATTATCCAATGCAATATTCCAATAAATTTACCTTCACCTACAATACTCTTTAACAAAGTTCCCTATTATGCATTATTTGCACCTTTCCATCAATTTTCAGAACCCAATTTATTCCTCACTTGCAGCCAGAGCCTACTGAAATTATAACACAAGCACAAGAGAATGCTGTCCATAACAGTTGAATATACACTCATTCATCAACCTGAAAGCTAAACTTTGAGGAAAAAAGTAGCTGTTGTTTATTCCTTGCTTCCTTAATTAATAATTTGTATTTATTGTTTTAAACCACCGAGTGTGAAGAGAGGATATCACGATGTAAGAACATGGTTCCCCTATTCTCACAGTCTTCTAAATAAATATCATGTAGTACTAGGATTTTGTACTGTGTTAGCCATTATGCTTGCCTGAAGAAGAACCGAGTTGCCTCGAAAGCTTGCATATTGTAATCTTTTTTAGTTAGCCAATAAAAGGTGTAATTTTACTTGACTTCTCACTAAATAAAGAATAGAATATTCTTCCTTCACACTAATGTTGTATTAGTGCACTCATTAGAGTGCAGTGAGCAGTATGTATTTTAAACTCTTCACAAAGCTCTCATTTGTTCTTTATTTATTTTGCCTTATACTATTTCTCGTATTAGGAATTTGTATGCTTTCGCATACCCCTTGGGGTTAGAGCACAGGGTCCGCCATTGTACAGTGCCCCTGGAGCAATTGAAGGTTGAGGGCCTTTCTCAAGGGCCCAGCAGAGTAGGATCTCTTTTGGCAGTAATGGTGATTTGAACTGGCAACCTTTGGGATACCAGCGCAGATCCTTAGCCTCAGAGCCACCACTCCGCCCCTTTGGGCTTCATTTTCTAACTTTATCCCTTTTGCAATGCAAAGATTGGGTACCCAGTGTGTCTTCTTAGCAACTGGACCATTTAACCATTTTTTGATAAATCATCTGGATAACAAACACAACACTGAGTGTGCCCCCATTAAAAAGGGATTTGTGAGCAAACTGCTGGTGCTCTGTTACCTTAATGAATTTTTCAAGTGTGCTTGCCTTCAGATATAAATATATATGAATCTAGAGACTGCTTGACGTAATTCATTTAACTGCTACCCTGCCAAATGGATAAAATACAGACGCCTTTTAGACCAAAATAATTTGCTACAGTTGACACTCTTGTTTGGTGCGTAATTGCTATTTTTAATACAACTGTCTCCTCATAATGAAAAATCTACTAAATTAATCTACTGTGGGAATAAAAACAAAAATGCACTGAAACATATGTTGTGGCTAGTTAGAATTAGAGTTTTAGTGTACAGAGTTAGTTAGAGTAGTTATGTAGAATGCCCAGTGGGGACTGGGAGGTCTCATGGCCTTGAAACCCCTGCAGATCTTGTTTTTTTTCTCCAGCCCTCTGGCAATTTTTTTTTGTTTTTTTCTGTCCTCCTAGCCATCAGATCTTACTTTATTCTTTGTTAATTAATATTGCCTAATCTTATTCTTGTAAAGCACTTTGAGCTACATCATCTGTATTAGAATGTGCTATATAAATAAATGTTGTTACTGTTGTTAAGCTTTCATTTCTGACACTGTTTTATCTACAGAGGTAGAGAAAAGAATCACACCCCCCCCCCCCCCCGAAAAATATTTACATTTGTAAGAAATGAAGACACACTGTAACAGATTAAAAACATTCTCTTTCTTTTTTAGTGTAGTACTCCTTTCACATTGATGGAGTTTACTCACCAAGCTTTACACTTTGAACTCTTCCTCCAACTCGATCAGACGCCTCTAAGATAGTGACATCGGTGAAACCGTTTTCTAGGAGGGTTTTGGTAGCTGCAAGACCTGCTAGGCCAGCGCCTATCACTACTATTCGAGGCTGTCGATTTCGCTGTAAGCCACTACTAAGGGGATCATCAGTACTCTCTGAAGATATTTCACAACTTTGCATGCCGTCCAAGCACTGCTTCTAAGGGATCTGTAAAAGAAAGTAAAACAAGTTAATGCTGAATTTAACAAATCCACCCTCCTTCCAGATCACCCTTTTAGAAAGTATCCATTTCAAAACTCACCAATTAAACTTTTTAATTACTTCAGATACAATGTCCCTAATAATACTCAAGTCTCAGGAAACACCATATAGTGCAAAATGTATCAGCTCAGAAGAAAAAAAAAGCTTAAACAGTTAGCCGGCACATAAAGCACTATGGTGGAGCAAACTAAGCAGAACTCATTAATCGTGTAAGACCATTCTACAGTTAGGGCAGTAGCATTATGTCAATGGGATACTTTTAAAGTAAATGAAATAGGGTATTTGTTAGGAGTGAACTAACAAAGCAAAAGCAATAATTCAGACATGACAGACCCTGAAAGGTTAAATTCAGTATTGTTCAAGTTAAAGATACTTATTCATAGTTATTTTGCCATGGGAAATTGTGTTTTTAAAGTATGTTTTGCTTTTATAAATTTTAAAAAATACAATGCTGGTTCTGGTGGTTATAAATGGTGTCTACAGGGCATCAGTCTAAAATGTAAAAACAAATACTTTCAAGGACAACCTGACTCAATACTACAAAAGGAATGATACTACAGGAACAATTTAAATTAAAAAGCAAAATAATTAAGTAAACAGCCAAAGCAATTCTGGAACATCTTCACTATAACTGGAAAGATGTCCATGAATGTCCCTAGAATTTTTTTTTTGATTTTATTGAAATCACACAACATTCCATACAAATAAATCAATTTTTACAAACATAAGATCAAAAAAAAATCAACCCCCACGCCTGCCCCTAGAATTTTACGAAAACCTATTCAAAAGACTTGAAGACAATACTTCATTTAAGCTATCTATTCAGCTTAACAGAGATTGAGTAAATCTGTAAATAAGATTGGGCAACAATATTCCAATTCAAATGCACAGAAACTGGACACGTATACCCAATAAAGCTCTAAACCAGAATGCTCCCAAAAATCAATCCATCAACGTATTTTCCTGACAAACTGAGGCCAGTACATGGTTGCAGGGAGCTACGGTCTATACCAGTGACATAAGAAACAAAGCAGGTTCAAGATGGAATAACAGATCACTAATGCAGTGGCAATTCAATTAATCTGCAAATAAATAAAAAAAAAGAGAGAGAGGGGATGTGCAACCTCCACAAAGAGAGTAGCAAATTGAGAATAGTGGAAAGTATGAAACCAGAGCAGACCAGTTCATCTAACTTTGATTGTGGACTTCTCCAAGAACTTCTTGAACTTGGCTGTTGAATGACATAGAGGTATTCACTTTAGTTGCTATACATGTCTGGGCATTTGTTTGGGGCCTTTTGTACAAAAAATGTTTCCTCATTTCTGCTTTAAATCCATTTCACCTTAGTTTTCAACTTCTTGTTCATTATTTAGTAACTATTTGAACAGATATAAAGTTATCAAACAAGTCATGTACGCAGAATAAAATGCTATGAATGAGACAGGTTTATTCTTTCCCAAGCAAACAAATTTAAAAGGGGTAATTAAAATGTTTCTTATTGAAATTATGCAGGTACATCTAGCCATCTGCACTATGTACTTTTTAGCATGGTGTAGTGATTGAGACCTTTGTTCTGCACAATGTATGACTGAATGGAAAAAGAGCTAAACTGCCAATGCTGAGAATCTTTGACTCACTATGCAATTCCGAAGAAGCCACTTCTCAGGCTTATATTCTAACTGTTGTAGAACCTGCACCCCTTATGATATTGTGCTATGCTGTACATGGAAAGAGATTGTGTTCATCAAGAATACGGCTATGGAAAAAAGGCAGAAAATCTAAAATACTGCTACTGGACACAGCTCCAGCCACACAGACAGGACGAATTCAGCTCCTGGCAGGAGGGAGTCATCTCTCTGGTGGCCATTCATGCTTTAAATTAAAATAATTATGAATCATGTCACCTTATGCATAAATAATATAGCTGCTTTCAGGCTTTTATGCCACACTAATGATTTATGAGCCTTGATTTGTTCTTCTTAATAGATTTTCTGAAGGTCACATTGCATCAACTCACCAGTTCCACTTGCAGCATATGCATTCCCTCTGGACTGGAAAGGCAAAAAAAAAAAAAAAAGAAGCCAGTGTCTAAAAACTATAATACTGAAACTGGGCATTAATATCATTTTCTTTCCATTTTGCTGAAAAACCTCCATTCATAAGCTTATTAACTCTGACTGGTTGTAAACACCTATTTGCACACTAACCACTGAAATATATAAAAAATATTCAGTGCAATATTTTTTTTTTAATTAATTTACATTACCTCTGCAGTGACATAGTGGTACAGTGGTTACTGCTGCTCCTCAGAAGATTATGCTAATTCCATATGTGCAGTGACTGGGCCAGAATTCAATCCCAAATTTTCATGTCTTCCTGGTGTTTTTTTATGAGTATTCTCAATTTCAGTCCATATCTCAAAAATGGGTGTGTGTTAGTGTAACAGGAGAATTAGTCTGGTGTGAGTAAATGTGAGTTTATGTGGAAATGTGACCTTAAATGGTATTGAACCGATGGGTAAATGGGGAATTAGTCTGGTGTGAGTGAATGCGAGTTTATACACGAGTGTGCCCTGAAGTGAAATAGCACCTAGTGCAGAACTTGTTCCTATTTCACAACCCTGAACTGGAAAAAAGCAGGTACATATAATGAATAAATGGGTACTTCCACAGTCCAAACTATTCCTGTTAAATTAACTGGTCTTCCCAAGTTAAGACTTTGCGAATATGAGCAAAAGTGTGCCATGCCACAGGCATCTTGTCCAAGTTTAGCTTCCCACTTTGAGCCCACAACATCATAGATAGATAGATAGATACATAGTGCCAGCTCAAGTAAAAAATTAATGAAAAGATACTAAGTAACTGCAACACAAACACTGACTTAATCTGTTTTAACATGAAAACATGCCGACAAAAGAAGAGAAGAAGCAGGCCGCTAGGGCAGAGAAAAGAAGAGTTGTTCAGGAAGCAGCAAGCACATCAATGAATGCTAAATGCACAGAGAAAGATTATGAAAACTATGAATGCTCAAGACAAGTGTAATGTGCAGTGCGCCGTTACTGGTAGATAGATATTTGGCTTTTACCAGAAGCTCTTTAAATAAATAAATATATAGATAGATAGCACATTACAATCCTATACTGGTAAAGCAACTTGAGCAAATATCCATTCACCTACAACACATGTTGAAACAATACAGTTTTTAATCATTCTTGCTATTTTTTCCCTAACAAGGACAACAGAAAAATAATATTTTAGGGAAAATATGGAGTGGGTACATATATTGTTATGTGTTACTGCTAACATTGGGAGAGTTTCAGAGAAAAACTGAAACATTAAAGACTGAGAATGCTGTAATCAGTGTGGCCCAGTGCATAAGGAACAAAATTATAAAGTGTCACTGGTTCACTGCCAGTCTACCTAAAATGGATTACAGACAGTTAGGTGAATAGAAACATGAACCACGGATATTAATGTAGAAGTATTAGTGTGCCTTTAGGAGTATTATGTGTGATTTTGTCCCTTGCTCTTTAAATAAATAAAACAAAAAACACCCCCATATAGTTAAGGAATCCAAAACATATACAGAAGAAGTTGGGTGTGTGCTGGAAAAAGTATATTCTTGACTTAATAGCCTACTCCGAGATGCTAAATAGTATCTCTGCACTCCACTAATTGCTGCTAAAGACCTCCATTACATTACCAAAAGTATGTTGCTTCAGCTTGCCCCCTTACAGTTAGCAATATTTTTCCTCCAATCTCAGAAAGATACTATGGACTACTTCCTATTGATGTGGAAGTTATGTTTTTTACATGTCACTGTAATCTCAATATGTATGGGGTCCACTCCATTCACTTTCAGTGAGTCCTTTATGGTATATCTTGGCTTAGAGCTCTGACATGCTTCAGCAGACATGAAACACACAAACCAACAAATATGTGCAAATGGGATGGTTATCACTTCATGCTACACTTGAGCATGCAGTTGTCACACAGTGTGCACATATGCATTGATGTTTGGGAGGTATATGACGACATGTGTTGTTTTTAGCACAAGTCCTCACAGAGGACTGTCCAGATTGGCATGAAAATGACATAGTTTTCCCTTTGCACACACGTGCAGGTTCACATACATAGCAAGTATAAATTGGCCTTACCAATTCTTGTTTGGCCATATTTTAGATGTGTCCTCCAATTCTCGGTGTGAGGTTTTTGGTCACTGCTCCTGGCAATCTCTCACAATAACCCTAACTCTTCTTGCTATCCCCACCTTTTTAGCACCAGGGAAGGTCTGGAGCTCTGATCAGTATGGCTGCTGGGTGCTGGGGTGTAGTTCATAGAACGAAGGCAGCAGGCTTTTGATTGCTTTGGTACCCAATTTTGTTTTTTTATTACTTTGATTGTCAAACATTGTTAGTTGTTCAAACAGCACACTTCTTCTTAATAACCTGAATTCTCTTAGTATTTTTCACTATTACAAGAATGGCAAGCTGATAGTATCATGTAACATTGTGCTGTATTATTAAATGTGTATTGTAATCTGAGAAAGCCTAATTCTAAACATTCGGTAAAAGAATTACATGAGTTGAAATTATTAACTTATTGATTTTGCAGTTAAAAGCACCATGGCATAGTGGTTACTGCTGTGTCATTATTGCTCCTGGGACCTGGGTTCAACCTCTGACACAGTCACCATCTGAGCGGAGTTCTTGGAGTGGGTCTACTCCGTACTCCTCAGTTTTCACACACATGCTAAATATATGCCTATTAGGTTTATTACGTGTGTGTAGTGTACTCAGTAACAGACTGGTACTCCATATGCTGTAAATTCCTTAGTTGAAAATGATTCTTCATGGATCACACTATAGACTATCTGTAACCTCATAACTGGAAATGCATGGATCCAGAAAAAGGATGAAGAAGAGAATACTGGTACCAATAACAAAGAATACGCAAGTGAATACCTTGAGGTGATAGTGCTGAAAAGGAAAAACAAAATCTGCTTGCTTTTCATTCAATTACTAACAAATCCATTTATTTTAAAATCTTTACAGAGGATAACAGGTAACACTTTATCAATCTATTTCATAGATTTGGCTTCCGTGGGTCGTAGTCATCAAAACCAGCTCAAAGACAAATAAATCCACTTAATGAAAGATTAAAATTCCCAGGAGGGGAAGATTTTTCTCTGTATCTTAGTCTCACCTGCATCATCACAAATGCTTGAAAATGTGATTATAGTCTTATAGTTCGTTCTTTGCAGTGCTGCCAAAATGCCTTAATCAAAAATCAAATTATGAAAGAGGCACAAAATGAAAACCAACAATCTGCAACATAATGAATATTACAAACCAAGGCTTATTCATTGGGAAACTAACTAAAAAAAAAAAAACAGTAATCTTTTGTGCAAATAAATAAGAGTAGGTAACCCAGGCAACAAGCAAGAAAGGCATCCCCATTCATATGACACATTTTAAGTGATGTTTAATAGGAAAGTGAATGTCAATGAAAATCTATTTATCCATCATTAATGCAACTCAAATCATTTTGCAATTCAGGCTTTGAAAGAAAGTCACCGGGTGCCAGAACTATTTCAATTTTTTTTGGAGAAAAACAAAAAAGGTGTCAATGGCTGAAAAAGAAAAGAAAAAAGGAATTCGACCCAATACCTAAAGTGAAAAAGAAATAAAAATGCATGTGGTGGAAACACAAAGCAAGCACACTTAAATACCATGACAACAGAATAATTTGATACGCAATGGAGGTTCCTTCAGAGAAAAAGAGAAAAAAAAAAACTAAACCTATTTCACATTCAGTTTGAAAGGAAAAGATTTAGATCACTCATTAGTGATAACAACTTTAGTGTTTTAGTTTCATAAATAAGATGTACAGTTAATGCATCAAAAGCAAGCCTGCAAATCTATAAAAATATTACTTGTTTTTTAAAAGAGGGAAAAACACACACATACACACAAAGCACAAACCACATGTCCTTCGATCCTTTTGGTTTAACTACCACACAAGACCTTTCTCTCATTTGCCAGGTAAGATCTGCACCAAGTCCCACAAGGCTCAATGCTCAACAGCCCTACCTAATAGTGTTATAATTGATATTTATCAAAATAAATCTTACAAAATGCATCCACCCTTTCATTTCTAAATTTTACAGATTTTAGTCTCATGGAGAGAAGTAAGTGAAACGTGAGATCCAGCCACAGTGTGGCCCAGTGCATAAGGCATACCGATTATCCCTCATTCATGCACTATGCAGTGATAGAATTATAATTGGAATTTAGTTTTGTAAGAATCAGTTACATTTTATGGAATTAAACTGGGGCGGCACGGTGGCACAGTGAGTAGTTGCTGCTGCCTCGCAGTTAGGAGACCTGGGTTTGCTTCCCAGGTCCTCCCTGCGTGGAGTTCTCATTCATTGGAACAATACAGTTGTCTTACAGTTCTTTAGTGGTGTCTTTGACCATTGCCTTTTCCATTTTCAGGTGGGTGTGCAGGCATTTTTCTTGGCACAGAACTAACGTCATATCTGTGCCGATGGAGCTTCTGGATTTTGAACCTCTGACCGGTTTTTATACCTTGTGACAGATAGGGGTCGCTGTCGTCCCCTTGAACCCTCAGATCAGACACCAGACACCAGATAAAAGTCCAATTATTATTTATTTTATAATAATAATGTGCACAAAGCACCCTCCACTCCACAATACTCATACAATACTAATAAATCAATAAACAAATCAATCCTCCTACTCCCAGACGCGTTGTCACCCTTCCTCCCTACTCAGCTCGTCCGTCTGGGATTTCCCAGAGTCCTTTATAGTTCTTGACCCGGAAGTGCTTCTGAACCCTCAGTCCATGCGACTCCCCAGCACCTCCGGGTCTGATCAAAAGCTCTTCTTTTTCATCTCGGAAGTACGTCATTTCCTCTGTCCCTGTCACCAGGACGTACTTCCGGGTAATAGGGCACATAAGAGTCTCTGAGCCTCTCTGCAGCGTCCCCTTGCGGCCCCCATGGTATCCAGCATGGCTGTGACGGAATACTCCAATATCCATGATGCCCTGCTGGAATTCGGGGACCTCCATGCTGCTGGAAGGGCTCCATCTAGAGGCGTGGGGGTATTGGCCAGGATGAACGGCCGGCCATATCTCACAACCTATACTTTCTACTGACCAATACTATGTATGAAGTAGTACCAACTTAGCACATTTAGTAAGCTATTTGCAGGATCTACTGACCAATGCTATATACGTATTAGCCTCCTTTAGACCATTCTGCCTTCCTCTGTGAAACTGGAACAGTGCACCTAAATCACTAACCTTCACACCTGCCTGGAAAGATTTTTTCTGCTTTCTTTAATTAGAAAATGTACAGGGAGAGTCACTTGAAAGAGGCCCTGAATATTTTGTAATAACTTCCGCTAGGACAAAGCAATCTGAATGAAACAATGTGCAATGTGCTCCTCAATATACAGTCCATCCGGAAAGTATTCACAGCACATCACTTTTTCCACATTTTGTTATGTTACAGCCTTATTCCAAAATGGATTAAATTCATTTTTTCCTCAGAATTCTACACACAACACCCCATAATGACAATGTGAAAAAAGTTTACTTGAGGTTTTTGAAAATTTATTAAAAATAAAAAAACTGAGAAATCACATGTACATAAGTATTCACAGCCTTTGCGCAATACTTTGTCGATGCACCTTTGGCAGCAATTACAGCCTCAAGTCTTTTTGAATATGATGCCACAAGCTTGGCACACCTATCCTTGGCCAGTTTCGCCCATTCCTCTTTGCAGCACCTCTCAAGCTCCATCAGGTTGGATGGGAAGCGTCGGTGCACAGCCATTTTAAGATCTCACCAGAGATGTTCAATCGGATTCAAGTCTGGGCTCTGGCTGAGCCACTCAAGGACATTCAGAGTTGTCCTGAAGCCTCTCCTTTGATATCTTGGCTGTGTGCTTAGGGTCATTGTCCTGCTGAAAGATGAACCGTCGCCCCAGTCTGAGGTCAAGAGCACTCTAGAGCAGGTTTTCATCCAGGATGTCTCTGTACATTGCTGCAGTCATCTTTCCCTTTATCCTGACTAGTCTCCCAGTTCCTGCTGCTGAAAAACATCCCCACAGCATGATGCTGCCACCACCATGCTTCACTGTAGGGATGGTATTGGCCTGGTGATGAGCGGTGCCTGGTTTCCTCCAAACATGGCGCCTAGCATTCACACCAAAGAGTTCAATCTTTGTCTCATCAGACCAGATAACTTTGTTTGTCATGGTCCGAGAGTCCTTCAGGTGCCTTTTGGCCAACTCCCGACGGGCTGCCATGTGCCTTTTACTAAGGAGTGGCTTCCGTCTGGCCACTCTGCCATACAGGCCTGATTGGTGGATTGCTGCAGAAATGTTTGTCCTTCTGGAAGGTTCTCCTATCTCCACAGAGGACCTCTGGAGCTCTGACACAGTGACCATCGGGTTCTTGGTCACCTCCCTGACTAAGGCCCTTTCCCCCGATCGCTCAGTTTAGATGGCCGGCCAGCTCTAGGAAGAGTCCTGGTGGTTTCGAACTTCTTCCACTTACGGATGATGGAGGCCACTGTGCTCATTGGGACCTTCAAAGCAGCAGAGATTTTTCTGTAACCTTCCCCAGATTTGTGTCTCGAGACAATCCTGTCTCGGAGGTCTACAGACATTTCCTTTGACTTCATGTATGGTTTGTGCTCTGATATGAACTGTCAACTGTGGGACCTTATATAGACAGGTGTGTGCCTTTCCAAATCATGTCCAATCAACTGAATTTACCACAGGTAGACTCCAATTAAGCTGCAGATACATCTCAAGGATGATCAGGGGAAACAGGATGCACCTGAGCTCAATTTTGAGCTTCATGGCAAAGGCTGTGAATACTTATGTACATGTGCTTTCTCAATTTTTTTATTTTTAATAAATTTTCAAAAGTCTCAAGTAAACTTTTTTCACGTTGTCATTATGGGATGTTGTGTGTAGAATCCTGAGGAAAAAAATGAATTTAATCCGTTTTGGAATAAGGCTGTAACATAACAAAATGTGGAAAAAGTGATGCGCTGTGAATACTTTCCGGATGCACTGTATAGAGCTTCACACAAGCCGGGATGCCCCTGCGTCGGAGCAATGAGGTTAAGGTGCTGGATAGCCGTTGCGATGTTTAACCTCCATTTGTAACTTCTGGGTGCATAGTCCCTTTACCCCTTCACTCAGTCACTCAACTTCTCATCAGGATGGTGGTGTACAGTATTGAGCAGCGCGTCTTCATGAACCAAACTTATGGCGTCACCAATTTGTTTAAGCAATGTCAGCAAGATGGAGCAACATGTCACACATCGACAAGGAGCATGGCAGAAACTGAGTCCTTCTTCTGCAACAGGGTAATTTCAAAGGGGCTTTGGCCACCACGGTTGCTGGATCTGACACCACTAGACTTCTTCCTTTGGGGTATGCTCAAAGTAAAAGTCTATCAGAACAAGCCCTACACTGGGGAAGATTTGAAGGAAAACATCTAAAGCAAAATTGCTGCTGTTCCAACCCCCCCGAGACGCTTGCTGATACGTTCAGGAACATGGAGCGCAGTGTCGAAATGTGTCTGGCAGAAAATGGAAAGCACTTCCAGCATCGCATGTAATGCAATCGATTACACATACGTCAAGGTTTATGGTGTATTTTTTTGGTTCAGATTGCTTCATCCTAACGGGAGTTACAACAGAATATTCAGGGCCTCTTTCGAGTGAATCTCCCAGTATTTATGGATGAATTGATGTATGTATGTATGTATGTACTGTATGTATGCATGCTTAATGCTCATAAATCACAATATCACATTGCCATTTTTCAACTCTGGTTACACACTGAATCTGAAGTATCCTTGTTGTTTGTTAATTTACTGTATGTTATGCAGTGATTTCAAATTCAAACTGATCTAAACAATTACTGTTGATGCTACGTTAGAAAAATGGATTTGATCACAGGCATGTAAAATATCAGAAAAAAGCACAAACATTTAATATGGATAAAATGAGCTTTCTACCTGGACCAACATGTTTTTTCTGTTAAGGGTTTGGAAATTTTCCACCCCAGTCTGTATCCCTTGAAATTTTACTGCAATTTTCTCTTTTTATTTAAGACAAATCTTTATTTTTCTAAATAAAATACCACACTTCTTATGTATTATTTAGAGAAAATTATATAAAAAGACATTGAAAACAAAAAGATTAAGTTTATACACCAAACCAAGTAGACCTCTGTTTTTTTCCATCTTCTGAACTGATTATAAGTTTACTTCAAATCACATAAGTTGAAGAGCCCATCATTTTTGAGAAGATGATGCTTATTGGGCCATTACATTACAGAAGTGTGATAACATATGCTAAGATTAACTGAACATGTGGAGCCCCTCAGAAGCAAGACTATAGAAACCCATGTGTCTGGTGGACTTTACAAAGGAATCACTCTAAGCCACAGCAATCTGATTATATACAAACAGTAAAACATTCGAGATCACAGACAGCGTACAAAGACCAAGTAATCCCACCAAATCCCAGTTACATGCTGATAAAATATGCTCAAAGAAGTGTTCAAAACATCACACTTAATGTGTATGAGTGTACTATTGGAGGAATACAACTACACCAGCTGAATTAGACCACATTCTCATCTTTATGTATACATGTGTTCTTCAAGCTGCTCTTTAAAGAGCCACACATATAGCATACGGTCAAGTTTGCATAAAGTTAAATCTGAAAAGGAACTTTAATATAAATAGCTGGGAAACACTAAATGTACCTTAGATTGTTACACAGTTTAGAAAACACAAAACAAAAACAAACTATGCACACATAGATATAAATACACATATATGTACTAGCACAAATTTATATTGTGTTGCGGTAGCTTAAGCTCAGCTACAGTTATAATAAATACTGAATGTTTTTTCAAGGGTTCCACTCAGGATTTTAGGAACTTATGGCATGTAACATCTGCTGTTGCTTACTTCCACTCTAGTACAAAGGAGACAACTGAATTTAAACAAGTGCACTGAATATTAACTGTGGAATCATATTATAATGGTTACATGTCAGCACCATTACATAAATTACATTTTTCTAATCACATGACATGGTTATTAGTAGATATTAATGCATCTTACCTACGCATTTAAAATGAATTGCAGGATAAGCATCACCTTAGCAGATGGTTTCATCAGTATTCAGGTCTAGTGATAGCATATTCTGCTTTGGCTAAAGAAGGCATTAAAATAAAAAGCTATATATTTTTTTTTTGTCTGTGTGTGAAAGAGCAACTAATTGGTTTCTTTTAGCTTTTTTGTTGCTCCTTCCAACTTCTCATGAGTGATCCATGTAATTAAAAATAAATATATTTGAATGTTTAGTTTAAAAAAAATGCACACAGATTTGCTGTTGAATGTGGCACATTTTACCAGTTTTACAAATCAGACTTTATTATTTTTTTTCCCCCATAATTATAATTTCATCTACCATATATTCAAACACAAGATTTACCCGCTAAAACACTGTTTTTCCACAAAGGAAAGGATGACACCACGGCCATAAAACATACATACTGTAAAACTATCCATAAACATATATCCAATACTTTTATCAGGTTTCCAGATCACATGTGTGTTTATGCTCCTTAAAATGCACTTCTAAATAACAAAATGAAATGCACTGCCTATGCAGAAAACTATCAGATGACGTTAGAAAACAAAAAAGAAGAGGACAGAATTCTATGAGTCATTTAGGAAAAAAGCTGGGATACAACAGCTCCAGGGAAACTGTCCATGGACATTTTAATATAGCACATCCATCCATCCATCCATTATCCAACCCGCTATATCCTAACTACAGGGTCATGGGGGTCTGCTGAAGCCAATCCCAGCCAACACAGGGCGCAAGGCAGGTAACAAACCTCGGGCAGGGCGCCAGCCCACCGCAGTAATATACTGTAGCACATTTCACTTTTAAATAAAAAAATACTGTATAAAAGGTTTGATGATGCACACCATAGTTCCTTGCCAAAGTTATATTTCAGTTTCTTTATTTTTAATAGATTTGCAAAATGTGTAAGATCCTGTTTTCACTTTGCCATTCTGAGCTTACTTGATGAGGGAAATTTTATGAATGAAAACAGTTTTAGCGTACGGCTGCCACATAACAAAATGTGAAGTTGTGCATATTTTCTGAATGCACTGTATATGCAAGCTTTAACGAGAACAGGTATATGAATGTCCATCCATCCATTATCCAACCCGCTGAATCCAAACACAGGGTCACGGGGGTCTGCTGGAGCCAATCCCAGCCAACACAGGGCACAAGGCAGGAACCAATCCTGGGCAGGGTGCCAACCCACTGCAGGACACACACAAACACACCCAGCACACACTACGGCTAATTTAGAATCGCCAATCCACCTAACCTGCATGTCTTTGGACTGTGGGAGGAAACCGGAGCGCCCGGAGGAAACCCACTCAGACACGGGGAGAACATGCAAACTCCACGCAGGGAGGACCCGGGAAGCGAACCCGGGTCTCCTAACTGCGAGGCAGCAGCACTACCACTGCGCCACCGTGCCGCCTCGGTATATGAATGTGGCTAGGATTATTTAAATGCTCAGTTGACACAACTGCCTGTGCTGTAACCAAAGTAAACTGGGTCAGGCCACAAAAGCAAACAAGATTAGCCATCGTTGTTGCCCGAATTTAGCTCAGCCACATGACATACCATTCCGAATTTACCTGATTTAATACACAATCCAAAATGCTGCAGGTCAAAACCACTGTGGATCAGTGCATACTGGGCAATTGTGCCTTCACTATACACTTTAACTTTTAGACGTAATTATTCATGTACTGTAGGTGTTACTTACATATAATACTTATACTTAAGGAACACAGAATACAGCCAACCATTGTAATTTAACACACATTTTCCACTCGTCTGTTATCTCTGATATCAGAATGC
The DNA here is from genome assembly GCA_026402145.1 of Polypterus bichir lapradei. NCBI lineage: Eukaryota > Metazoa > Chordata > Cladistia > Polypteriformes > Polypteridae > Polypterus > Polypterus bichir. The sequence continues at coordinate 66,237,350 of JANRMT010062807.1, forward strand.
TTTTGCAATATATGTTCTACTGTAATCATGAAACTTCTTTTTCTTATGTGATGTCCACTTGTCTTGATTGTTATGCCAAGTTTTTTAAGCAAGAAAATGAAACTAAGAAGACAGAACCTGAAAAGCAGTGGCATTTACAATGCAATGCAAATACCATTTATTTTTGTGCAGCCCAAAATCACTCAAGAAGTGCCACAATGGGCTTTAACAGGCCGTGCCTCTTGACAGCCCCCCAACCTTGACTCTCTCAGAAGACAAGGACCCCCCCCCCCAAAAAAAAAAAACACTTGTAGAGAAAAAACAGAAGAAACCTTGGGAAAGGCAGTCCAAAGAGAGACCCCTTTCCAGGTAGGTTGGGCATGCAGTGGGTGTCAAAAAAAGGGGTTCAATACAATACAATACACAGAACAGAACACAAGTAATCCTCAATACAATATAATAAAGCAATAGAATTATTACAAGTACAGAGCAGAATTCAAAAGTAGATGATATCACTCATTTTTATAAAGGAAAGAAGATTCGACTAATCGATTGCAGAGGGACAACTTTATTTTATTAATATTATCCTTATGTTTGTCAAGTAAAAGGGGACAACTGGCTCAGCACCCCAAAGTGGTCCAGTTACACCAGCCTGTTATTCATCAGACAGTGAAACTGCCTTTGTAGACTTTTAATCTTACAATACAATACAATTTATTTTTGTATAGCCCAACAATCACACAAGAAGTGCCGCAATGGGCTTTAACAGGCCCTTCCTCTTGACAACCCCCCAGCCTTTACTCTCTAAGAAGACAAGGAAAAACTCCCAAAAATAAACACTTTCTGCTAATAATTCAGACAGTTGGGCCTTGTTCAGTAGTGACTCTGAACTGGCAAAGTCTGAGTGAAGTGAGTGACTGTAGGCGTGTGGAGGTGTGCCTTGCCTTTTACTGATGGTGTTCAGAATTGGCTCCAGCCTTTTGCTCGCCCTAAGATACAGGGAAGAGCTCCTGTTTCTGTAAGCCTTTAATTAAAATAAATTCAAATTTAGACAAAGGATTGATAGTTGACTATTACCAGAGGCACTCTTGATTTAAGGTTAAAGAAAATCTTATGTTCAAGGCAATGCAATATACTGCCTCTGTGTTAGAAAACCAGTGCAGAGATAAATATAATATGTAACCTCCCAAATCCTGTTATGTAATTTGATAATCTTAATAGTCTTTTAAAGGCGGAGAACATAATGATTAAGTGGATTTCAAAAGCACAAACATGTTCCCATTACTCCATTAATACACAAGTTATGATAAATCAAGGGTATTCAACGCATGGGCTATGTATATTTGGCATTATTTTTTTTCTTTGTTGTTGGTGGCGGTGAATGCCCTTTGAAAATTTTATGAGCAAAATGGCTTAAGTTTACAGTACATCACTTTAAATTCCTATTTGCAATTAAAACATAATTAAGATTTGTTTTGGTCCAATGTTTAGGATAGTATTTTGGAGAAAAGGGACTAATGATTACAGCAGGGAGCTTTGGTTTTCAAACAAGCATCATTTGACAATGTCTTTTTTTATTAGCATGGTGTTCTGCTTAATTAATAGCAGAATAGCCCTGAAGTCTATAGGATCAATCTGGTCCATGCATCATCACCCAGTTCCTTTTATTTGTCAGATATTACCTCTAGCCACCCAAAAACACTCATAAAACAGAAGTTAATAAGGGACATATTTTATGGAAGTATTTCTAAAGTACATTACAAGTAATATAAAGTAATTAAGAAAGATTATAGCTGGGCAACCTCATAAATAACTTGTAAATGTACCCAGTTATTAAAACCAGATGCTCTGCATTAAAAAGACCTGTGAGACTTTTTAGGTATTGGAGGCATTGGAAATGAAAATGAAAATTATAAAATGAAAGTGCAATCTCTCTTTTGCAATTTCATTTTCTAAGTCTTCACACAAAAATGCAGCAAAAATGAAAATTAAAATGAAATAACCCTTTTGTAATGTCATTTTCAGCCTGAACCACAATGACGCTGCAAAAATGAAAAGTAAGATGCATTTTCCACTTTGCATTTTCATTATCAAGTTCTCTATATGCAAATAGTATGGGTAAATGGGCGGGGCTTGGCAATTGTCCACAATTTTTTTGGCCTTCGTAGCTATAGAGTTACTTTGATTGATAGAATACTTCTCACTTTGACTGTGTTTAATTCACGTTATTTTCATCTTTTCATCCCCATAGTGTGAGCTTCACAGCAAAGCTGTCCCCCAAAATTCGAAGACCACACATAATTGTATTCTGAAGAAATGAATGTGCTATTTAATTACAATATTTAACATGACAAAAATTAGCCTTTATTACATCATATTTTACATTTATTTACAATGAGGTGGAAATGGGACTCTGTATTTTTATAATATTATATTGTACTGTTGCCCTGCGGTGGGCTTTTGCCCTGCCCGGGGTTTGTTACCTGCCTTGCGCCCTGTTTTGGCTGGGATTGGCTCCAGCAGACCCCCGTAACCCTGTAGTTAGGATATAGTGGGTTGGATAATGAATGGATGGATATTGTACTGTCTGCGCCGAACACCATAATGTTTTTCGGCAGAGGTGCTGGAGAGCCTCGAGGCTCAAATTTGTAACCCAGAGTGCCGTTTGCAGCAGCAGTATAGGGATGGAGACAGCTGAGAGACGGACACCTGTGCAGCTCCATCTGCTAAGGTCCATTTTTCCTGGTGTGCAAATGGTGTGGGTCAATGGGCAGGGCTTTGCACCTTGATTTCCCACAATTCTTTGTCCTTTGTAGCTGCAGAACCCCTTCAATTGATAGGATACTTCTCACTTCGACTGTCTTTAATTAATGTGATTTTGACCTTTTCACCCTGTGGCGGACAGCCAGGGTCCTTACCTGGCCAGGACACTCCTATAATAAAAGGACCGGAAGAGAGCATATTCAGGGTATTACTTCGCCCAGAATGCTAGAGGGCAGCCCTCCATGCTTGCAGAGGAGCCATAGGTTTGGAGAATGGAAGCTCAACCACGATGGGGCCTGTGGCCAAACTCAGGAGGCGCCTGCATGATCGCTGAGCCCTTGGTTGCAGCACTTTCATAAGGTGGTCCGGGAGCATTTTCAGGTGCCCTATAAAAGGGGCCACCTCAGTCCATTCAGGAAGACAGAGTCGGGAGAAGGAGGACGAAGCTTGCCAGAAGAGGAGTGGAGGCAGGGAGAGAGAGAGAGGCAAAGAGAAGAAAGGGCTGTGAATCGTGTACTTTGCTATGCTCTGGGGAGCAAGGAAAAAGTGCTTCCCCAGCATTGAATAAAAGGTGTTGTGTGCTGCACTTCTGTCTCTGCCTGTCTATGTTGGGTTAGGGCGGCTGCACATGCCCCGGTGGGCCACAACCCCCAGACTGCAAGCTTCACAGCAAAACTGTATCACAAAATCCGAGGAACATTCATAATTAAAGTAGTAATGTTTAACATGACAGAAATTAGCCTTTATTATATCATAATCTACAGTACATTTATTTACAATGAAGCAGAAATGGGACGCTTTGTATGTTTTTAGTAATATAGTGTGGCGTCAGCACTGGGTACCGCAATGGCTGGATTCCCTGCTCTTTACGTGGCTTTTTCAGGGGGCTCACTATCCTTAAAAAGACTGCTTGCTCTTTTGCTGCACTTGTTTGAAGAGTGTGTATAGCTGCTGTTTTTATAGGCACTCTTGCTATTGATGATACAATGCCAGCTCAAACTTTTGGTGACTCATTTCTAGTTGATGTAACTTGTCCTGTGCTGTTGCATTGCCCTCCCTTCAAAGTCACTGTCCCCAATGGCCACATTCAACTCCTTGCAACAGTGCACAATCCTGTCAAAACGGCTGGTTGGTCTTCTCTCCTGCTTCGGTCATGCAGCTGGTGCTGAAGGCACATCAGCAAGGTTTGGAAGTGCTGTGTTGTCAGATGTTGCGTGCTGCACTGGCACAACCAGGGTGTTGTTGCTTGGTGCAGTAGGTGTGTTCAGTATGCTGGTCAGCTATAGGCAAGCAGACGAATATCCTGTTGTGGAGTTGCAGATGTACCGGTTTCTTTACTGTTTTCATTTACTGAACTGGTGCTGCAAACCATGTTTCAAGTCTGGATCTCAGTTTCGAGGCTCTTCCTTCACAGCCGCTTCACAATGGTTCTATGATCTGCCTTTGCACACGCATTTTTCCCCACCAGCCCTGCTTCTCACGGCTCACTTGGGGTCAGTGGCACCTTGATCTGCCACACTTTTCTCCAGCTTCATGACCCTGATGCTCCACCGGTGTGCATGCACCTGGAAAAATGGACCTTAGCAGATGGAGCTGCACAGGTGTCCGTCTCTCAACTGTCTCCATCCCAATACTGCTGCTGCAAAAGGCACTCCGGGTTACAAATTTGAGCCTCGAGGCTCACCAGCACCTCTGCTGAAGAGCCACTATGGTGTTTGGCACAGACAGTACAATATCCATCCATCCATCCATTATCTACTAGGTGTATAGTGTACCCACTCTATCCTAACTACACGGTTACGGGGGTCTGCTGGAGCCAATCCCAGCCAACACAGGGCGCAAGGCAGGAAACAAACCCCGGGCAGGGCACCAGCCCATCGCAGGGCAACAGTACAATATAATATTACAAAAATACAAAAAGTCCCATTTCCACCTCATTGTAAATAAATGTAAAATGTGACGTAAATATTGTAATTAAATAGTACATTCATTTCTTCAGAATACAATTATGTGTGGTCTTCAAATTTTGGGGGACAGCTTTGCTGTGAAGCTCACACTATGGGGATGAAAAGATGAAAATCACGTGAATTAAACACAGTCAAAGTGAGAAGTATTCTATCAATCAAAGTAACTCTATAGCTACGAAGGCGTTTCTGCAGTCATGTCCTTGTCCCGGAGTGTCACTCTTTTTCTGTTCCGAATAACAACGTAATGGTTCATGCTCTGCTGATGCCAGTGTAAGGCCGTCGATCGATGTGTTGTGAGGAGGACTGTTCGCACGTGTCGTCAAAAATCGTGCAGAATAAGTACCACCTCCGGTTTCAGACAACGAAAATGCGCCTATTTTGTTGTTTTTGAGCTATTACACTTTCATTATTTGAATCACAAATGAATCCAGAAAAGTATGTGTAATTTTAAGTTTATGACTGCTATTTGTTACCACAGAACTAAAAAATACCTCATTTTCTCTCATTTTATTCTTTAATCGAAAAAACCAAATCTGAAAATTCATTTCATTTTTGTTTTTGCTTCTAAAATGAAATTTCAAATACCAAAAAGTTCAAAGACCCGGTGTTTATTTGCATTTTATTTTTCATTTTTGCAGCTAAATTGTGTTTTAGGCTGAAAATGAAATTGCAAATGGGGGTTTTTCATTTTAATTTTCATTTTTGCAGCATTTTTGCACACAGACTTCGACAAGGAATTTGCATAAGAAAGATTGCATTTTCATTTTATAATTTTAATTTTCTTTTCCTTTTTTGCAGAAAATACCTCCCATATGTAGGAATATTAAGCAAGCCTGACTTGAAGAAGAAACCCCAAAAAGTCTGGTAAACGTTCCCCACTGTCAATTTCTTGTTGCTGAACAGAAAACCAATGTCAGCTTTGATTTCTTATCCTTAACCTCACAGAAGTGACTGCATTATAAACTGCAGCTAATGCACACAGAATTTATAAATGAAGACTCTAACAAAATACTGTGAAACTTTAAATATGTGCTTGGCTAGAATTAAAATTTTAATTCTATGAAAATGCTTTTATATATTGTGGTAAGTACACAGAATCTGAGCATTTGCTCATATTTTGTAGAGGTATGCCTAAATGGGCATTTAACAAAAAATAACATACTGCTTGTTTTAACAACCAACTTAAGTAAGTGAATACTCTATATGACAAAGTATAGCACAAAAATTAATGTGTGTAACTTCAACATTTTAATACATTTATATGAAAATGACTGTAAAAGGCAAAAGCAATTCAAAAAAGGTAATAATCATTTACAAAGCATAATGTGGATAGATAGATAGATAGATAGATAGATAGATAGATAGATAGATAGATAGATA
>JANRMT010062807.1:66272111-66307067 GCA_026402145.1 Polypterus bichir lapradei
GTCATGAAAATAAAGAAAACACATTGAATGAGGAGGTGTGTCCAAACTTTTGGCCTGTACTGTATATATATATATATGTGTGTGTGTATATATACACACACACACACACATACATTATATATACGCGTATATTTATATATATACACGTATAATGAAGCCTGTTATCTTTACAACGGTTGACAAACACGGAATGTAACTTCAACACAACACGTCCTCCAAATACGAACCTGATTGAAAGAAATAATGATAATCAAATCCTTGATGACAGCAACAACATTTATTTATATAGCACATTTTCATACAAAAAAAATGTAGCTCAAAGTGCTTTACATAATGAAGAATAGAAAAATAAGAGACACAGTAAGAAAATAAAATACTCGTGTAGGACATACAGAATAGTATTTTATAATAAAACATTTTACTGTTTATCCCCCAGGAAGATTAGACAGTATAGGTTAACTGTAGTTTAAATTAAATACAAAACATTAAAACATTCTAAAAATAATATTTTTTACAGAGTAACAACTTTTTTCATCATTTGTGTATATCAGAATCTTCACTGGCTTAGAAATGATTAAACCTCCAGGCACAGTAAAGTACAGGTTTGCAAAGAGCAAACCTAAATGATCTGCATTATATATTAGAAATTGTAAAACATACTATACATTGCAAAACTGTTTGAACCTCAATAGTATCGTCAACCTATTTACGTGCGTATGTGGCTAGTATCTATCAGTTATTTGTCCATCTTAATTTTACATGGTACATCAATTATCACAGTGAGCACATTATACTTGAAGCTCATCCTAGGTTAAGTGCTACATGTAATTGGAGCATAACTGAACCTCAATGAGGTGAGTGGACTTTTCTTTTCTAATATATTCTTGTTCATCATGGAAACAGAGAGTGGTGACATGTTGCATACTGGCTGGAAATGTGAATTTCACTGTGCTCTTTACACATGAAAATACTACTACTACTACTGCTACTTCTTCCACAGTCAATGTAAATTGAGATGTTTTCTGAAATAATAGATAGGAAGCAGAAGATATTAGCTAGAACTGCATTTCAGTTTTATAAATACCGTCTCTAACAGGTAAATTGTAAGAACTACTAATTGCCATCCCCAGCTGAAGCTTAAGCTTCCCTATTCAATTAAGGCTTTAAAGCATGAAAACAAAATCATCTCAGCCACTGCATTACTTAGCTCAGTTAATGCTTCCTTCTATTTTCTAGCTCCTGACTAACCCCTGCAGGTGCACTGCATTAATGACACCAAGTTTATTATCCAGCCACCATTTTTTAACCCAGTCTTCCACCACAAAGACATTAAGTCTAACCCTGCAGCAACAAACACAGCAGCAACAACTTTCCACACACCAGTCCACCACAAGGAAGAAATCTTTGATGTTCATATTCTTTTCAGCCAGTCAATATATTGGTAATTATTACTAAATCTATGGGAATATAATACATGAACATCTGTTAAGAAAAAACACACAACAGCAGATTTAAAGTGCAATGCAAACTGGACAAATTGGCAAAATTGAGTAAGGGTTACTTAATTTCTAATACTGCAATGCATCCATCAACCTATTATCACATCCAGTTCAGGGTAATAGTGCAGGAACTGACCCAGTCAGCATTGCAATGAAAGCTGGAACCAAACTTGGATGAAGTGCAAGTCCATCATAGGGCACACTCACAAACACACCCAATCTAGGCCAGTTTAGCTGATGCTTCTAAATACAAAGATTCCTCTGCCATTTTTGTAAGGTTGCTCACTGAGATGGGTTTGATTTATGTGTGCAAAATATGTTAAAGGAAATTAAATTCGGACACATCTTTGTGCTTCTGACTGGGAAAATGCTTTACCTTGCCAAAGTGTATATACCATATATACTCAAGTATAAGTTGGGTCTTGAAACCCAAAAAAATCGATCATAAAAATCAGACCCCGACTTATACACCCATTTAAAAATGCGACACTTAAATTTTGTTTTTTACATCTTCTTGCTTCCTCCAATCTCAGTTTCTCAGACGCATCAAATTTTGCTGCAGCAGCACAGTTACCAATTTCTTTTGCTACCTCAACAATGTTTAATATAAAACCAGCTTCATATTTTCTTCTGATCGAATGCTCCATCGTAGATAAGGGATGCTCTTACGATAAAGGTGTATGAGGGTGTGAGATACAAAAAAAAAAAAACACAAAACAGTTCAAACATCGCTTCAGAATAGTTTGCGTGTTACCATGTGGTCACGTAGGCACAATACATGAAAAAAAGGCAGTGTGCTCCGTGGTTACTCTCTCAGGTGGGCGTTAGCATATCATAATTTCTTGGACCAATAGCGTGAATTTTCCACATTCAACTTATACGACTGACATTATAAAGTACCAGAAATTATACAGTAAAATTAAATCCCAACTTATCAGCGGGAGGACTTATCCGCGAGTATATACGTTAAGTACATCAAAAAGTTCAAAGCTGGATTGGTAAAAGTGTCAGATTCATACCAATTAGGACAGCCATTAGCATCAACCACAAAATCAATGTCACTGTCAGATAAAGAAAATCACATTAACACTAGCAGAGATCATTTATTTGTAGGTGGTGATGATGAACTTGGAAAAGAAAGAAATTTTATCAAAAAAGCCACTCTCAGAAGACCTAAAAGGTCACTGAATGCATTTAAGCATACATAACTACTGGGATTGAGCCTTGTCTTTCCACAGTGGGAAGAAACCATATTATACTCCATTCCAGTCATACTATATGTATGAATGTATTTATGAAGTGCTAACTCTGACACAGCCTATTCCGTCTCTACGTTTGGTCAAGTTTTACAGTCAAATAAACAGCCAAACAGCTTCAAAAAAACCTTCCTGCCAGAGGCAAACAAAACTACAAATGGTTATATACAAGAAAATCCATTATAACATCAGAGCATGTAGCTAAAATTGCCATATGTAAAGAATTTCTTAAGAAGGTAATATGGTAAAGCTATAAGAAACAGGAAACAAAGAGTTTTAAAGTACATTAGGGACTCTAGAGAAGGAAACTAAGCTATAAACCTGAACAGTGCATTACAAGAAATGAAAGTCCACTCAATACACAACTCCAGAATCAAATAAGTGTCCTATTTTAGCCTCTTGTCTGCTTTGTTGCAAGGAAATACAAAATAAATAAAGAAAGAAAGAAAAAAAGAACAGAATTGACTAGGGACTTCTAGGAAAAAGTAGAAAGTTGCCAGAGAGCACAAAACTGGCATAAACAAACACAAAGTTTTGCTACTGTTTCTATTTTTTGGATGCTACCCAATAGAGCAGGTAAAGGGCAGCCAAATACATATTTTCTTATGTTTCTCTATGAATCATGAAATAAGCAGCTGTGCCTGAAATTATTATTTTTGCAATGCATGTGAATATGGGGTCAAATATGCTCTAATACACAGCGGTGTTGATAACAAAAATGACCTCTCTTTTTTGAAATATTATGAACAAGTTCAAGTTCAATTTCATATATAAACAAAGTACAATCTGGATCTCGCATTAAAATAAAAATTAATTCTGCCCTTGGGTGGAAAAATAAACTAAAATATGCTTAACATCTGGCAATTAACACATTTACAGAAAATCATCTGCTCACTGCTGCCAATAATCATCCATCACTGGATAGATTTTTGAATTATGAAGCATCTAATTGGATTGAGTTTATGAAAAAAAATAAATAAAGGAAAAAATAAACCTCTTGACATTGCACTTGCTTCAAAATGCCTGTTTTGTAGCATAAGCTTCTTGTTGTTGTTTTAGAATCTGACGAAGGAAGAATAAAAAATAATCCAACATCTTAACACAAACTTTAATATATTAAAGTAATATGTGGTCTTCTTATGTGTTTCTATAATCCTGTTGTAAAGAAAATTTTTAAAAATAAAGTAAAAACAAATCCTTTTTAACATGCAAAACACAACAGAGGGTTACTTAAAGGAATACTCCACCCAAATATTATTATCAGTTACTTACCCAAGTGTTTGTAGCGATGACAGAAAAAAATAGTAATTTTATGATTGCATGGATAATTGAAGTCACAAATGTCTTGATACACATTAAAATTACATCAAGGTTTTGATATGAAGACCCTGCTCTCACCTAATTCACTGCTTATCAAACCACACCTACAGTTCTTATGGTTTATTCATCTGCTTGTTGAAGCAACTCAGATCTGCACAAATAGGAGGTATACTTTCCACCTAATAATGTTTTTATTCACTTTTATTTAACTTTTAATCTTTAATTGTACACCTTTCTCAGCCATGCTATGCAGTGCTGATATCATGAGAACTCCTGGCCAATGAATGATGGAAGAGGTGGGTCTTCAATTCAAAACCTTGTTGTTGTTTGTATGCCTTTCTCTAAATCAAATGATAGTTCACAAACAGGAAGCCTCTTTACATAGTATTGTACTTTTGAAATGAAGACAGGGCTCTTGACCAATGAATAAGAGGGAGAAGCAGGTCTTCCACTGACAAATGCGACCCCTATGTGATTATGCAACAATATTTAACCCAAAAAGAAATGTGTTTTGAATATTGTGAGCTTACGGGTGGATAACTTGACATGTGAATTATTCACAAAGATTAAAATTATGTTTTTTTATAGACATTTTTATCTTCTTTGCTATTGTCGAACATTGGTCACCACTGGCTCTTTTACAGTCAAAAATGGTGTTGAGTTCGTTCTCAATGAAAACATGAGATTGACACTAGAATCCCTGATGTCTGCAATAAAAGTCATAATCCCAGGCCACAATTAAATTCCTTCGCACCTATCCATTAGCGTCTTTTGTTTTGTAAATGCATCGATCACCACAAGCAGCAAGCAGCCTGCTATCCTAACCTCATCCCCCCACCCCCCACTTCTGCAGCTCAAGTCGGACAACAAATACTCCCAGCTCAAGTCACTTCATCTCGGTGTGAGATGCCTGGAGTTGTATAGGGTAAATAATATATCGTTATTTGGAACACATGCATTTCATGTGTGTTCCGTGTCTACAATAATCTGGGTAAATGTACGATGACAGGTAATGTGAGGCAAGAAATGTTGAACACATAGCTAAAACAGAAACTGTTTTCATGTTATAGTAATAATGACAACATTTTGACATGAAGTGTGTAATATATGAAGACTGAAGTCCAAATATCACATAAACACTTTCACAAAAGGTACACGTATAACAAAACAAGTATGCTTTTATTCAAGAATACAACTGAAGAAAAAGAAATCGGGTTAGGGTAAGACAACATGACCACTTGGCTTGTGCAGAGGCAAGAACTGCTGACTCATAATCAAGAGGTTGCCAGTTCGATTCTGGGTCTTTCCTACGTTTACCGTTTTGAGCAGTGAGCTGCTCTTATTGTTACTATTATAGAATAAAAACATACATTTGATTTGAGTCTTTAACAGCCAGTGTAAATTTATGGTGCTTGTAAAGGTTAGCATTTTTTTTTTTTTATTATTCAGTTTTATTCTCTCAGTCATGTTCACACTCCTCGCGATCTGACACTGCTGCTTTCAAATAAAGATGTGGTATAACAGAGGTGAACTCAGATGAGGATGAGGGTTCCACATCGGAGAAAGAGAACAGAAGACCTCCCTGCAAGAAACATCCAGTCACAAATAAGAACAACGTGCCTGCACCATGAGTAAAGAAGAAAGATGGCACCGTTTGGATGCACAGGTTAGGCGTCATCCTTCCAGTGAAACTAAATTTAAGGTGGCCTGGGATTATGACTTTTTTTGTAGGTTTCAGGGATTATAGTGTTAAAAATGTTTCTCAGCCATCATTACATGCTACATGGTATAAGTAACATAAAAAAATAAAATTTTTTGGTGAATAATTCCTATAAATGTTTCTCTTGGCCATCACTACACACAACAGAGGGTCAGATAAAAAATGATCATTTTTGGATCGAGCATTCCTTTAACATTTCACCTTGGCCCCAGGAGGAGTAGTTCCCTTTTCCCACACTAAAGAAATGCATTCACAAAATGAAATCTCAGCAGATAGTGTAAGGTGGGAGTGGACAGTATGACCAAAAATGTATTTAACACAATATAATTAAAAATTACAACAGTTGCAGTATTTATTGCAGTATTGTGCATATAATTTTCAGACTGAATTTGGTTTAGGTGCTTCTGTTGGCCCAATTTTATAGGTTAACAGTGGGTAGTTCTACTGTGATCTTTCTTTCCATACATTAAGGACTATTTTAGTCAACTAAAGTAAGAATAGTAATAATAATAATAATAATAATAATAATAATAATAATACTATATTTTACTCATATAGCAGTTTTCCCATGCTCAAATACAGAAAAGCAGAAAAAAGATCAAACGCACAAAATTGGATACAAAATAAATTAACAATATCAGCATAAAACATAAAATAAATATAGAAAACAGAAAAGCATTGAATTCAAATAACAGGCTAAACCACAATTTAATACACTTATACAAATACTACAAGAAAACCCTGCACATGTAACAGAATTTGTGAAGAGAAGGAAAATGGAGACAGGGGTAAGTTGAATGCCTTCCTTAACAAATTCCTTCTTTTTTAAAAGAATGAATTGAATCGGCTGATCAAATGTATTTATATTCAAAATATCTTAATTGTGCAAAATACAAAATAAGAAAAACTGAACAAGAAATAAATATACAGTGCATTGCATATACCATTAAAAAGAATCTTTGAAAATGTGCACTCTATAGTCTATGAAATAAAAAAATTAAACAGAATTGATAATAAAACTTATATTCAAAGAGCCATTCTTCCCCTTTCCTTTGCTTCCCCATTGAACAAAAACAAGCATGCCTAACTGGCTTTAATATTGTCCTTCAAAACATTTTCATGAACATAAGGAAAAATTCTACAAAGATACTGGTTGAATACTACCTCAGCAGACAGCATCAAACCAAGCACTATAATACAGTCTTCCAAAGAATGCATTTGCACTTATCACACAACTGATTTTCAAAATACTCTTTCTACCTAAATTGATACTGGCGGACAATTTTTTAAGAAGACATTCTAATAAAGAAACATAATTTTTATGGAAAAAACATCTCCCATTCCACTGCTTTCTGACTTTCTTCTTCTTCTTTCTGCTGCTTTCTGACTTTGAAGATGTAAAAATAATGCTTATTGTTGTGTATTTATAACTTTATTTATACTTCAAGTTTTCGCCTACTGTATTTAAAACCTCTGTAGTGCTCAATTTCCTTTAGTACTATTAAGCATGTGCTTATTTGTCAAATGATGAATCCAGGGCTACCTTGTTATCTTTGTCATTGTTTCAAGTAGAACAAATAGCCATAAGCCAGGTTCAATCACTACCTAGCAAAGTCCAACTATACAATCAAACTTAAAAAGAATTTCGGAGAGCGAATTGTGGCAGCAGCGGTGGCGGAGGAAGGGTGGATTGGGTGGGTAATAGGACAGAGGGCCGGTATAGTCTTCTTCAAAGTTCAAAGATGTGATTATAAAGTTTTGAAGGTGGGTGGTTGTGCTGCCTGTGTCAGAAGGTAACCAAATGCCTACTACCAACCATATATCATCTCCTTTGTCAGGTGGCTACCAGATGTTTTCAACCATCATAAAATTATTGAAAAATAATTTAAAATTAATTTCTTGTTTCTACCAGTATACCGTACACCCTTAGTTTAAGGAGATGCAGCCAAAAATAAAACACAAGCCCCCAATCGTCATGTTCTATACCTCTTCATAATGACAGAAATCCAAGAGGTCCTTCAGCACAGTGGTTCTCAAAGCAGGGTGCATGGAAGAAATTCTAAGGGGAATCTCAAGTGGTGCAACAATATGTGTGTAAAAATGTGTAGTAGCAGGATGTGTATTGGCATGCAGTGCCTCAGTAACACCTCATCACTTGAACAGTTTATTCTGGCAGCTTTTTGACAGTGGTGTTATGCTCAATACAGACATTTGTCTCCTTGTTCATTCTTGAAACAATCTTTTTGGAAGTACTCAGGAAATCAAGACGAAAAGCTTAAAACCTGTTAAACGCAAGACATCAACAAACATAACACTGTCCACTAACAAAAAAAAAATTTTTTAATCATTAAAGACAGTGAGTTACATGGTTAGTGGGAAATCAAAACAACAAAAATAGAAAATGTCTAATCAAGTACAAAGTAATAGCCTTACACAATTTCTGAGAGACTGGTTTGTCTAGCTGCAGGTACAATAAGTAAAAATCATGAACAGAAATAAGCTTGTACACAACCTTCAAAAAAAAAACCCTTGGGGATATCTGTCTGTCTGTCTGCGATATGGTTGTATGACAAACTGATGACCTGGCATTAATAATTAAACGTGACTTGAATGAATAAGTTTTGTTGAGTGAACAATTTGCACCCCAGGTAGATTATCAGCTGATACATCTATTTTTATTTATATAATGCTTCTTTCCAGTTCAAAGAAATAATGACTAATGGGGGCAGTTATGACCTTCATGCTCTAGCACACAGTGGCTCATGGGCAATATTAGCCACAATAAGACCTACCAGAATATCAGAAACAGAAAAAGATTGCAATGTATGTGTAGGCATTGGATGATACTGTTGGGCACATTTAATGAAATAGTGATTTCAAAGAAGACATTCAAGTCTGCATCCAGAGGTCTACAAGGTAAGGCCAGAGATATGCCTGTTACCTAACATGCAAGGACTTACTACAAAGCAAAAAACTAATTAAAGCAGCAACAACAATTTCCAAAAAACTGATTAAAGCACCAACAACAATTTCAGAATAACAGTGCTAGGAAACAGGCAAATATTGTTTTGTAGAAATGCATGTCTCTCCTGCAAAAAAGAACAATTTGTGCTTTTTATTCTATGAAGGAAGGAATGATTAGCATCATCCCCTGCACTGAACCTACTGTGCCTTGAGTGTGAGATAAGCAGACAAATTACAAAATCTCTCAAGCACTGCTTATCACAGATGGCTGGAGAGTAAAAAATAAATAAATAAAAATATATATGGAGTCGGTCTGAACTGTTGATCCCAGTGTCACGACAGAGCTAAGATCTGAAATTAAATGAAACCAAAACATTAAAATTCAAAAAAGCACCGAATGGAAGAAAGATTTGTAAGCAAAATGATTCCAAATGTCAGAAAGCTTTAAATGCAATTAAAATGCATGTCTGAAGGAAGAAGTGTTGGTAGCTATTTTCAAGAACACTTCATTCCTAATAGCTGTGCCATGTCAACAAGTTTGACGGCAGGCATTCAATGGATAAATCAGCTAAGAGGAGAATGATGGGAAAGACAAGGCATAAATATCCATGTACACAAGAAGAGGTCCTTTGTCAACTTAATGAATACAACTCACAAGTGTTCGAAGTGATATTGCAGAATTTTGATTTTAAATTAGAAATTGATTAGAAGAACAAATTCTTGAATAATATTTCCCAAAATTAAAAAAATTGAAAAACTAAAGAAATAAATAATCAGCAACACACAATAGCCCTCTATCTGGCTTAACTGGCACACTGCTCCAACCATAGCTTCACTACCTACATTGTGTGGAACCCATCATGACTGCAGTCAGCTTATTTTGAAATGTAATGTGTACTTCACAAGATCTTTTAATGTATTATTAAACTATATGTAGTTAGGACTCAATCTCCAGCAATTGCAGGGAACCTAGTGACAGGATTGTTTGACAGAGTGGAAAGTTTTGACTTGACTGTCATCTACCCAATCACTGATGTAGACAGCAAAACAGCACAAATGTGTTCGAGGCCACAGACCATCTCAGCAGAAAGGAACCTGAATAACCACCAGCGAATAGGATGACATTTCACTGCAGGATGCAACCTTAAATTTGTATTTTGACCATTATCAAACAAACAAAATGTTTTTGGGACATTTGAAAGAACACCAGCACACCTGGTAGAAGCTCACACAAGTTCCAGACAGAGGGTACCACTACAGGGAATTAAACCAAGTAATATGAGGATTCAGTGTTACTTAGTAATTTTGCCAAACAATTTATCTTGGAGATTTTCATCATTACATACATGCACGCCCCACCTATTAGTTGGGACAGGAAGGTACTCAGCAATGCACACTGAGCTTCAATCACCAAAACAGCTCTGCTTCTGCCAAAATATTGCCCATATTAATAGAAGCAGTGCTTTTCTAGGGCTTGGGCTCCTCTATTATGCTCATGTTCTGCTGACATTTGAAGTAGTCAGTTGACTAAGGTATTCAATAATGAGCACAGTTCAGTATCATTTATTTTAAATGTATTCTTATATAACTCTCACCTGACTGGCTCAAACTGTTTACAAACATTTACAAACATAAAAATTAACAGATGGACACATAATCATGACATTTTAAATACATAATTGGTATACTAACAGTAATACAAATGATCCATTGACTTTTTGTAAAAAAGTAATCAAGATACTTCCACCTCTTTAATGGTGGTTTCTGCATTGTTTCTCACGTATCCATGAATTGGATCAAGAAGGTTAGACAACAGCATTGTCACCAGTCTACTGCCCTTTTGTGGACCAAAACAAAGAAGATACAGGAAGAGCTGCTGTTTAAAACCAGGAGAACAACAAATCTGTTTATTTTCTACCAGTTTCAAGTCACCCGGACTCCATCTGCCAGCGTTACTTTAAAAGCCACCTCTGTTCTTTAAAATCCAGTCCGATTACTCAGGAGGGAGAATTGGCCAGCTCATCTTGTAACAATAGCATTAAATGGAAGAGTTTGGATTATATAGGAGTGGCAGTCAGCAATGAGCTTGTGC
Source organism: Polypterus bichir lapradei (assembly GCA_026402145.1). Taxonomy (NCBI): domain Eukaryota; kingdom Metazoa; phylum Chordata; class Cladistia; order Polypteriformes; family Polypteridae; genus Polypterus; species Polypterus bichir. Next base: position 66,282,963 of record JANRMT010062807.1, read on the forward strand.
AAATGACTTCATTTAATCTTAAAAACAACAATAAACACCGAGTCCTGACTGGGTCCTCAGTTTTTTTGCTTTGCTTTTTGTCACATGAATTCACAATAGATGATCAAGCCAGGTAATAATGGCGGAGAGGAAAACAATAAACCTTTAGGGGATCCATACATCTTGTATGACCTTGGCTGCTAAATGGAATGAAGAAATCTTTATAGTGATCAGTGGGCTGGCTGAGTGTTTTGGCTATGCATTTGGCTAATGGTTCCCCACAGAAGGTAGTACTCATGCTAGCTGCACTAAACACAGCTCACAAAATGTATCCCACACTCCAGCCCTGTGCTCCTTTTATCATATAAGGATTGGGGACCCAGGCACTGTGTTTTCCAGGAACATCTGGTAGATCATTAAGCCCCAGAATCCACCACCAAATGCAACTCTCTGGACCTTGAACACCTAATGTCTGGAATATCTAAAGTAAGTAAAGTTTAGGATCCTAGACCACAGATGCCAATGATCTCACCTTCTGATCATGATTTTGGAGGGTAAATACAAGGATTTGTAATAATCCAGTTTCGATGCAGAAGCATATCAGGAGAAAGGCATACAGTAAGATGGAAGAAAAAGAGCAAATCAACAAAATACCAAAACAGACTTGATTTTTTGTTGTTTTGTTTTGTTGTCTTCCTTTCCTCTGTGTTATTAGCTCCCCTCTTCTTTAACTCTGACATAGTCGTATCTCCTGTTAAAATATGTCAAGCTCCTTGCTTCCCTATACTGGCCCCCAACCATAAGTATGATACTACAAAACATATTGCAGGCTTAGGGTTTATTCTGAATGCTAGATGGAAAAACAAAAGCAAAGTAAATTATGTGACTCGTGCTACAATATCTGGAACTCTCACATACCAAGTAATGCTGTTGCAAGCTCCAAGTAGAATAAATAATTATCTTAAAAAAGTTACTGTATTGGAAAGGATGAACAAAAACCTTGTTTTGGAACAGAATTAATAATAATTACTTAAGTTGTAATAGTGGCAACTGTGAAACTGTCACAAAAATAAAGACTAATTAACATTAAATCAATTCTAAATACAACTGAATACAGATAGAAAAGTGGTGTCACAGATGATTTGCCATGGTCATGGAAGAGAAACATTTTCTCTTTTACATTCAACGGTATCTAGTGTTTAAGAAATTGCAAGCAAGCAAGCAAATTTTATTCAGTATCCACTATTGTGTTAATCAACACATCTATTATATAATACCAGTAACGGTGCACTGCACATTACACTTGACTTGAGTATTCATAGTTTTCAGACTTTCTCTGTACATTTAGCATTCATTTGCTCGGTAGTTGATGTGCTTGCTGCTTCCTGAGCAGCTCTTCTTTTCTCCACTCTAGCAACCTGCTTCTTCTCTTCTTTCATCTGCATCTTTTCATGTTAAAAGTGATTAAATCAATGTTTGTAGTGCAATTACTTAGTACGTTTTCCTTAATTTTTCACTTAAGCTGGCACTTAAGTCTTTAATCTGCCTCAAGAATGATTTAAGATATGTAGAGGTAGGGGAAGTGACGGCGAAGGAGGTAGGGATGAGAATGGCGCGCATACACATGCACCGCACGGCTGCCCTGCTGGCCGCTGCTGAGAGTTGAATCTACAATAAAATAAAATAAAAATAAAAAGAGGAATAACCTTGGAGGCCAACCATCTCCTCAAAAGTGGATAGTTGACGCCACGTAGTATATGTGTACCAAATTTCAGGTGAATAGGTCAAACGGTTTGCAAGCTACAGGTGATTTAAAATCCTGGACAGACAAACGGACAGCCACGATAGCATATTATATAAGAAGAAAATGTTAATGTCTGTGTTTATGTTGAGTCCCTTAGAGCAATCTGATTGGTTAGTTTGGCTTTGATAACACGATCGAAAGAGGAAGTGCTACCCTGAGCACGCTGCACACTGACAGTCGCCTTTAAACTTTGAAGTTCAAAGATGGAAAGTACAACAGTGGACTAGAGTTCAGCAAAGCACTCAACATTACAGAGTCTGAGTAGGAGAGGTGGTCAAGAAAGGTTCAGACAAATGGCGCTGAAGGTACGTGTAGAGCAGGAGATATCAAATATTTTTTAATTTATTCAATTACCTGTTTTCAGCAGGTAATCTGGTGAATTAACAATAAAATGGGTAAGTCAAAATGCAACAAATTCACAAAGTATATATTCATTGGTACAGAGACATTAAAATATAAAGCAAAAAACCAAGTATATAAACATGCATCTAGACAGACCCAAAAGCTGAAGGAAACTGGTATAATTTAAATGTACAGTTAAAATTGGGAATGAAAGGAGTAGCTCAAACATTGAGAGACATACTGTTCCACAGCTTCTGGGCAAAGTCAGCATAAGAGGATAGATAGATAGATAGATAGATAGATAGATAGATAGATAGATAGATTATCTATCTATCCTCTTCATACAACGTCAACAATATAGGATGTGGTCAGGCTATTTAAAGCTTTAAAGACAAAACATAACACTTTGAAATGAATCCTACAACAAACTAAGAACCAAAGAAGGGCTGCTAAAACTATTGTGATGTCATTTTTCTTCTTAGGAACTGTTAGTAGTTTAGCTGCATCATTCTGTATTAATTGAAAGTGCAGTAAAGAGGACTGACCGATAAATTGTAACTGTGGTAACGGTGTCAAAACATTTTTGCGGTAAATGATGTAACATATAAATATGGTGTATATACTTAAACATGTGCACACATTGTAATGCACAGATAATCAATTTTATTTAAAAGATATCATTTTGCTGGTGGCCTAGATTCTGTTTTATAGTATTTAACCACAAGATGGCAGCAAACAAGTGCTGACAGTTTCATTCTCAATCATTTTATTGCAAACAGCATTTAAGTTCTGTAAATTTTACTTAATAAATAAACAAAAAAGGAAATTTGGTAACCTTTATAATTTTTAGTTTATACACATATGTAATTCTAAAATAAATGTAAAATATGTGAGAAAATGTTCTATTACATTCTATTTCCTACAAGCAAAATTCTTCATCTGGCTTGAAGACTACAGCATGTACAAAAATAAACCATCTTTTTTATTTATTTAGCACAGCATCCTCTGGCCTCCATCCATCTATCCAATATCAACCCTACTTAATCTAGTTTACACAAGAAGGTCTGGAACCTATAATAGCAACTTTGCAGAAGTCTGAAAGCAAACCAGAAAGGGGTTTCAGACTATCACAAAGAAACACAGTCAAGCACACAATCACACCCACAACAGGGTCTACTTTAGAGTCACCATTTAATTTAACACAAACATATCTGAAGGAAAAGAAAAAGAAAAAAGTGTTCATAGAAGACAACATGAAACTTCATAAAGAAGGTGGCTGGATCAGGAATTGGAACTCATACCATAGAAAGAAAAGCAGTTATTTGCAACTTGAAAATTAAAAAAGCTAAAATATATGTAAATTAAAGTATATTATTAAATTAAATTATAAAGTACTCTACATGTTAGCATTTCCGTGTTAGCGTGATCATATGAAGTCTGTGGCAGAGAGCTGGCGATGGCTCTTCTTCTCCTTAGACATTTATGTATTTTCTTGACCTGAATCATACTACAGAATGTAACGAAAGTATGAGTTCACTCCCTTCTGGAACTCTTGAAACTAAATCTTTTCTCCATTTATAATGGTACAGTATCTAACAGTAGGTTTACTTATATTTCCTTAGGGATAAGTGGTAAGATGATTTATGTTTTCTATTTTTCTAAATGTAGTTGTTTCTTAATTATACAGTACTGGCACATCTGACCAACATACAACACATCGCCATTCTCCAGCAGCGTGGCAAAAAGAGCGAGACAGAAAGATAGGATACTTTATTTATCCTAATTGGAAAATTGCAGTGCAACAGTAGCTGCCACAAAAGCTGCACTACACGCTTAACCTAAAATATCAGGAGTTAAGTCTGCTCAATTTCAGTATGGCATTAGCATGTTCTCCTCGTGTGTATAGTTGCGTCACCAGCGAACACTGGCTTCCCACCACATTACAGAAATATTTGCAGTAAACCCCCATCATATTACAGTTTTCCTATGATTCCACTCCAAACCTGTATTTACAAGTTCTTACAGAATTATGAATACAAGTGACATGTGCCTGTGACCATGTTGTGCGATGTTCCCAGGAAATCTTAGCTCTGTCTATCATGGTGCCAGAAAGTGGCAATATTTACCAGGCTGGTTGGAGATGGAAAGACGAATGTCACTGCATTCTGTTCACAGGACGTTACTACTACTCCTACTACTACTATTTGCAAGTTATGGCTTCCTAAACCACACCTTTTATATTACTACTTTCTCTCTTGGTCTTGATTTGTTTACACACATGCATCCAGGGGAATTGTACCAAAGGAAGCTTTTCTATTGCTGCTCTTCTTAAACAAGCAACTTGGTCCTTATCCTGCGAGCCTGGTATTTTCTTCACTTAACATACCATGACAGCTTACATTCTTACCAGCTCTCTCTATGACTTTACACTCCCTCCAAGCTCGAGTTATAATATGTGGGGGTGAAGGTGCCTATCCCATATCGTCTTTGGAAAAAATTCCACCTTCTTTTACCTTTCTCCGGTGCTCCCAGCAATAGGACTTTTAGGGCACCCCACACATTTATAGAGCATAATTTTTAATTAAGAACTTAATTTCCCTCCAACTGACACCTTCTTCCAATGATCAATCTCCCCACACCTTCTCTACTACAGCAACAACTCCTACCATGTCAACTGGAATGGCCATTGATGAGTCCATCTCCTACTATCAGTATGGGCTGTCCATAACTAAACACCAAGTAAGGACACAAATATGGAAGCTACACACAGGAAAAGCTGTGGTATCAGGTGGAATCACTCCTCGCATCATGGCGCTCTTTGAGAGGCTAATCCTGCACTATAGGATTTCTCTTTTGGTAGGCCACGTGGACCTACTGCAGTTTTCCTATCGAACAAAGACTGGAGTGGAGAATGCAATCGTCTACCTGCTCCACAAACCTTATTCTCACCTGGACAAACCTGGCAGCACTTTGAAGCTTATGTTTTCTGATTTCTTTACTGCCTTCAATATCATCCGGGTTTCAATTTTAAGGGGTAAGCTTAGAGATATGTGGGTGAATGAGCCTATGGTGTCCTGGATAATGGACTATCGGTCAGGCAGACTGCAGTTTTTGATATGAATGTGAGCAGCACTGGAGCATCACAAGAACAATCCCGTCTTCTTTTCTCTTTACTCTGTACCCCTCATACTATAAATATAACATCAGGTCATGTCACTTGCAAAAATTCTCAGATGACGCTGCACTTATGGGGAGGCCAATCCACCACCATGAACATGCAATAACATATCTAAATCAGTCACACTGAGAACATCTAGAGACAGTCACCTTGGCTTGTTTAAATAAAATGGACTACGTGGATGAAACCTATGTCAACACAATAAAAAGATGTCCTCTTCATACAATAGGTTCCAAAGCTGGGAACAGATATGTGACTTAGTCACTGTCATTTGAACCACAGAATTTAAAATGCAAAAATGGAGCTGTAACTGGTTATTCTGAGGAAGTGTATTGTGGGTTAAGCAGTAATAGCTTCAAAATATTTAGTAGCCATTGATTAGAACTGACATTGAGTTTAGCTACTGCATCTATTTATTGAGCAATCAAACCACCTTACCTAAGCCACCAACCAGTGATTAATGATGTATTCATCAAAAAATCTATTGTTGTAGTGGTTAGTACAGCACCCTCTCAGTGCCTGTGCAGGCGTCCCTCACATAAGTTCAAAATTAGCAAATCAGCTTAAATGATAATTCACAAGTGTCTCTGTCTAAATGGGAGTGTGCTAAAGTGGAACCTTATAATAGACTGGCCTAGTTCCAAGTTCTGGTATGTCAGGCTCTGGGCACATAGAGCACTGAATTGAACTAAGGTTTTGTAGGACAGACTGACATTATCCAGTTTTGCTATACTTGGACATGCAAGACTTTGCTAAAAAGCAAACTGCCAGCACTCTTAATTCCAACTCAAGCATCAAGTTTTTCTGCTCACAGGGCCTCATTGGAATGGAGCCTCTGGGCCTTTTCTGATAAAGAGATTACAAAGTGACATCCCATATATACGGTCTCCCACAATGCAAAATCTAAACACTTGAACTTGATTCAACTATAGGGAGTATTGATGAAAAAACTTTGCAACAGTTGTCAACCAAAAGGTTGGAATTATGCACCCCAAAGAAATCCATGACAAAACGTCTACTCCATTCTTTAAAAACCATTACAAGCACCAGATCTATGCTCTCTCTGAAGGCTCAATGCTCCCAACCTGACCTAAACTTCTGCTCCATAGCAAGGACCCTATTGTCTAGGTTAAATGCCGTAACAAAGATTGGAGTGATTACTTTTGCTCCGAACAGTAAGCTTGCGCTGGACTGGAATAGTGGAAGACTTGTTTGTGTTGGAGTGTGGCGAGGGTGCCACAAGTCCAAACCTTGCTAAAGTAAAGCTAGATACACGAGTAAGTGTGAGACTATATATAAAAACCACATGTTCACCTTGCTAAAGAAACCAAATGTTCATCTTGCTAAAGATGGGAGTTGACTGATCATCAACTGTCCAGCTGATAAAAAAAATTATGCTAGCAAAAGAAGAAAAGACAAAGTGTGTAACCAGAAGGTGCAACCAAGGTGAAGAAGGACAAGAGCCCCTGAAAATAAAGAAGAAAAGCACACTTAACTTCCTTTCACAGTGACAGAGAAATCTGATCCAGAAGGAGCAAAGCATTCCCAATTCCAAACTATAAGTTCACCTTCTTGGATTCAGAGAAATATTAATTGTATCTTAATAGTTGGGATAAAGCCAGCTGATATATTATGGTACTGGGGTCAATGTAACTGAAATATAATAACCTTAATGAATCTTAAGTTACTAGCTGTTACAAGTTTATTTTCTTAAATTCAATAGGACAGTTCAGAGCAACATCCCACACCCACAGAATGGGGGGGGGGGGCTTAAATCAAAAGAGCAAATGAATGCCAGGATGTAGATGCTAGAAACTTAATAAATACCAATAGAATGTATCCATCTTGACCATAAGAATTACAAGATCAGATTTCATTAGTTATGTGCCTTTTTCTGTTGGAGAGAAAAAGTTCAACTAAGCTAGCGTTAATTTATGTTTTGTGTTATTTTCATATCACTGTATCTATATACATGGATATCCATCCATCCATTATCCAACCTTCCATATCCTAACTATCGGGTCACGGGGGTCTGCTGGAGCCAATCCCAGCCAACACAGGGCGCAAGGCAGGAAACAAACCCCAGGCAGGGCGTCAGCCCACTGCGGTATACATGGATATATGCAAGTATATATTTTATATATATATTGAATTATTTGGCTGTGTTTGGGTTATTTGTAGAAAAACATTTAATCACTATGTCCAGATCACAACAGAGAAAGTGAAAGTTATATAATGTAGGCTTTCATTGATTTATGAACATCATTCATAAATATCTTAATAGTTCCAGTGTCCATATGGAAGGTAAAGCAGAGTTATCTCACACATGCTACAATGTTTAGTGTTATGTAATTACTTATTTCAGCTTGAAAATATATATACTTGTAGTATTTGTTTTGTACATTGATTTATGCCATTCATTGATAAATATATTTAAATGGCTATTTATCATAATTATCATTTCCATAAAAAATCCATTCCAAAAATATACCTTCATTATTATAAAGTAATCTGTTTGTAATTAATGGCATCTTTTCATTTTGCTCGTTTTTTAAAAAACATTTTCAGTTCTTTTGTTATTTCCAATGTGTTGCTGCTAACCACCACTGACCTTGCCACAGAAGCAGGAGATGCACTAAAACATGTCAAGTTAAAAATTAAAATGAATTCAAATTAGAAAGGTGTTGGCAGAAGTTGACTATAATTAACCTTTTGTTAATACATAAATTGAAAAAAAAAGTCTCTTAGGTTTTAGGAAACTGAATAAATGGTCTTTGTTCCTTTTGTTATGTAGGTCACACAGCTGTACTTGCTATGTCATGTATTCAAACAGATTACAAAAATGAAGCTTGCATGTTTGCAAAAATATATCTTTTAAACATACCTTTATATGTAAATACCAGTTTCAAGGTCATGGTAAACTTGTTTTTCCATAATACATTATTTATTTTCCTGCTTATGTTGCAAGTAAAATGACAAAAAAATTAATTAGACAGTATTAAACATAAAAATATATATAATAACTCACTCACTTTCAAAACACATAGCATTACATCTGCACAATCTGATCCATCCAAAACATTTTTCCAATGATTTGCTAACCATGAATCTAATAATTTGGCATAAAGCTGACCTCTTATTTTAAAATGGCATTTTAAAACAAAGCAGAATACCTCTGGATAAAACAGGTTGCCTGAGATGCAGATCACGTGCATCTTTAATAAGCTAAAGGGATGCAATCAATCAGGACTTGGAATAGTATGACTGTTCAAAGCATGGATGCACTTTCAAGTTACAATAAGATTCATTTTAGTAGAGATTGCTAGCAGGATTTGAAAAGCGCTGAATCAGTAATGCCAATGCCATATCATAGAATCTTAGCCAAAAAAAAAAGATGGTTTAATCTCACAATTTTATCAGTGATAAAAACATTCACATTTTATTTTTGCTTTACAATGTGTCATTTAATGCAAACATCATCATATAGTACCATATAGAACAAATTCAAATTAAATGACATATGTATATATTAAAGATTTAGAACAGTACTACTCCACGTACTCTGTATAACGCTTAGAGATGAAGGAACTGGGTGGTCAGATGTATTAGCCCAGTAAAATATGACTTACCTTGTCCTAATGAGCATGGGCCCCAGATGTGTTCACTCAATGGTGTGATAGTCTCCTTAAAAGGACAGTCCACTCAAAAATGATTTTTTTTTGTATTATGTTACTTACCCCATGGGTTCGGTGTGATGACCAAGAAAAATTTGTAATCTAATGTTTTCATGGTGAAGGGAAATAAAGTAAAATAAAAAAAATGTTTGATAGAATGGCAGTGTACACTTGATCTTCAATTCAAAACCTCAAATTGGCGCCAATTTTTCTGGAAACTGTCAAGCACCACATGCAAGCAGTCGAGATGCGACTTCCAATCATTACTTAAAATGACCATATCATTGAGATAGGTCCCAGCATATTCAGAATTGGGTCTGATTCATCATTTGCTGAAAAGTCAATGGCACACCATGCAGCCCAAATGGGAGCCTGGTGAATTCAAGCAACCCATCTGGGGTAGCAAATGTAGTCTTTTCACAACTGGACGTCTCTGGGGGTAGCAGCCAGTATCCCTTCATGAGATCCAGGGTGGAAAAATGCGAGGCTTGTCTGAGTTTCTCCAACAAGTCATTAATACGCAGAATCGGGTACACATCAAACCTCATTCAAGCATCTAAAATCTATACAGAACCGAATAGAACCATCTAGCTTTGGAACCAAAAGAACTGGGATTCGCCACCTGCTTTTACTTTTGCACATTACTCCCAGTTTGAGCATCTGCTTCACCTACTCTAACTCCAGGTTTAATTACGATCTTGTGTTCAGCAATTTCAGTCCGGTCAGGCACGGCCGAAAAGACATCGGAGTTCCTCCTGATCAGTGACAGCAACTCAACCATCTGGGTGTCCATCAAATCACCAATAGCAACCTCTGTCTGGAAGACTGCCGCTGATGTGGCCAACACTTTGTGTGATTTGTGCCACGCTTTCAAAAAGATTAACATATATGATTTGCATGTGCCTTTGTCTGCCAGGTATTCTGACCTTGTAATTTACAGGATTCATACGTTCTTCCACTACTGCTGGACCCGACCACTTCACCTGAAATTTTTGGGGGTCAGATAAGATCAACACCAGGACTCGAGCACCCTTTTTGGATCTGCAAAGTTTGCTTTCTTGTCATACTTATGTCATTGTTCCTCCTGTTCACACTGCTGATGCTCCATCACAATAGAGAAAAATTTAGAAATCTGCTCTTGGAGCAAAACGAACCGATAGAAAATCTCACCCAGTGAGTTGCACTATGAACCCCCATCCATTCCTCCTGAAAAATATCCAACACCCCTCATGGTGGGTGGCCAAATAACAATTCGAATGAACTATTGCCAGTGAATGCCTGAGGTGACTCCCAAACAGCATACAGGAGAAAGACATGGTGCCCCAGGAGATCAGATCCACTGAATCATGTTTTAAAATCTTGTTAAATGGTTCACCCAGGCCATTTATCTGTGCGTGATAAACAGTGGTGCACAACTGTTTAATTCCATGGTTCTCACACAGCTGCTTCATGATGCGAGAAGGCGCGTATGACCGTACATGGTGATAAGTGTGAATATTTCTGAAAGAGCCTTAACAATAGCTTGGGTATTGGCCTTCTGCGGAGTGGCCACCTCAGGGTACTTTGTTGCATAATCAATCATCATGAGCATGTACTGATAACCATTCTTGCTCTTAGGAAGTGGGCCAACAATGTTTAACTCAACCCTCTCAAAGGGGATATCGAAAATAGACCTGTTAGAGCTCCCCTCTCACTGATGTCTGTGAGTGAAAACAACTTGACAATTGGGGCAAGACTTACAAAACTGTTCCACATCTCGGCCCATATTCAGCTAATAAAAGCATTTCAAAATGCAATCCCTAGTCTTCTCCTTGCCAAGATGACCCCCCAGACATGGGTGTGGGCAATTTTTCTTTGCCCATTTGGGACCACCAACTGCTCAATCAGCCCTTCCCCTATACAACCAGAAATCACCCAATATAAGAAGTCATCTTTAATCAAAAAGTGTGGTATTTTGAAATTTGGGCCCTATATAGTGAGTCATTTGAGACATGTGTTTGTTTAAATGCAAAGTCTGCGGTCAGCCCATTGCAGGTGCGCAAACTCAGTTTGAGTATCAGTCCCAGCTTCTCCCAGGCCCATTGCAGAACCCTGCTTTACTCCAGCCATTGTTTCTCTGCGGCCCATAGCTGCTGTCTGGCCTGTGGAGGATGAAGGTGTGGACACCTGACGCAAAGTGTCCTCCAATTGTTCCAGACCCTTAGGCAAGGGGTCGGATCCTACCTCACTGGACAAATCGGGTTCAGCGTTGTTAGAGGCGAGCACCACCCTCTCGACTGCAGAGAGAGGTACCCTGTAGGTGGCTAAGGCACGTGAGAAGAGGGCATTCCTCTTTCCTTTTAAAAGAGGCCATGTAACGTCTCCATGAACACAGCGAATGTTAACCTGGTCCATATTTGCCTAGGTAATCTGCTGGAGCAAGTCAAAGCAGACTACACAGAGGTCATTACCAAAGTCCAACAGGGTGGGTATTTTGTGTCCAGCCAGCTTAATCGAGACCTTGAAATGGTCTTTCTTCAACACTTTGGGAGAAGCCTGAGAACTGCATATCTGAGGTGGCAATCCTAAGTCAGTTGCCCCGGTTGATCACAGCAAAACCACCTGTGCTCGATCCCAGCTGTGGGTTTCCTACGATAGCTTCTTCTACACATGATGTTGGTCTGTGTGTCCCCAGGCAGTGGCATTAACGACTTTAGGATCCTGGTCTTTAGCAGGAGAAACTGAGGCAAGGGGGTGGCGTCAAACACTGCTCCGAGGAGAGGAGAAGAGAGGTGGAAGCTGCAACCCATAGCTCTGGCAATTGGTAGGCACACACTGGTTGGGTCAAAGTTATTGCCAAATTAGGATTGCCCCTCTGTTTCCAGGTGGCTTGGGCACCCTCCAGTCTGTGGGTCAGGTCCAGTAGTGAGTGGACATCACTCTGAAGCATCTCATCACAAAGGTCTTCATTTATACCTAACAAGACTGTGTCAATAGCAAGCTTTTCCACAATGCTCTTGAAGGTGTCTCCATGAAACCAGCTTTGAATCAGATCTACCAAGTCCTGGACCTGTCCCCGTATAGCTCGATTTGGATCAATTTGCCACTGCCAAAATGGACGTCACTTGGCCAAGTAGCTCATAGCTGTGCAGAGGAGGATCTGTTTCTTCAGGAAGTCAAAATAATCAAGCTTTTTCAGGAGGAACATTTTGCATCACCTGTAGGGCCTCCCTGGTCAAAAAAGCAAAAATTGAGACCCAGCCTCTCTTGTTCCAGCACATCAGTGTTGCTGTGTGTTCAAAACAGAATAGGAAAAACTCTGGGTCTTTCGAGGGAGCCTTCTTCGCCAGCACGGCCCAGGGACGGGCAAGGACAGCAGCGTCTGCAGGTGCCTCATCCGGCTCCGATGGGAGAGGAACATTGTATGTCTGTTGAGGATCCATTGGTATAAAACCCCATTTCCTGGTGCCATGTGACGCGCAAGTCACTGTCTTCCACCCACAAGAAGACACTGAGTCCACAGGTTTCAGGAACACCAAATTATTTATTTTTAAAGCAGTCACAGTCATGGTATTAATTCAAATGGAACTACCACTTTAATACACACAGACCTAAAAAAAACAAGCAATAATGGTGCCAGGTTTATGGCTAGGTTAGACTGTTGCCTGCATCAACCATCTGCTGACTGGCGTGTTATGTGGTGAAGCTGCGAACCTGTGGTTGTCTCGGCAACGGACAAGCAATCCCTACCTGCGTTGATAATTTCGGTGCACCACACAGCTCGGGGAGTTTTGGGGTCTCAAAAACCTCACAATATTTAATATTATGATATTTAAGAAAAGATATTTAAATACATCTCTGAATTAATGTATATTTTTCTGCAATCATTACATGATGGTTTATATTTTTAATAAATCTGACTGTTTTATTTAAATAAATGTGTAAAATGCATTAATTTTAATTGAATTTAATAATTCCAAAAAATTCCTGCCCAAGTGTTTCATACCAAGTCTGAAAACAAATTCTCAGTTTTCCTGGGACACATGAAGTGCTTCTGTGTTTACAAACCTGGCTACAGTCAGGCTCACCAAAAATTAGAAACTTTGTAAAGGATGATGAAAAACTTTGAAAAAAAAATCTCTTCTAAATGAAAAGTATTGTATTTATACCAGTTACACTAACTATAATTTGTCAAATACATCTTAATATGTTGACCAGTATCTTACATACATTGCTACAGTCATCTCTGTACAGCAGTAGGAGTTTAATGTATTTTTAACTGTATCTCATAGCAACAAAAGCCCCCTACAAATGGCAAAGACATTTGGTGGGTACTGAACAAAATGAGCTTTAAACTGTGGGCATTAAGTAATAATAAAAAATGGATGACAGCCAGGGTGCCCTCAGCCCATCAGATATAACAAAATTAACAAGTAAAATTAACACAAAGTGAAGTGATAGCAAAGTGGTGTCTTTTGGCAGAGCGTGTTACTGTTTGTAGTTATTTTTGAAAGTGAGGACTGATGAATCCCAGTAAAGTACAGTAAACAACTTGCATGATTAGATATCATAGTCATGGAAAACATGTGCAGAAAAAGTCTTCCTGCTGATAAAACAAATTCTAGTGTAAACGTGTGGCCAGTTAATATAATCTCTAATCATGATGGATTAACCAGTAATTTTCCAGATTTATTCCAATGTATATGCTGGGGTATATGAATAGCAGTTTGCTCATCAAAAAAACTAATGTCACTTTTTATGATAAATTACTAGAAAATAATAACACTAAGAAACAGTAAAATTAAAAGCCATCAAATGAACATGAAACTTTAAAATGAATGTAAATAGGAGGATATAAAATAAATATTTATAGAAGGCATACATGACTCACAATCTGTAAAGTTATTAAAAAGATTTACACACATGGATTATACAATCAGCAGCCAATTTATTAGGTACACCTGTTCAGCTACTTGTTAAAGCAAATATCTAATCAGCCAATCACACAGCAGCAACTCAATGCATTTAGGAATGTAGACATTGTCAAAATGACCTTGTGAAGTTTAAAAAGCGCATTAGAAAAGGCAAGAAAAGTAATTTAAGTGAACATGTAATGGTTTTTGGTGCCTGACGAGCTGGTCCAAGTATTTCAGAAACTACTGATCTATTGGCATTTTCACACAACAACCATATCTAGGATTTACAGAGAATGGTCCAAAAGAAAAAAAAAAAAAAAAAAAGGGAAATAATCATTGAGCAGCAGTTCTCTGGGCAAAAATGCCTTGTTGAAACAAGAGGTCGGAGGAGAATGGCCGTACTGGTTCGAGCAGATAGAAAAGCAACCGTAACTTAAATAACCACTCATTACAACTGGGGTATGGAAAAGAGCGACTTTAAATGCACAATACATCGAACTTTGAAGTAGATGGGCTACAGCAGCAGGAGACCACACCTGCTTTCTGTCAGCTAAGAAACAGGCAACTGAGGCTACAATTCACTTGGGCTCATCAAAATTAGACAATAGAGGACTGGAAAAATATTGCCTGGTCTGACGACTCTCGATTTCTGCTGTGACATTCGGATGGTAGGGTCAGAATTTGGCAAAAACAACATGAAAGCATGGATCTATCTTGGCACACTTTGGGCCCATTAGTACCAACTGAGCATCATTTAAATACCATTCCTTTATGAATGCAGCGTACCCATCTTCTGATGGATACATCCAGCAGGATAATGCACTATGTCACGAAGCTCAAATCATCTCAAATTGGTTTCTTGAACATGAGAGTGAGTTCACTATGCACAAATGGCCTCAACAGTCACCTGATCTCAATCCAATAGAGCACCTTTAGGATTTTGATGCAAATCTCCCATTCAACATGGATGCGTTGCTGACAAATCTGCAGCAACTGTGTGTTCCTATCATGTCAATATGGACCAAAATCTATGAAGAATATTTCCAGCACCTGGTTGAATCTATACCATGAAGAATTACGTTAGTTCTGAAGGCAAAAAAGGGGTCCAACCCAGTACTAGCAAGGAGTAACTAATAAAGTGGCTGGTGAGTGCATATTTAAATTATAAGGCAAGTTTTACAGGCATAACTTTTGCACTATGTGGGTCATCAAGTGTTCACTTTAGGACACTGTTCTGTACAGAAGGAGTCACAAACCAAATATGACCACATGCTTCTCCAAGTGTGACATGTGTTTTCTGGAATTTGCAGTAGTTTTTGTTTCCCTCAAACCAACATGGTCAACCAGTATTTGTTCTCAACTCCCATCAGGATTCTCAAAGCAGCATCTCTGCACATCTGGTAATCCCTCCAAGTTATCAACAAACTAATAAAAAGAACTGCAGTAATCCAAAAAAGTTAGCATGAAGGCAGGGCAGAATATTTCCATATTTCAGACAAAGAAGTAGGGTTGTCCCTGGAAATGTTTTGCACAAGTTAAAAATAACTGATGATAGACGACAAGTCAGATGAATAATTCAAGGCACCATCAAACCTGAATCAAAGGAATTTAGTAGGTGGTCAGGATCTTTATATGAAAAGAATAATTCATGCTTCTTGAGTGGAGGCTGAGATTTTGATAAGTAATTCTACTCTTTACAATCTTCATGTCAGGCCAGAATAAGACATGAAGAATGACGTCATGTTGGCAAATCAGGACCCCAATTGCAACACACATAGATGATTGGCAAGTGGAGAAGAAATAGTTTATTCAAGAGTTATAAGCAGGGAAGGCAAAATTAAAATAGGAGAAATAGAGATGAGTCATGACTTCACCATAGGAACAGCTCATACAAGCTTTTCATGTATAAAAAAAAAAACACAAATGAGATAAGCTAGATAAATGACATCATAAGCATATAAATAATCAGTACACAAATTAATAATACCAGAAAACAGAAAATCAGGTTGTGTGTTTGAAACATGAGGGAAAGTCTGGCACCTTAAAGATGGAAAAACAAATAGGTGGAAGCTTCAGACCAAGTAAAGAGAGGCAAGCATGGACCTTACCTTGAAAGAAAGAAGCAAAATTACAGTCTGGAAGAATGAAAGACCCACCTTTTTGACAGGTTAAAATAACTAATATTTTTCAGCCAGGCACTACAATTAACTTTATGACCTCCAATAAGTATAACGATGAAAAAAAAAAAGCACAGTATTTGTTGTTGGACTAAAATTTCAATTTAAGAATTAACATGAGAATACTATAAAAAATCTAAACTT
This sequence comes from Polypterus bichir lapradei, assembly GCA_026402145.1. Lineage (NCBI taxonomy): Eukaryota > Metazoa > Chordata > Cladistia > Polypteriformes > Polypteridae > Polypterus > Polypterus bichir. The sequence goes on from JANRMT010062807.1 coordinate 66,299,156, forward strand.
TACATCAGTAAAAAAATAATAATAATAATAATGCCAACTATGAACAATAGTTGATTTGCACGTCTCCAGTATGTTGTATGACTTCCTCTCTCAGCTAACACTGCAAATGAGCCTCTAAATTTGCAGTCACTGATATTATCCAGCCTTGAAGTACGGCCCCATAAAGCTACTGGCCTGTGGCAGGGAAAGTGTTACATCTCCAGATGTTGTAATGCCAGACAGCCCAAGGTGTTCAGCTGAGCTCTAGCCAAGACAGCTCTCACACATTACATTCATTCCTCAGAATGTCTGATAACAGCAAATGTGTGTGGCCTACTATTACTCTAATGTGGGGTCATAAGGCGCTAACAGAGGGTCTCTGACAGCTCACCTTGTTCTAAAGCCTGCAATATGGAGCCTGCACATCACTGTGCTGTCACTCACTCATCATGTATGTCAGGAGCTTCAACAACAGTATGGGGGATGGATATGGGATAATCTCACAGATGAACCACTCTAATGCATCAGTCCAGGTGCTCTGGTATAGTCACTCAATGGCAACCACACTGTGGACAGTCATGCATCCTGCCTGTCTGCTGAAACCTTTTCTGCAGTCACAGTGGAAGGCTTAATCCATACGATCTGATAATGCTGGCACGTGATCCATCTTCCTGTAGCATGTCACTTGTTCATGGAGACATATGAGGCTTTATGGAATACACAGAAAACTGGCTAATTCTGTCCTTTGCCTGCTGTGGCTTAAGCTCTGTAGCAATGCAGTTTTGTTCCACCCAGACCTTCTTTGGAAAAAGCAAATCTAATGAGTGGTCATGTGTTTGCTAAGTTGCAATGCCTCATTGCACTAGCTGCATTGCTGGTCAAATGGTCTTAAACTATAACCTTTTGTGAAAATATACATGCAAGAACAACAGTTTTCTCATTTCACAAAATGTTTGAATTTTTTCCTCTGTGGGCATATCCACCCTAACCTTGCCCTGGCAAACATTTTCTTTCTGTGTCAAAGGTCGGAAGACCAGAGCCAAATAAACAAATTAGGTGACAGCCTAGAGTGGCACTTGGGCACAGGTGAAGTCAGCCAAATGCATCACTTAAAACCTCTATGTGATCTACTGGAAACGTGATGACAAAGCACAACATACTATTACGCTCTCCCCAGTCACGTCAAATGGCTGAGAAATGTGTCGATTCCAGACAGGGCCATCCACCCGGGCCTCTTTGGCAAAGGCACCAGTTCTGATTAGTGGAGTGAGCTGTCAATCGACAGCAAACTGGAGCACGATAAAATGATCAAAATTGAATGGCTGTGAATACAAAAAGTGGAGACAATTAAAAGAGCAGGCACTCCAAAAACACAAAGGGTCATTCTTGAAATACATTGTTTTAGACAACAGCATTAAGAGTGCCTCTCAGCGTTCACCATTTTGGTGGCTTTAGGAGAGAACAGCTTAAAAGTGATTAAAAAAAATAAAAATACCTCCATTGTACAACACAGGACAGTCTTAAATGGTCTTAATGGACTGGCTACAATTTTTCATACATCATGAACTGGTGCAGAAAATTGAAATAGAAGATGCAGTTAGGATTCATCCAGTCATGAAGGTCCGGTGTGCACACTTCTGAAAGGCAAGCTTAATATAATAATGTCATTAACGTAACGTAACAAAGTTGTTTTCAGTACGCTAGCAGTCTGGTTTGGGCAAAATGACCCAGTAGATATTTTTCTGTGTGTTGACACTGTTGAGAGAGATGGTGTATTTATGATGTGTGTATTGAACCATCATTCCTGCAGGGGTCAAGCTAACCTACCGCACACTTAACAAAGGTTTAAAGTGGAAATTAAAAAGCTACAATATTTGTTCTTTCTGTGTAATTGCCCATTGGTTGCGTTGCCACTAATTCAAAGGAGATGCCAGATTGTGCTTTGTCTAGAGCAGCAGTACGGCATGCACCATCCCTGGAGAACACCAGATAACTTTGTGAGTAGCAAAACAATTGCGCCTCTTATACCAGTTTGTGTTCAATCATTGTGAGCTCTTATAGTTTAACAACAAGAGAATAAAGAGGCAGTTCTTATCTGACAGTGCAGTTAAACATCTCTACTGTATCTTTAAGAGTTGAAAAGAGCATTATAAATGATATAAAAGCTCATATTGGTTAAACATTTACAGATAAAGGTTACCATCCCATACAGAAAGGTGAGCTACGTTTTGGTCCAGTGTAAAGTATGATAAATCAGTGTCAGTAAAATTTAAGTACAGAGCTTTAAAGGTGATTAATTATATAAAACTGGGGGTTTCCGCCCTGCTCGCTTCGCTCGCCAACAAAGGTTTAAACTGTGCTCCATGACAAGACAGAAATGACAGTTCTTTCTCACAATTTAAAAAAATGCAAACATATCTTCCTCCTTAAAGGAGTGCGCGTCAGGAGCAGAGAATGTCAGAGAGAGAGAGACAGAGACAGAAAAACAAACAATCAAAAATCAATATGAGCTGTTGGGCTTTTAAGTATGCGAAGCACCGCGATAAAGATGCTGCAAGAAAAAGGGAGCAATGTGAAGGTAGTCTTTCAACATTTTTGAGTGGAGCATCCGTATCCTCTAGGCAAACAGCCTCTGTGCAAACAGCCCCTCTGCTCACACCCCCTCCGTCAGGAGCAGAGAATGTCAGAGAGAGTTAGAGAGACAGAGAAAAGCAAACAATCAAAAATCAATACGTGCTGCTAGAGCTTTTAAGTGTGTGAAGCACTGCACGGGAAGCATATTGTATATCATTGAGGGGTTGTATTTAATACGTAATACGTGCTCTGATTGGGTAGCTTCTCAGCCATCCGCCAATAGCGTCCCTTGTATGAAATCAACTGGGCAAACAAACTGAGGAAGCATGTACCATAAATTAAAAGACCCATTGTCCGCAGAAATCCGCGAACCAGCGAAAAATCCGCGATATATATTTAGATATGCTTACATTTAAAATCCGCGATGGAGTGAAGCCGTGAAAGTCGAAGTGTGATATAGCGAGTGATCACTGTATATATATATATATACACACACACACACACACACACACACACACACACACACACACACACACACATATATACAGTGGTACCTTGAGATACGAGTTTAATTCATTCCATGATCGAGCTTGTAAGTCAAAATGCTCGTATCTGAAATCATTTTTCCCCATTGAAATAAAAGAAAATCTAAATAAACAGATGTTGGCTGGGCCAATTAGCGTATTATAATGTTTTTTTCTTTCACTTCACTTTTGCTTAATTTAATTTTCTTCTTCACTAGTTTTTCTTCTTCTTTGCCACGCTTTCGTCACTTTCATTCGCAGGGCGTAAAACTGTCCAAGGAGCTTTGTTTCTTCCTCCCCTTTAGAAAATTTCTGAAACGAGTTGGGCAGGTGTCATTAAATAGCCGCTGCACGACCAGCTGCAACTTTTTCAGGGTGTTTCTTTTCAATAAAGTCCAAAACTTTTTCCCACATTGCCAACACTTCCTTTACCTCACTTGAAGAGATAACCTCCTCCGCCTCTGGCTCCTCTGCGATACCGATCTCCTGCAGAACCTCTGTATGTTGCTGCATCTGTAGTTCCGTAAACTCCTCCATCGTCAGTTTCTCGGAATGTGCGGCGACAAGCTCTTTGATGGCTTGTATTTTGAATTTTGGCTCTTAACTCAAGGCAAAAAAAAAACGACCTAGTGACGGCTTGTATCTCAAAAAACTTGTACGTTGGAGCACTTGTATCTCAAGGTACCACTGCATGCATATATTATAATCTCTCAAATCCTAAGCCTAAAAGTGCAACGATCTTGTGTCACTTTTTTGCAACGCTTTAAATATTTCTCTCCATTATAAAAAAAAAAATCTTTGGGAGGGAGACGAGACGTGATCTTCTCAGATGACAATTTGAAGTCCCGCGAGAGACACTTTAACTTGCTCCCAGCTCTCAAAACAACAACAAGCAAAACACACAGCTCACTAGCAGCAGAAAGCCAGCAGATAAACCGACAGCTTCTACTTAGCGTGTGTTCAGCCACCCTACCTACCCCCGTCCCCCTTCAAAAATCGAGCAGCAGAGACACGAGGTGGTGGCAAAAGGACAACTGCTGTACAGGCTTTAAAATGATCGAAGGGCAGCTCAACAGATACAGAAAGACAGCAGATGATCCGACAGTATCTCCTTAGCATGCGTTCAGCCACAACACCTTCACAAAATGAGCAGTGTTATACGTCCTGCAAGAAAGAGATGTAACCACGCATGGGGCTGGAAATAAAGGACAAGTATTGTTTTACAAAAAAGTTTTAAAGAAGAAGTGAAAGTAATGCATATGTAACAATTTCCATGAAATTAACAATCTCTTTAAATTGTGTATCTGGTAAACAAAACCCGGGGGTGGGCGAGCGAAGCGATCGGGGGCGGAGCCTCCTAGTGTGTGTGTGTGTGTGTGTATATATATATTTTCAAGGCATTCGTAGTCTGAATCACAATCTGATTGTATGGGTGGTTACCTACCAGGTAACGCTTGTGGTTGGTTAGCAAGTCGGCTAACATCCGCCACGATGCCCTCTTTCAGTTGCGAGAAGCAGATCATAGAATGGTTGAAATAGTTTTACTGTCAAATAATGCAAAGAGTACGCGACACGTGTTTCGCACTAATTCTGGGCTTATCAGGCGTACACACTCACTGCACCCCCTCTCGGGAATTGAACCTCGGACGTCAGCGCTAGAGGCAAAGCCTCTTGCGTTGCGCCACAGCGTGTGGTTCGTTTATTTGACAGTATGGGAACCGTGGCGGATGTTAGCCGACTTGCTGACCAACCACAAGCGTTACCTGGTAGGTAACTACCCATACAATCAGATTTTGATTCAGACTACGAATGCCTTGAATGTAATTACCCCGATCTACTTACTGCCAAATAAACGAACCACACACCGTGGCACAACGCAAGAGGCTTCACCTCTAGCGCTGACGTCCGAGGTTCGATTCCCGAGAGGGGGTGCAGCGAGTGAGTACGCCTGATGAGCCCAGAATTAGGGCAAAACACGTGTCGCGTACTCTTTGCATTATTTGACAGTAAAACTATTTCAATATATATATCATATTTTATATATAGCGATAGATAGAGTAGATAACTCACCAGAGAACAATTGACAAATTTCTTGATACGCAGAATCAGTGAAATACATGATTTTTGCTTTATATGCAAGCAGATGTTTCTTTATTCTTTCTAATGTTTGGGTGCCAAGAATAAATATACTACATATGTGATTTGTACATACTGTAAAAATGAAAGTTTTAGTCATATGTATTATAGAAAAGGTATTGCATATGTGAAAGGGAGAAGGACAAGTTATAAAGAGAAGTATATAGCCTAGTCTATAAACCTACCCTAATACATTGTTACTTTCATACCATTCACACCCCTTCATTAACCAGAGCATCTGTGACTGACCAAGGTGAGGCTACAATGGTGAGGGATGTTTATTCATTTGGCTCCAAAGTAAACAGATCTGCACATTTCTGAAACTGGGTGAAGCTCAAAAAAAAAAAAAAAAAAAAAAAAAGAGAACTGGTGGTGCCATTCAACCTTCTACAAGCAGGTAATGTTTAATTATTAAACAACCAAGCATTCATGTAATCTTTACGTATTTTATTCATTACTTGGTCAGAAAAATTAAACAGATATTTTGGAAGCTCTAGTTTCAAAGCACAAGCTAACCTTGGGTGGATGAAAATTTAAAGTGGTATACTCACTCAATTGCTCAGCTTATATTTTGCAATTAATATAACCTGAATATTCTAAAGCAAACTTTAAAAAGTTCTACATAAAGAGGAGAAGAATGTACAGACTCCACACAGAAAAATGCATTGAACATGGCATCTGCAAATTCCTTATAACAATATTAATAAATACTTTTAACAGTGCTAAATGTCAGACAAGTCTTCTAGACTCACATTTTAAATGTCAGGTTTTTTTCCTAATTAATTATTTCCACAAGAAAATAATTTACTTTAGCTAAAATAGACAAACTAAACTGATAATTTATTAAGTGATGCAAGTGTAATCTCACAAGAGTATATCTTCCTCTTTCTGAACTTTTCACCAAAGCACAGTCGGTTTCCTCACTCAAAAGTAAGTAAACATGCTTAGACCTGCCACTCCATATAATTTGAAAAATCTCAGCTGATCTCCAATTTCAAGAAGATATTTGGAAAAAAAAAACTTCTGTTCACTGGTTATGCCATGGATTTGATATTCACAAGCTAGTAAGACAGTGAAACTTGAAAGATATCTCCTTAGTCTGAGATCAACGTGTTGTATAATTGCACGTTCTCCTTACTTTCCATGATGGTACTCATTTTTGTTTGTTTTTTTTTTTTAAATTCATTTCACAGTATTTAAATGAAACACTGTCAGCTTAGATGAACATATTGTATATTGCTACAAGAAAAAAACACAATTAGCATCTATATATTATTGCATTTACCTAGTACCTAGTACTAGTACATTCATTCACTCTTTCAGGTTCTATTCTATTTGAAAACAGATCGCATTCATTCCCACTGTGTGTCTGCAAATAAGGCTATAAAACTAAATTCCTACACATTCAAATGCACCCAAATACTTTGTGTGCAACAGGAAGACAATCAATAGTAACCACAATGGACCTAGAAAAGGAAGGAATTGGTTACATATTACTATTTGAAGCAAAGACTCTTCTTTTTTCGGCTGTTCCTGTTAGGGGTTGCCACAGTGGATCATCTTCCATATTGTCCTGTCTTCTGCATCTTGTTCTGTTACACCCACCATCTGCATGTCCTCTCTCACCACATTAATAAACCTTCTCTTGGGCCTTCCTCCTTTCCTCTTGCCTGGCAGCTCTATTTTTAACATCCTTTTCCCAATATACCCAGCATCTCTCCTCTGCACATGTTCAAACCAACGCAATCTCACCTCTCAACCTTCCAATTTCAGCCAACCCTCTAATGTACTCCTTTCTAATCCTGTCCATCCTCATCACACCCAATGCAAATTTTAACATCTTTAACTCTACCACCACCAGCTCTGTCTGCTGCTTTCTGGTCAGTGCCACCATCTCCAACCCATATAACATAGCTGGTCTCACTACCATCCTGCAGACCTTCCCTTTCACTCTTGCTGATATCCGTCTGTCACAAATTACTCCCGTCACTCTTCTCCACCCATTTCACCCTCCCTGCACTCCCTTTTTCACCTCTCTTCCACAATCCCCATTACTCTGAATTGTTGATCCCAAGTATTAAACACATCCACCTTCACCAGCTCTACTCCCTACATCCTCAACATTCCTCTGACCTCCCTCTTATTCACACACACACACATATTCTGTCTTGTTCTTACTGACCTTCATTCCTCTCCTCTCTAGAGCAAACCTGCAACTCTCCAGGGTATCCTCGACCAGCTCCCAACTCTCGCTACTGATCACAATGTCATCAGCAAACATCATAGTCCCACGGAGACTCCTGTCTAATCTCGTTTATCAACCTGTCCATCATCATTGGGAATAAGAAAGGGCTTAGAGCTGATCCCTGAAGTAATCACACCTCCACGTTGAATGCATACGTCACTCCTACTGCAGTTTTCACCACTGTCACACTGAACCCGTACATATCATGTACAACTCTTACATACTTCTCTGCCACTCCCGACTTCCTCACACTCGAGGCACCCTGTCATATGGTTTCTCCAGGTTTGCAAAGACGCAATAAAACTCCTTCTGGCCTTCTCTATACTTCTCCATTAACACCGTCAGAGCAAACATCTCATCTGTGGTGTTCTTTCTTGTTACGAAGATATACTGCTGCTCACTAATAAACACCTCCCTTCTTAACCTAGCTTCCACTACTCTTTCCCATAACTTC
>JANRMT010062807.1:66328071-66429724 GCA_026402145.1 Polypterus bichir lapradei
CTGCAAGTGCAGCCCTTTCAGGGTCCCTATGTTCCAATAGAGCGTGTCGTCAGAGGGGGGCCTCCCTACTTTCTAAAAATGCTATTGATTAGTTCCTGCCAGGTTTAAAAACGTTTTGAACATATCCTCTAAGTCAGAATTTGATTTTTTTCTAATTTCAAATAGTATATAACATCAGTTACCTAATGACTTAAAAGAGGTGGGCTAGAATTCTTCCAGTTGAGCAAGATAAGTCTACGTGCCAATAGTGCAGTAAAGGCAATTACAGTTTGTTTATCCTTCTCCACTTTAAGCCCATCTGGGAGTACACCAAACACAGCTGTTAGTGGATTAGGTGGGACTGTGACATCAAGGCTGTCTGAAAAGCATTTAAAACTTTTCATCCAGAATGATGTTAATTTGGTGCAGGCCCAAGACATGTGGCCCAGTGAAGCTGGAACTCGATTGCAACATTCACAGGTTGGATCTTGCCCTGGAAACATATTGGACAATTTTAAACGAGACAGATGTTCTCGAAAAAAGATTTTAAGTTGAATTATTTAATGTTTTGCACATATGGAGCTCGAGTGAATTCTGTGCTTGGCTGCCTTCCACTCTGTTTCAGAAATGTTGAGTAAAAGATCCTTTTCCCACTGTACTCTTTGATCTTTAAAAGGAAGGGACTTTAAAATGATTTTATATATTATAGAAATGCTGTCTGAGTGCCCCAGACTGATCAATATCTCTTCTGGAGTTATGGCCCAGAAATGCTTCATGGGAGATGTGACATGACACCGGAAAGATTCCCGGGTCTGGCATAAAAGGAAGCCTGCTGCCACACATGAACAAGTCAGAGTTGGGAGGCAGCAGGTGACACTCAGCGGAAGAGAGAAGAGGGAAGAATAGTATTGATTTATTGTAGTTTGGTGGCTTATATCTGGAGAGTATTGTGTTTTAAGGTGCCTGTCTGATTAAATAGTCTATTTTATTCATACTGTACATCGAGTGTTGCGTCAGTCAGTGGTTTGGGACTATCTGGCGCCCCCTGGTGGTCACAATGTGTAGAATTAACTAAATATATTTAAGAATAAGGCTGGTCGTTGATGGCAAACTTGTAACAGCTCACAAGTGCATTTGCTTTATTAAACATTTATGAGCACACTTACAATGTTTGTGAAATAGTTACTAGAGTTTGTTCTGTAAACTAAACTGTCAGGTCTGCATTTGCTCAGGTAGGTTTTATTGACACTGGCCACTTCAGAGATGGCTCTTGTATTCAACTTTGATTGGTATTTAATAAAAATCTTTGGAAATAAGAGATAGTGTGTAAAGAACGTGATCCATTAACATCTTACCTCATTATCTCAAGTAATAGGCCTAAAAAGTCATAAAGATTTTGATATGCCATAATTAAGATGTGCAGTTATTAATCATTCCTGATTTATAATTTAGCTTGTAATAAGGGGGAATTGAAACAATTCAGGTTAAAAATGAGAAAATTCGGCTCTGCAGCATTGGGACCATCTTTTAATTTGTGTCTAAATCATGCATGGCACTGAATTAATAGCTTGTTAACTTTTTATTTTTTTACTTCTTTTGTATTCAACAGTGACTGACATTATGAGTTGTAAAATATATGCAGAGATTTATGTTGGTTCCAGCATTTGTGATTAGATACAGTTGCTGCTTTTATACCTTTGAGATTTATAGCTGGCTCTTGTTTGAAACTATTTACTGTAGATAGAAGCAAGCATTTATTTTTTTAAAATGATTTGCAGTTAATAATGACAATATAATACTCTTCTCTGGGTGAATATTTTTCCACAGATACACATGTCATATTGACCACATTGTATATTTCTAGACAGAAATAAGGGAGTAATCTTAAATTTATCAGATTGAATACAGCTTGATGCCAATATTATGAGTGCCTTTAAAAGGTCAAAAGTGTGGCACTTAACCTGTGGCAGATGTTTGTTTAATTCAGAGAAAATATCTGCCATGTTTCTTGTTGCTTCTTGACTAGGTTCAGACTACTTGTATTTATTCTTTTTGATATAAGAAAAAATGTTTTTTTACACCTTTCTGAAACTGAACAGCTACTTAAGTTTTCAAAGAATGCATACAGTATTTGGCTGTAACACTATATTCAGTCTGCGGTGGGTTGGCACCCTGTCCGGGATTGGTTCCTGCCTTGTGCCCTGTGTTGGCTGGGATTGGCTCCAGCAGACCCCCGTGACCCTGTGTTTGGATTCAGCGGGTTGGAAAATGGATGGACTATATTCAGTTATATCTTTTTCATAGCCTAATGAATCTCAATAAACTTCTTAACAACTTTTGTTATTTTTTAAATTATTTAGATTATGCTTTCCCGTCAGGGACTGTGACCATGGCAAGATGGAGTGATTTGTGCACCTCAGTGATCTTTAAAGCTATGTTCTTGGGAGCCGTAGTCTCCTTGTAATGTCACTCACGACTAGATGGTGTTAGGGAAGCAGCCAGACAAACAGCCACCCAAAAATAAATTTTTCATAATGGTTCTCAATAAATCTCATAAATGTCACCAGGAGCATTACTACCCAGTGTCCAGGTGACTCCTGTGGCCTAAGGCGACTTTCAGCCCTAACAAGTCATTTGAGACAAGCACTGACAATATGAAGTGTCAAGATCACGGGTGAGGCAATGTAACTAGAGTTGAAAAATAACTGTGTGATACTGTGATTCGTGAGCATGGCTTTGTTTAAAAGTCTAAGGATTAGTATACTGAAGTGAAGATGACAATTCTTTCAAGCTGTGATGTTAAGTAATTAGAGCAGATGCACCCTTAGCAGATAAAAAGAATGAAAGAATGTGCTATTTTAGGGTCTTGGAGAGCTAATCTATACATAGCATTGGTCAGTACAACTTGCAAATAGCTTACTGAATTATCTAAATTAGATGCTAATCCATACATAGTATTGGTCAGTGGAAAGTGTGGATATAAAATCCTGTCAGGCAGCCAGAATCCCATCAGCACAGATGTGAAATCGACTCTGTGCCAAGAAAAATGTCTCAAGTCTCAACCAAAAGATGGAAAACACAGTCTTTAACGACCCCAGTGAAGAACTGTAAGATAATTGTGTTGTTCCAATAACTTCTTTTTAGCTGTATATATGTATAAAAATTATTATTCTGCAATACATTTTAGGAGTGAAAGTTGCATTTTAAACCAAGATAAATATATAATTTCTTTTGTACAATATTTCTCTTGTTTTAATAGCTCTTCCATGTTTACTGGGAATGAATATGTGTAGTTTCAAATTATTAGCTACAATTCTAAAAAGAACACATTCTCAGGGAATATGTGTCTCCTGTCAATCCCATGCCTTTTGGGTGAAGGGTCTATCCAGGACAAATATGGATGTTTTTATTCCTTGGTAATTGAATCTGGATTTTACAGCTTGGCACATAACACATGTGCAGGATTGGCAAAGGCTCATGTAAGAAGTTTAAAAATAACACCTGGAAAGTCAGATAGACCTCAATGCCCATGTCTTACATCAATCAAAGAAGGTCATTCTCCTGATTTGGAGCTTCCCCATAGGAGGACCCCTAGACAGGTATGGGGATACTCCAAAGCTCCTGGATAAACACCTTACTGTACAGTTCTGATAGATAAGTGGAAGTTGCAGTAACAAAAGCTATGACATTTATTCACATGTACAGTATGAGCCAAGGAAATATTTAGAATATTCAGCCTTTTTGTATACTTTTCTGAACTAATTTCTCACATGGATATCATTTACATTCTTTGTAGTATAATTAGAAAGCTTTAAGACTCATTTGAGGAATGACCGAGAAATGTGAATGAGAGGGACAACCTGCTTGATTCGAACCTGAGTTGTAAACTGTTGTTATATTTCAGTGTGTGTCATACATTGTCCAAAACAAACAGTATATTTAAGCGCAAGGAATTGTATTTGAATATACAACATTAAATTGGATCAATTTAAAGTGGTCACAACTCCACTTTAAGGGTGGTTCTTCTCAACTTCTCAAATTTGTGATTTTATGGACATGACATTGACATTTAAGTGAGATTTCCAATGCATATTAGAGTAGTTTGGAGCCATATGTGATATCGCTGGGAAGAGAATAATCTCCTTGTAATGGCCCAGACAACAGTGGCTAGCCCATTGTGAATGAGGCTAGAATAGCTGCCATAAGCGGAAATCTTGATGGTCTTGTAAAGAAGTGTTGTGGAGACAGCTAATTAATCAATCAGTGTAGCGCCCATTATATTGTGGGTGTTGTACTGGATAGTGGAGGTGGTGAAGCTGGAGTTAAGTCATTAAGAGTTCTAAGTTGTGACCAAAAGAAAAAGATCATGAATAGAAGTGGCCAAATTCATTGTTCTTGTACATCATTGCTGGGCTCACTCTTTGTCACTGGATGTGAAGTATAGTAGGTCTTCAAAGTAGAACCACTGCATCTCTGGATATAAAGGGGCGAGTTGAAGTGATTTGGGTAACTGGGGATAGGGCATCTTCACCGGGGAGAATATTAGAGACAACCAACAGGAAGAAAACCATGGGCAGACCCAGGTTATTCTCGGGGAAATTATACATCTTAGATGACCTTGAACCCCTTATGAAGTGAACAAAAGGAGGTGTGAACCAGTTTTAAAGTCAGGAAGATTGACTGTGATGAACCCAGTCAGCTATCCGCTGACACTAACAGTGGTGTTTGTGGAGTGAGTATTCTGGTAACACCATGCAGACCTGGGGAAGTGATGCTGTCAGGAGGGACAGAACTATCTTGAGAAGCTACGCAGAGGATGTGTGTTTGTGTGTATGCACTACAAGTGTGTGAGTGTGAGAAAAAGAGATGATCAAGCACTGAAAGGACAGCAATTAAGAGTCTCACTCCACTTCTTGAATCCATTATGCGTGGGCAAGTGGCCATTGGCAGGTTTGGGAAAGAATTTGGCTTTGATCAGCCGACAGAGTTGGGGAAAGTACAGATGATGTTGCCTCTGTTCGCAGGTGAGTGGTATGACAGAGTCCACAGTGAAAATTGGCAGGCAGTGGACACTACAGAGTAAAGATTATTGGAGCAGCATGGAAAGTGCTGGGAGAGATTGGAACAGCGGCAATGGCATTGGAAGGCAGCTGAGGAAGTAGATAGTTTTCAGTAAACCTCTTGGGAAGAAACAGGGGAGAAACAGTATTCAGTATTATGTTAATAGATAAAGTGCCATCAAAATATTATATGAGCAGACTACTCCAAAAATGTATTATGTATGTAATACATTTTTTTCTGGGAATCTCTTTTGGTGTTTTAGAGGTTCTGAATATTGAGAATCATTTCTGGATGTGTTTTGTAGAGAAAAGCCAAGCTAAATGACACCTTTTACTGGCTAACTAAAAAGATTACAATATGCAAGCTTTCAAGGCAACTCAGGCCCCTTCTTCAGGCAAGACGTAATCTTATGTTTGTATATAGATCACTTCTGGAAAGAAATATATTTTATTTTTATTATACTTTTGCATTACAGTAACACCATTTTCTTTTGTTTTGTTCTTTTTTTGTTTTGTTTATTGAGCACCACCATTTTAATGTTACTGTAATCAAGAGGCAGCTACTGGTTGTAGGAGATGCAGTTCCAGAAGCCGCACTATCTGATATCATTGGCACAATGCTTTATAAACCATTACAATTATTCTTTTTAGCATCAAAAATTGTGAATAAATGAACTAACATTATGCATGTCTAGAGAGAATTCTGATTTTGAAAACTTTCCCAAACATAGGTTCATCAGATAATTCATTCATTGCTGGTGAATCCATCTGTGATGCTCCTCACCAAGTCATGTTTTTGTTGTTTCAAAACACATTATGCCCTTTTTACTTACCATTTTCCAAATTTTACAATCTTCTGTGAGTTTCTTTAGTTCATCTGATGAGAAGTTACATAACTTCAGTGTTTTCTTCAGATGGTCTTTAAATCACTTTTGCCGTTCTCCAGGTCTCCTGGGGCCAGATTGCAGTTCTCTATACAAAACAATACCAGTTAGATGACATTGAGACATCCGTACGACATGTTTGACTCACCAAAGCAGGCTACTGATTATCATTGACTCCATTTTCTAAGATCATGTTCTTTTGAGAATGTAAATATTGGGGGCTTTTTCTCGCCACATGAATCCCAGAATCTTTTGGAGGCAACATTTTTTAAAAGCTTCCAGACGTTTTATGTGATGGCAATAAAGCGTCCATGTCTCAAAGGTGGAGACACACATAGCCTGGTATACAACAAGCTTGGCAGACAAACAAAGGTCTTTGTTTGAAAACATCTGATATTGAAAACCTATGACAGAGGATTTTCAATCTCGTCGTCCAAGAGTTGTTCAAAGAAAATGTCCAAAGAAGCAATAAAAAGGCTGGTGGTGCCAGACACAAAAAATTTCACATACTTCAAGTATTTTTTTTTTGAGATGAGAAATTGCATTGAGCATTTAATAGAAAAATCTGAAAATTTGATTATGATTATTATGTTGAGTTTGCTGCAAATTTGTTTTAAAATATCATAAACCGCTTAGGTGAGTTTACTGCTTATCCAGTTTTTGCAAAACAGAGCCAGCTGCAGATGGATGAGGCCACTGACCCACTTACCCTTAATGTATAGATGCTACTTGATAATAACTAGGAAAGATTAGAAAAAATTATAAGAAATTTGAAGATTTACACTTTTAAGTAAACATGGTATTTAAAATAATGATTCTCTACTCAAAACAATACAAGTGAAAATGCTGAGATGTTGAGAATAAGTTGTTTTCTTATTTTCATGTTTCTGCATAATTCATTCTGTTATGACTGATCAGTATTAGCATTACCTGTCATATAGTTTTATTGTCATTGATTGTATGTGTTAACAAAAACATATATAGCCCATTTTTCATGCAAAACATGTAGCTCAAAGTGCTTTACAGAACATTTACAGAAAAAAGGAGACAAAAATAATATAAAATTAAATACATCAAAAAAATACATAAAAACAATAAATTAATACAAACATACATGGTACAGATAAACAAGTAAGCAACAGAACTGTCCTTAAGTACGAAATAAATTGCTAAACATCAAGTCCAATGCTCAGAATAGATGACAAGAGAGGTGAGGAAAGTAAAATTTCCAGCTGGAGATGTAAATACGACTTCTGCTAATCACAACAATGCCTTTGATGCAATCATGGTAGTGGCACAGTTTAGTGCGCTAATTCATTTAAAATTTGTCAGAATCTGTATACTATTACAGCCTATACATTGGATTCCAGTGAAATTGCCATTGTTCAGATTAGACAAATAAATGTTGCACACATTTAAAAGCTCAACATTCCAGGTGTGCCATCAGGGCTGCCAATGAACCCAGGGATCTTGTGTGGTGCAGTATCTTAGTGAATATATTGTATGCAGGATGCTTAAAAAATGAAACCTACAAAATGGATTTTCACCTTACTTCTCTAAAGTCTTTTTAATCAAGTAAATTTTGTATTCACAGACATTTTCAAGCCTTTACTGTGGTTACCTGAAAATCAAACTAACATACCTGAGTTGCTGCCACATTTTGGCATATACCTGTTCTTATGTGGCTGTAAATTTTCCAGGTTATTTAGTTCAATTTCACAATCCAACTCAACAACAGGCTGCTAGATGTCACCATAAATTTGATTCTAAACATTACCTTTGAACAGCTTGACAAATGAGTTACATATGTTAGGAAGCTGTTCTGTAGTAATACTCACAGTTCCTCAAAACTGGTCTAAAAATACAGCATAGTGACCTGAGGTTTTGAAACTCCAGCTGCAATGGGATGTGGGATTTTTTATTGAACGGGCCATATTTAGTAAAGATAGACAATAAACTGTCACCCTTATAGGACCTGAACACTACAGCTTTTGAAGACTACTGATTAAACCCAAAATTACACTCACTCTTCATCCATGATTGCACATCCAACAACAGTAACATTTTTATTGACATATTGGTTTAAGACAGCAAAGTAACTGAGATAACCATCAACAGTTATTAGATTGCTTAAAGATGTTATGTTTATGAGATCCAGCAAAAAACCCAGACAATTACATAGTGCATAACTATGAAGGGACAACAGTGCTATTCATTAGTACTTCAGAATTTATTGGTTGCAAATATCTGATGGCCTCACTTTGATCTACAACACTGAGGCCATGGAAAAAATAATCATTGCACTTGAACAAATAGGCTATTTAGAGATCTATGACAGTAGCTCAAATTCATAAAGTAGACACTTACCTGGGTTTTGTACAGAGGCTACCAAACTCTGTCCTGATGATGTTTATACCACACTTATTCTGCCCAAAGATGAGAAGAAGACTAGGAGATTAAACATTTGTTAAACCAGAAATGAGTCAAAATTGTAAAGATGAAATCCTAAAAATCAAAGCTTAACTGTTAACCATAAATCAAAATCAGAGACATATGGTACAATCTGAAACTAGAAAGTAGAGAAATAATACACATTTTGTCTGATATTCTTATAATCCCCATCATGAATACCCTGGATTTAAAGGGCTGCACTGATGACACAAGGAGCCGTGTCATGCTACGTAACGTCTGTGGTAACACTGAGCCACATAATGGTTACAGAAACAATTACCCTATAGGGCCCTATTGATAAGCAAAAAATTGTGGTGCTACTGTAAATAATTAATCATTACATTCAGGAAACATAACGTTGAAGAACCCACACAGAAAGGGCTAGAGAAAAAATATTATTTTAAAAGAAAAAAAATCTCAAAGTGCAAAATTTGTAAACAGCACTAAAGATATATTGATCAATGGATGAATAATTATATTATATAATTAAGTGCTAAGAGTGTGCAAAGCTATCTTCATTAACAAAAAAGAATTCCTATTTCTCATATATCTTACAACATATCAATAAGCCAATGTTCAGTAGTATAGGACAAGGTTGGCATTGCCCATTTTGCTAGGCATTCAGTGGCAAACTAAGCCTGTTAAACAAATTTAACAAGGACATTCATCTGCATCCTCACCCTTTCATCCATTTGCATTCAAGAGCAAATGGCTGAACTGTGGCTCCACCATCACTTTGGTCCGCTCTGTACTTCACCTGATAACAAAGGAGTAAATCAAATTTGACCTGACATCTATATAGAGGTTACTTCAGACAAAAAAGGTGTATAAATGAACATTCATGTCATGCTTGTAACTGCAAACTGAACTCTGGCTGGATGTGGAAGACAATATAACACTCCAATAAGCAAGCACTGGATATATATCTGTAAGGAACCTTGATTTAATTACCAAAGGTTACACCTTCTGCTTTTATAAGGTCCATTCACTTTGGGGACCAGAAAGATATGAGGGAACTGAAAAGCTGACAATCTGTTTTGTTTCTGTGTTGAAAGCTGAGAAGCAGCTCTCTTTGAGGTAAGACGCCATCCACTCTCTAAGGAGCCAAAAGCTCACAAACGTTCTTTGGCAGGACACTGCGGATAAACACCCTGAATTAGCTCTAAGATCCACTTTGCCAACCCATTCTATGTGCAAGTGACGGAGTCCTGTCTGAGATGACTGGAAAGCAGCCATTACTTCAACGAGGGAACTTCAACTCCTACAATCTTGTGCCAGAAAGAGTAATGGTTTTCTCTATGAAGTTACAGAGGACACAGCAAAGAGCCTATCAGCGAACTGAGAATAAGACCATAATATGGAAAAAGGACCCTGTAAGCAATAAATTTGTCTTTGATGTGAAGGCACCTTGCATGGTTTTACTTATTTTTAAGACTGGTGTTGCATTACTCACACAAAGCTTACTGAATTTAATCTATAATTGCATACATATCCCTTGGTTGATAACAAAAACCTTTTAGATATCATGTCTGTGATATCTATTGTAAAATAAGACAAAGACACAGCGTAAAGGTTTGGGGTTTCCGGCCCCATATACTGTAAACAAATTCCAAAATCAGGTCAAAATATATAAACATAAATTGTTCATATGCGCGACACCGATACTGGCGTCGGCGGCCATTTTATAAAGGAGGAGCCGGAAGTTGAGGAATGCTGGGAAGGAACCGTGAGGGAAGATGGGATCGATGACGTCAGGAACAATGGCGGAGGAAGGGCGGAAGTAACGTACTGCGGGAAAATGAGGCTTATGGTGGTGGAGCGTCTTTTGTTCTGTAAGAAAGCAAAGGAGAAAGGTTAGTATCCCACCACTCCCTGCCAGCGAATCCCTTCCGAAGCGTGCTAGGGTCCGTCCGCGATCTCCTACTTGCGCGTGCGTGACACAAACCCCCCCCTCAGCCCAAGATCGTCAGGTCGGGCGGACCTAACTGAGAGGTCGTGGATGCGAGAGAGGGCATCGGCGTTGGCCTGAAGGTTGCCACAGCGATAAGTGACAGTGAACTTATACGGCTGTAAGTCCAGGAACCACCTGGCGAACCGCGGATTCGACTCCTTGTGCAGGGACATCCACTGAAGCGTAGCGTGATCAGTCACCAGAGTGAATTCGCGGCCCAACAGGTAGTAACGGAGGTGGGTCACTGCCCACTTAATGGCCAAGGCTTCCCTCTCCACCGCCGCATACCTGGTCTCTCGGTCCAGCAGTTTCCGGCTTAAGTACATTATGGGGTGTTCGACACCATCGACGCTTTGGCTGAGCACGGCCCCCAGGCCTGTGTCCGAAGCGTCGGTCTGGAGAATAAAAGGGAGCCCAAAATCGGGTGTCTTTAATACAGGTGCCGACGTTAAGGCCTTTTTCAGGTCACTGAATGCGTGTTCTGCTTTGTCGTTCCATACCACGTGTAAGGGAGCGCCTTTTTTTGTTAAACAGGTCAAGGGTGCTGCCCTTTCGGAGAAACGGGGTACGAACCAGCAGTAGTACCCCGCCAACCCCAAGAAAGCCTGCACCTGTCTCTTGGTATTCGGAAGGGGCCATTCCACGATGGCTTTGATTTTTGAACATTGCGGCCTCACCTGCCCTCGTCCCGCTAGGTAGCCTAAATACTTGGCCTCCTTCAAGCCAAAAAACACTTGCGAGGGTTAATGCCGAGACCGGCTTTAGCTAGTGTCGTGAGGACAGCAGAGACCTGCAATAGATGCTCCTCCCAGGTGCCGGAATAGATGACAACGTCATCCAGGTAGGTGGCACTATAGGACTGGTGAGGCTTCAGCACTCTATCCACCAGACGTTGGAAGGTCGCCGGGGCGCCGTGCAGACCAAATGGGAGGACCTTGTATTGCCAATGTCCGCTAGGGCTGCTAAAGGCCGTCTTTTCTTTTGCAGATGCCGTTAAAGGAATTTGCCAATACCCTTTCGTCATATCAAGAGTAGTCAAGTATCGAGCCGTACCCAGCCGTTCAAGTAGGTCATCAATGCGGGGCATCGGGTAGGCATCAAATTTGGAGACCTGATTCAGACGTCTGAAGTCATTACAGAACCTCCAGGAGCCGTCCAGCTTGGAAACGAGGACGATAGGACTGGACCAGGGACTATGGCTTTCCTCGGTAATGTCCATATCCAGCATACGTTGCACCTCTAGTTCCACTTCAGCGTGTTTTGCCTCCGGAAGTCTATAGGGCCTCTCCCGGACGATTACTCCGGGGTCTGTGACTATATCGTGCGCAATCAGCGAGGTCCGGCCTGGCGACTTGCTCACTACTTCGGGTACGGCCTGGATTGCATGGGTTATCTCCCGCCGCTGTAGGGGTGTTAGCTCGTCGCCGAGGTTAAGGGCAGACACGCTAGAGAATAGGGAGAGGGATCTACGTGTGTTGGGAGACTCCTCCCTGTCCTTCCAAGGTTTTAATAAATTGACATGATAGATCCTCTCACTCGGTCGACGATTAGGCTGTTTTACCAGATACTCGACGAGCCCCTTTCTTTCCTTAACCTCGTATGGTCCTTGCCAGTGAGCCAGTAACTTGGAATGGGAGGTAGGGACGAGCACCATCACTCGGTCCCCTGGGCGGAACTCCCGTAGGACGGAGTTGCGGTTGTAACACCGGGCCTGCGCTGCCTGCTCGCGCGTCACGTGCTCCTTTAGGAGTGGCCTGATTTTAGCGAGCCTGACGCGCAGTTGCGCCACATACTCCAGGATATTGGAGGAGGGAAGGGCCTCAGCCTCCCAGCCCTCTTTTAGTATGTCCAGAAGTCCACGGGGTTGTTGCCCATACAGCAACTCAAAAGGGGAGAAGCCCGTAGAGGCCTGGGGTACCTCGCGGTAGGCAAAAAGCACAAGCGGTAAGAGCTGGTCCCAATTCCTGCCATTTGCGGAGCATCTGTTTAAGTGTCTGATTAAAACGCTCTACCAGCCCGTCTGTTTGTGGGTGATAGACAGACGTCTTCAGGTACTTTATCCGGAGTAATTTGGCAACCTCCCTGAACGTATCCGAGGTGAAGGGGTACCCTGGTCCGTAAGGACTTCTTTGAGTATCCCCACTCTAGAGAATAAGTTGACTAGTTCCCGTGCGATATTTTTTGTATTAGCGGAGCACAGGGGAACCGCCTCTGGGTATCGAGTAGCGTAATCCACCATGACCAATATGTACTTATGGCCACGGTTTGAGGGCTCCAGGGGTCCTACTAAGTCCACCCCTATTCTGTCAAGGGGATGTGAATCAGGGGTATAGGGACAAGAGGAGCGTGGTCCCTCCTAGGAATCTGGCGAGTCTGACATTCCGGACAGGATTGGCAGAAACGCCGGACCTCCTCATTGACCCCGGGCCAGTAGAAGCGGAGTTTTACCCTTTCCAAAGTCTTTTCGGCCCCGAGGTGGGTGCCTAGGAGGTGAGCGTGAGCTAGTTCACATACCTCCTGCCGGAAGGTACGTGGAACTAGCAGCAACTTCCGCACCTCGCCCTCGTGGGTCACTACCCGATACAACAGATCATTTTCGAGTACAAAAAAGGGCTCGCGTGGTATGAATTCTTCAGCTTATGAGCTGCCTGGAAGAACAACCGCATTCCGGGCAAACCGCAGGGAATCGTCATTCCACTGCTCCCTTTTAAAGGAGGCAGGCGTGGACCAGAATTGATCGTCCAAGTTGCTCAGGAGATCTTGGGAGGCGGTCAGCGGGAGAGTTCCCTGGCTCATCCCTTCACCGGCGGATAGCTCCGGCTCAGGGTCCGTCGCTGGGGAAGCGTCCCCCGATGTGCCTGCGCCATTACGGCCTGCCCCAGTGCACGGCGTGGAGACCACGGGAAGGGTCCCTTGCCCCCTCATAGCCAGACCCAGTGAGGCCCCGGGAGCGGTGTGTGTCTTACCGCATTTTCTGTGCGACCAGTCTTGTCCCAAAATTACTGAAAAGGGGGGTTCGGGCAACACTGCGACCAACAACTTGGACAATTCCCCCTTCCAGGTGATATAGCACTGTGCGGAATGGTAAGACCTGGTCTCTCCATGCACACAAGTGATTTGTAAATGTTGCTTCAGCCACTGTCGCGGTAACACATAACGGCGAGCAACAATGGTTATGTTGCTGCCGGAGTCAAACAGAGCCACCACCGAGTGCCCATTTACCAACACCACTCCCGTGTTTGGACTCGCCAACGGATGCGACGGAGTACAGTACCTTTCTGCGGTGGCCCAGGTGCAATCCATCGGTTCCATGGGGGTGTTCAAGGGGCAGGTCGGCAGTAGGTGGCCGGTCTCTCAGCACTTGTAACAGCGCGGGGAGGCCGGCTTTTCTTTGGGTCTCTGTGGCGCTTCCGCAGCGCGTCGAGAGGGCTCGGGGGTGGCCGCTCGTCCCTGTTGGTTCCCACGAGCTTGCCTTTCTGACCCCCCAGCTCGGAAAACCGTGAGCTGACGCTCCAGGACTTCCAGGAGTCCTGGCATGTCCTTGTATGGATGGTGCCGGACCTGCTGGGTGAGGGAGCTAGGCAGAACATTAACCAGGCCCTCACAGGCCACCTGCTCCACGACGTTCCGGGCTTGGGGACCCTCGGGCCGTAGCCAACGCCCCATTTTTCCCCAGAAGTCGAAGGCCTGTGCTCGGGCCGGCCTCTCGGGGTCGAACTGCCAGCTCCGCCACTCGCTCGCCTGCTGGCTCAGCGTGATGCCGTAGCGTGCCAAGATCTCCTGTTTTAGGAGGTCGTAGTCCGCGGCCTCCTCCTCGGGGAGATCATAGGGTCCCTTCAGGTAGGGCGCCAGAATGGACGCCCACTCGGACCGCTGACACTCGTTCCGGTGGCCGTCCTTTCAAAAATGCCTAGGTAGGACTCCACGTCGTCCGCCTCCATCATCGGTACTAGAGGCGGAGGCTTTGGACGAGGTGGGTCGGTCCTTACCCTCTGGGCTTCTGCCAACCTCGCCTTTGTGGCCTCCAACTCCTGGGTGGTAGCGGCTTGCGCTTGCTGCAGGGACTGGATCTGGGCATTCATCCCCTGCAGCACGGTGTTGAGGTCCTGTCTTTCAGTCATTTTTTCCTTTTTTCTTCAGAGCAGTATCCTGCCGACTACGCCACTGTAAAATAAGACAAAGACACAGCGTAAAGGTTTGGGGTTTCCGGCCCCGTATACTGTAAACAAATTCCAAAATCAGGTCAAAATATATAAACATAAATTGTTCATATGCGCGACACCGATACTGTTGTCGGCGGCCATTTTATAAAGGAGGAGCCGGAAGTGGAGGAATGCTGGGAAGGAACAGTGAGGGAAGATGGGATCGATGACGTCAGGAACAATGGCGGAGGAAAGGCGGAAGTAATGTACTGCGAGAAAATGAGGCTTATGGTGGCGGAGCGTCTTTTGTTCTGTAAGAAAGCAAAGGAGAAAGGTTAGTACCCCGCCACTCCCTGCCGGCGAATCCCTTCCGAAGCGTGCAAGGGTCCGTCAGCGATCTCCTACTCGCGTGCGCGTGACACTATGTTCTTACCTTTTCTGTGAGAGACTATACATGTGAAGTTGAAGTATCATGCTTTTTTAATTTGTTGGAGTACTTTGTGCACACTCCATTATTATTACTTACTTATTTGGTGAGATACAATTGGTTACATTTCTTTTTGCTTTTCCATTTGGGGAGCAAGCTGGTGAGTTGATATTCTAAAGGTCATACAGTGCCAGTAGCATAATTCGAACCCACAACCTCAGGGTGTGAAGTCCAAAACCTTAACCACTATACCACATTGCCTGCATCCATAGAACCACTGGTATTAATAGAAGCTCTCAAACAAGACAGAATATTTTTTTCTCAAAAATAAGCATATTTTATAAGTGTAAAAATATTAGTCCCCATTAGCTAACAAAATATATTAATTATACATTTCACAGTATAGACTGATTTCTTAAATTTCTTAAATAAAATCTGGAGAAGTTACAACTTTTATGCCCGTTAGTTTTCAATTATCCATCTCTAATGTGCAGATGCTTCACCGGTTTCAACATTTAAATTCAGGCTAATATCTCATTACTTTACCATTGAATAACTGTATTACAGATAATTTTGGCTGTTTATACTGTAAAATGTCTAATCATTGAAACCATTGCCCTAAAAAAATGTGTGGCAGTCCGCATATTTTTTTCTTACTGATCAGTGTAGTTGTAAATCACAGACATAAATGCAGGAGCAGAACATTAAACCATCATAAAATTAGAACTTCAAATTGCAAGTTATGATACTGAAAGATTCTGAGATGGAGAAGGGCTGGTAGCTGACCTAACTCTGCCAGAGTTTGGCTTTGTAGTGTTGCATAAGATTGGGGACACCACTGGAGGTTCATTTCCACCACGAAAGGCATTACCAGTACTTTTTGTTTTGCCTGTCCTTCATTGACAGCTGACCATATCTTCACTTAACGTTATATTCTTTTGATTATTAGAATTATTTTTTTTGCCAATTTATCCACTGGTACCAAGTGAGAGGAAATGTATAGATCTTTGTTTTGGTTCTCATTTAACTATTTCAGAAATGCGCAAATTAGTATGATATTTATAGAGTAAAATGGTTGCTTGATTGTGTTGTGTGAGTTGAGCTAACATGTGTGCAGCCAAATATATCCGTTACTTATTGCCCATCATTAGTGCTTGATTTTAAGCCAATAGTATTTAACGGTTGGAAAGATTAAGGATCATATAGGAGTACATTGGGTAGTGTTGCCATTTCACAGCTCCAGGGTCTTAGGTGTGAATCCCACACTTGATCATTGTCCATGTGGTGTGTACAAGTCCTCCCCATAATTGTGTGAATTATCCCACCATCTCCTAAATTCCCTGTACTGACCCAATCAACTGTCAAGCAACGTTGGTTTTGTTTAAATTCTACTTTTTCATCTAGCATTGGGTCTAAATGCAGAGCTAAACTTTACGTTTGCTTTAGAAATTTGCTTATTTGTTGCTTTTTAACTTCTTTCTTCTCAGATAGATTGTATTGTATTTATTATTGTTTGTTTTTGTAAGAAAACTCACATAAAGACAGCTGTGTTTTGCAGCAGTCATTTGGGTTAGTATTGTTATCACACAGTTACAGGAGACTTGTTCATATTATGGCCTAAAAACAGTCTGTTGAGTTTGCACATCCTCCCCATGTTATGATGTTTGGGTGGAATTTCTTTAGGTTCTCTGTTTTTACTCTGATATTCTCAAGATGTATAGACTAATGATGTATAAGATGTATAGACTAATAGGTAATTTTTAACTGTTCCCATGAGTGTGTATGGGTATTTGCATTAGTTTGGCCTGTAATGGCATTCTGTCTTATTTAGCACTGGTCCCTGCTTTGTGTGTGATGATGTTTAGATAGTCTCTGAACTCCAGCAAACCTGAAGTGGTTTAAACAGGTTTTAAAATGTATAGGCAGATGTATCATATGGAATCATTATCACCTAAAAGTAAAAGCAAACCAGCAACTGTATCACATTGGGTGATGCATAATATTATTATTTGTTCATACATACCATATCATTATCATATTAGTGTCATGCAAAATGTTTTTACTATTTAAGAACAGAAATGTACAACTTCATTGTAAAACTAATACTAATACTATGCTAATACAGTGTTACCACTTTAGGTTTCTACTTCTCCTCACCTAATTTGTATCCTCTAACAGCTGTCCTTCTTCACATCCTTTCATTAATATTAATTTATGATGTCTGCTATTGAAAATATCATACAACAGCTTCTGATTACAGCATACTGTTTCAAACATTCTGTCTTGGACTACTGCACCATGCCAAAAAGGTTAGCTAAGTGGTGCAAGTGATTAGCACTGTAACCTTACAGCTCCACATTGTCAGGCTAATTCCCAGCCTAGTCTCTGTTTGGGTGGGATTTGCACATTCTCACTATATGAAGATTCTGCATTTACTTCTACATGCAAAATGTGTTATGCTACTTGGTAACACTAAGTTGTCCCAGTATAAGTAAGTTTGGAGATGTGTGTGAATACAGCCTGCACAGGTCTGGTGTTCCATCCATGTTTTGCTAATGTTTGCCGTTCATTTTATTACAAGAACTTGGTCTGGGACTTTGTGAACCTTATAAAGGACTACAGGGGTTCAAAAGCACATACATTTTCTGCACATAGGCATGTTAATGATAAAATCTAGCTGAAAATATACTTTACATAGAAATGTTCTTAAGGAAAAACAGTGTCATGGAGACAATCAAGGTATAAAGTTGAAAAGCTAAGGATAAAGTCTCCTTATTTCCTTTTCTCTTCACACTGTATGCCTCTCACAATAAATATAACACCAAGTCATGTCACTTGCAGAAATTCTCAGATGATTCTGCACTTATGGGGTGTACTGATAAAGGGGATGAAACCGAGTATATAGGAGTCAGGTGGAGAAGTTTGTTTCATGGTGCAAAGAGAAGTGTCTGCATCTTAACATCAGCGAAACCAAGGAACTGGTTATTGACTTTTATAGAACCAAAGAACCTCTATGTCTGGTCACTATTTAGGGAGTGGATGTAGAGGTGGTCTACTCCTACTACTACTTGGGAATCACACTAAAGACAGATAGGACTGGTCCCTGAACACAGAGGAAATATATAAGAAAGGGCAAAGCAGACACCTTTTCCTTAGGAGACTGAGCTCCTTTAATGTGGAAAGTGATATCCTTCACATCTTCCATAACTCTGTGAAGGCCAGGGCAATTTTCTAAGCTGTGGTGTGCTGGGCTGATAACTACACTTTATGAGAGGCCCACCAAATCAACAAGCTAATTAAAAGGGTAAGCTCAGTTACAGGGCACACTCTGGGCCCCCTGGAGGTCATTGCAAAGGAGAGAATTAAAAGAAAACTGAGTGGCATTATGAACAATGCTGCACATCCTCTCTCTGACACACCAACACTGAGGACTTTCAGCCAACAAATTATTCAACAACAATATGCATAATGTTTCACTGTGACCATGACTGCCAAGTTAGAAATTTTCTTTTCTTTCTTTATAAATTTTTCTTCCTTTTTAGTCATTCTGGTGTGTGTTCAGACCAAAGTGTGTGTGCTCATTTATTTACTTACTTATCTACCTACTTATGAATTTATTTATTTATTTAAAGTGCTTCTGAAATAAGCCAAATTTTATCCTGGGGACAAACAAAGTCTATCTAAACTTCCTCCATTAATGTTAGCCATGTTTGAAGAAACAAAAGACAACAGCAGTTTTCTGCCCACAACCTACAGCAGACATTGAAATTTGTCTTAAAAAAAAAAATCACTCTTTGGAAAGTGCATCTTATTGACCATAAAACTGAGAAATTGTTGCCTATACTAACATCATTAAACTGTCAAACTAAAAGGCCGCTATCATCAAATGTTTGCTGCTTGTTAAATAACTTTCATACTGGATTTAACCATGAAAACAGCACGAACATACCCATAGACTTAAAAGAAGGCTAAAAGATCTTTTTAAAGTCAATTTGGCATTTTCATGAAAATCACTATACAAGATTTCAACTGAAGGGTAACACTTCACCTCTCTCTAGTGGGAAGAGTTAATATAGTTTGTGATGGACAGCACACATCCTGTCCAGGACGGGGAAGGAACAATACCCTTCTGGGAAGCCAGTGTGATGCAAAACAGGGAGGGCAGCCAAGCAGGACTATATGCTCCCCCAATACACTAGGTGGCAACATTCATTTATTTATTTGTCAAATTATTTTATTCAAAGTGACTTACAAAAGAGGTAAACATAACTGAGTAACATTAGGCTAGGGCCTGTTTGTTCTGCAAGTGTAGTAGGACAGGTAACAAAAGTTAATTGCCACAAGTGAACAGATGTAATAACTAATAAATATACAATCAAAAATTACAATCAATAAATCAATTAAACTTAATGTAACAAATCAACCAACAGTATGCAAGGTCACAGAGGTAAGGTTGTTTTTTTTCAATCAATGAGATATTCATAGCAGGCCGGGTTTTCAGTTGCTTCTTAAATACATTGAAGGAGACAGCAGTTCGGACTGAGGTAGGTAGCTTGTTACACCAATTAGGAACTACACAGTAAAAGAGTCTGGCTTGAAAATTGGTATCACACAGAGGTGGCATCACCAGATGCTATTGCCTGGCAGATCTGAGTGGGCGAGAAGGAGCATAGCACCTTACCAGTATCTCCATATACAGAGGTGCTGACCCACTGACTTCTGTAGGGAAGTATCAGAAATTTGAACTGGATGCATGCTGCTTCAGGGAGCCAATGCAGTGATGTGAAGAGAGGAGTAACATACAGTTAGGTCCATAAATATTTGGACAGAGACAACTTTTTTCTAATTTTGGTTCTGTACATTACCACAATGAATTTTAAATGAAACAACTCAGATGCAGTTGAAGTGCAGACTTTCAGCTTTAATTCAGTGGGGTGAACAAAACGATTGCATAAAAATGTGAGACAACTAAAGTATTTTTTTAACACAATCCCTTCATTTCAGTTGCTCAAAATTAATTGGACAATTGACTCAAAGACTATTTCATGGGCAGGTGTGGGCAAGTCCGTCGTTATGTCATTATCAATTAAGCAGATAAAAGGCCTGGAGTTGATTTGAGGTGTGGTGCTTGCATGTGGAAGATTTTGCTGTGAACAGACAACATGCGGTCAAAGGAGCTCTCCATGCAGGTGAAAGAAGCCATCCTTAAGCTGCGAAAAACAGAAAAAACCCATCCGAGAAATTGCTATAATATTACGAGTGTCAAAATCTACATTTGGTGCATCCTGAGAAAGAAAGCAAGCACTGGTGAACTCAGCAACGCAAAAAGACCTGGACGTCCACGGAAGACAACAGTGGTGGATGATCGCAGAATCATTTCCATGGTGAAGAGAAACCCCTTCACAACAGCCAACCAAGTGAACAACACTCTCCAGGGGGTTGGCGTATCGATATCCAAGTCTACCATAAAGAGAAGACTGCATGAAAGTAAATACAGAGGGTGCACTGCAAGGTGCAAGCCACTCATAAGCCTCAAGAAAAAAAGGCAAGATTGGACTTTGCTAAAGAACATCTAAAAAAGCCAGAACAGTTCTGGAAAAACATTCTTTGGACAGATGAAACCAAGATCAACCTCTACCAGAATGATGGCAAGAAAAAAGTATGGAGAAGGCGTGGAACAGCTCATCATCCAAAGCATACCACATCATCTGTAAAACACGGTGGAGGCAGTGTGATGGCTTGGGTGTGCATGGCTGCCAGTGGCACTGGGACACTAGTGTTTATTGATGATGTGACACAGGACACAAGCAGCCGAATGAATTCTGAGGTGTTCAGAGACATACTGTCTGCTCAAATCCAGCTAAATGCAGTCAAATTGATTGGGCGGCGTTTCATGATACAGATGGGCAATGACCCAAAACATACAGCCAAAGCAACCCAGGAGTTTATTAAAGCAAAGAAGTGGAAAATTCTTGAATGGCCAAGTCAGTCACCTGATCTTAACCCAATTGAGCATGCATTTCACTTGTTGAAGACTAAACTTCGGACAGAAAGGCCAACAAACAAACAGCAACTGAAAGCCGCTGCAGTAAAGGCCTGGCAGAGCATTAAAAAGGAGGAAACCCAGCATCTGGTGATGTCCATGAGTTCAAGACTTCAGGCTGTCATTGCCAGCAAAGGGTTTTCAACCAAGAATTAGAAATGAACATTTTATTTCCAGTTATTTAATTTGTCCAATTACTTTTGAGCCCCTGAAATAAAGGGATTGTGTTAAAAAAATACTTTAGTTCCCTCACATATTTATGCAATCTTTTTATTCAACCCACTGAATTAAAGCTGAAAGTCTGCAGATCAACTGCATCTGAGTTGTTTCATTTAAAATTCATTGTGGTAATGTACAGAACCAAAATTAGAAAAAAGTTGTCTCTGTCCAAATATTTATGGACCTAACTGTATACCCGTCTCTGATGGTTAAATACAAGACAGGCTGTTGCATTTTGGATCATCTGCAGCGGCTTGATAGAACATGTGGGTACTCCTGCCAGAAATAAGTTGCAGTAGTTCATACATGACAAGCCCAAATACTGGAACAGAGGTTGTGCTACATATTCTATCAGATGAAATCTGATCTTGTACAGCATAAATGAGAAACAGTAGAAATGTAGTCAGAAAAAGATAACAGCTCATAAATCACCACCCCAAGGTTGCATACTGACTTGGCAGGTGTTAGTGACAGTGATCCTTGCTGTACAGAGATGGGGAGTTGAACAGACTGGCTGGCAAGGATAACATGAAGCTTGGTTTTTGCCAGATTGAGATATCAGTAAGACATGCAGAGACTCTTGCTGATAATGTGTTGTCCTTAAGAGAGGAAGACAGGAACAGCTGTGTATCATCAATATAACACTGATAAGAGAACCCATGGGATTAGATGGATGGAGCAGAGTGAGGTGGTGTACAGAGGGAAAAATAGAAGACCCAGCACCGAACCTTGGGACACCCTTGTGCATGTCTATAGGAGCTGCTTGAATAAAACCATCTGAGAGCAGTTCTAGTGATGCCAAGATCAGAGAGGGTGGTAAGAAGGATGTTGTGGTTGACCTTCTCTAAGGCAGAGTAGAGGTCTTGAAGGATGAGGACCGATGACATGTTGGTAGCTCTAGCAAATTGTAGCTGGTTGACCACTGTCAGTAGAGCCATCTAAATTTGGGTGGTTCCTCTTGAAGCCAGACTGGTTGGTATCGAGCAATCCATTCTGTACAAAGAAAGAAGGGAAATGGTTAGAAACAGTATGTTCTAGTGTTTGGGAAAGAAAGGAAAGACAAGAGACAGACCTGTAATTGTTAATTTGGGATGGATCAAGTGTTGCTTTTTTAAGGAATGGAGTTATCAGTGTGTGTTTGAAGATGGTAAAAAATGTGCCTGAGCTAAGTGTTAATGATGTGTGTAATTGCAGAGATGAGTGGGGGTGCTTGAGGGTGGCCTGGAAGAGATGTGAGGGGATGGGGTCAAGTGGACAGGTAGTGGGGTGACTGGAGTGGAGGTCGGAAACATCAGTGGCAGGATGTGGAGAGAATGTTGGGTGATGCTTTGGAGGAGGAAAATGGGTGGCAATGAAGGTGAAAACTGACTGCTGATAGCAGCCACCCTATGCTGAAAAAAGTGGCAAAGTCATCAGCAGGCAAGGAGGTTTGGGGAGGAGGGTTAAAAAGGGAGGTGAAAGCAGAGAACAGATAGCATGTGTTGGTGGAGCTGTTAATTCTGCTCTGATATAACCTTATCTTAGCATTGATGGTAGCTGAAGAAAATGATGCAAGAAGGGATTGGTACTTAGCCAAGTCTGCCTGAGCGTTTGACCTCCTCCATTTCCTTTCGGCTCTCCTAAGCTCAGTCCATTGATTGTGGATTGCTTCAGAAAGCCAGGGACAGGAGGGTCTTTCACATACAGGTCTGGAATAGAGAGGACAAACATTTTCAAGACAGGAGGGCAGAGTCAAGCATAGGGTGTCTTTGGCAGTACTGGTGTCAAGAGAGGAGAAGTGGTCAGGAGGAGGTAGAACAAAGGAAACTATGGAAGAGAAATGGGTGGAAGAGGGGAAATGGAGGGGTCAGTGAAAGGATGCAGTGGGGGGAGAAGATTGAGAAGAAGGAAACAACAGGGAGAACTGAATGAAGAAGTGGTCAGGTGTGTGTACAGAAGTTACATTTGTCGGGGTGCAGCTGTGTGAGAGAACAAGATCAAGCAGACTGCCAGACTTGTGAGTTGGTGGGGTATGGAACTGTGTGATGTTGAAGGAGGAATGAAGAGCGAAAAAGTCAGCAGCTAGAGGGCTATCCAGATGGTTGTGGTCCCCGAGATTTAGAAGTGAGCTGCCGTCATACGGGAGGAAAGAAAGCAGTCCATCCAGCTCATCAAGAAAATTAGCAAACCTGGAGTGCGATAAATAACAAGAAAGTTCATGTTAATTGGAAAGGAGACAGTAATTGCATGGTATACAAAAGTAGTGAAGTTGCATACATTACCTAGGGGAGTGAATCTCCAGCTCATAGGCATTAGGATACTTGTCCCCCTACTCCTACCAATGGAGCACCCATCCCTATCAATGGAGTGCTATCAGTGTTACTGTATTTTCTGGTCAAATCCATTTCTCTATCAGAGATACCAGTTGAAGACCCCTTTGGTTGGCAAAAGCTGGAAATGCAGTCTGCTTTGTTGACTGCATACTGACAGTTCCACAAGCCAAAGGAGAAGAGGTTGTATGAAGTGTTGGTTTTACGCAGCAGATGAAGGTTGTCTGGATTTCTCCCTTTCCTGCTAAAGGGGCGAGTGACGCATCTTGTGTTATTAATGGAACCATATTGTTGACACATGCTGAAAAAGACATTGAAAGGAAAACAAAAAATATTACCTTATTCAAGCAGGAGTGACTGTTCCCTTGTCTGGTGTCCTTGCTTGGTGGACTCTCACAGGTTGACTAATGACCTTTACACAAGTAGTTCTTCACACAGTATTTTAGCAATAGTGCCTTAAGTCGCCTTAAGTAGGGTGCAGCAGAGTGAGTTCAGCTGCAAATCTTGAATGATTTAGCAACACTAAGGAAGGGGGCAGCACTCATTAAACAGATCGAAACTAGGCAGTAAGCAGGAAAACAAACAAAGACGCAATTGCAATGCACAAGTACAAATCACTAATAGAAATCCAGACCTGAAGACACTTACCTGTCTTGAAACAGACACCTATAAACCCAGAAGTTGCTGTAGTCCCATGGGGCAGCCTTGTCTGCTTTTTTTAAAAAAAGCTTGACTCTGTTATAAGGCTTGTATATATGTGGAAGGCAAAAAGACCACATTTTAAAAAATTAACATTTCAAAGCAAAAGGTGGTATGGCATGAGATTACCTTCAGCTATACTACTTGGCAGTGAATATCCGTAAATGGAGACAATAGTACAACAATGAATTAATGGACAGATATTGATAGACAGAAATTACATTAATAAGCTTCAAATTTCTCTGTCTTCCTGTCAGTTAAAACAAATCTGTATCTTTATGTGTACTCCTTATGTAATTACGACTTTGTAGAATTTATACTTGCATTTTACCTGAGAACTAGTCATAGTGAAACACAGTGAAAAGTGCTATACAAATATAAACAATTAAATTGAATAGCATTAAATTTAATAGAAAGAAAAAGAAAGTGCTGAATCTGCACCAGCTTGGCTGGAACTGCAAAGAAAAACATGGAAGTCACCGTGTTCGCTCTTCTCTGTACTCCGGTCATTAATAATTATTTCCAATTAGCTTGCAATTCAATTGTGGTTCAATCACTCAGAATAATAAATGTAGAAAACACTTTAAGGCAGGGGTGTCGAACTCCAGTCCTGGTGGGCCAGAGTGGCTGCAGGTTTTCATTCAAACCCTTTTCCTAATCAGTGACCAGTTTTCACTATTAATTAACTCCTTTTCCCATAATTTTTAATAGCCCTGTTTTTAAGGATTCAGTCCTCTGAAT
Source organism: Polypterus bichir lapradei (assembly GCA_026402145.1). NCBI lineage: Eukaryota > Metazoa > Chordata > Cladistia > Polypteriformes > Polypteridae > Polypterus > Polypterus bichir. Next base: position 66,352,977 of record JANRMT010062807.1, read on the forward strand.
TGATTTGTTTCTTCATTCAATGACAGCTAAACAGAAATGAGATGTGAGACATGCCTAGAGATGACTTTGGGCTTCAAACTCCAACCAATTTCATTCTAACCAGTTTCTTAATGAGAAGCTGATTCTTGTTGTTAATTAAACCCGCTATTTAATTCTGTGGCCTGTTGCTGCTCTCATTCTACCACAGTTTCCAAAACAGTTGATCTTCTGTTTTTTCTAAGAATGTCATCAAGATGTTATGGTGACCTGAGCAGATAAGCCTTACCGAGACCTACACCTTTCTTTATTTTCAGATATTGCATGAGGGGCACAGGTGAGCTGGTAATGTGGTGGCTTGTTTTGTGTCTCATTATTGTTTGGCTGCTAATTAACAAAAAAGGAAAAACTAAGAGATCTGAGTAAAGTTAATTAAAACTAAAGCAAAAAGAAGTTAATTAGCAGTAAAAACTGGTCACTAATGAAGAAGATGATTAGAATGAAAACTTGCAGCCAATGTGGCCCTCCAGGACTGGATTTCAACACCTCTGCTTTAAGGAAAAGATATTTCTGTCTTTCAAGCCCTCCCTCATTTACAAAGTATTTAAGTCTTAGAAGTCATTAGGAATCTCAACCTTTAGAGATCTTTATGTGCTTGCGCCTTTTGATTAGCTTGATTGTAAATATGGAATTCTTTTAACACATGCATTATTGTTCTATTTATAAGTTAGGAACTTTTTAAAAAAGAATTATCCCAGTTTTGCTAATCTTCCACCAATGCTCATACTTACTGTAATTCAGCTGAAAAGTGTACACCAGACACACTTCTTCAAAGAACAGTATATCAGGGATTGGGCCCTGATTGAGAACAATGTCAGACAAATGTTTAGAGACTGTCCAAAATGAATGCGTTCAAGAGCCTGAAAAGGTTTGCTGCTCTGGTCTGGGTTGGTCCCTGCTTAGTTAATGATACCAGCCTCTGTTACCCTGAACTAAATTAAATTGAGCTGGAAGAATGGATGAAGGGATCATTTTCAGTGTTTGTGCTCACACCTTGAATTTGAAATGTAGTGCTGGCTTTAACCACATGTACAGTTTTACTCAAGCAGATCAACTGTGTCAACGTATTCAGTAACATACCAATTTAAAAATGAATTAATATTTCAATAGCTTATGTAGTTGGGTAAGTCCATGGAGACTTAATGACCAAAGAACGCTAGCCGGCAAAGAACTACACCTATTAGAATGTTACAAAAATTTAAGCTGCTGTCGCACCCTACGTAACTGTGTTTGATCTTATTCAGGAAAAGATCCGAGTCACCCCATGGGAGAAAGACTTTCCAAGACTAAGGTCATAAAGCTTATGAAACTGTTTCTGGACAAAGGCAGAACTCTAACAACAATTGTGTGGAGCTTCCACCGTCAGCTGAAGTCACTTCAGTACACATGTAATTTGTGAGCGTGCCCGTGTCAATTAAACACAGGAAGCTCTGCAGTTTACTTGTCACTTTACACTGTAGGAAGATATGTAAATAATTCAAGGTAAACAACATTCGATCTGGATTTTATATACAGTGGTGTGAAAAACTATTTGCCCCCTTCCTGATTTCTTATTCTTTTGCATGTTTGTCACACAAAATGTTTCTGATCATCAAACACATGTAACCATTAGTCAAATATAACACAAGTAAACACAAAATGCAGATTTTAAATGATGGTTTTTATTATTTAGGGAGAAAAAAAATCCAAACCTACATGGCCCTGTGTGAAAAAGTAATTGCCCCCTTGTTAAAAAATAACCTAACTGTGGTGTATCACACCTGAGTTCAATTTCCGTAGCCACCCCCAGGCCTGATTACTGCCACACCTGTTTCAATCAAGAAATCACTTAAATAGGAGCTGCCTGACACAGAGAAGTAGACCAAAAGCACCTCAAAAGCTAGACATCATGCCAAGATCCAAAGAAATTCAGGAACAAATGAGAACAGAAGTAATTGAGATCTATCAGTCTGGTAAAGGTTATAAAGCCATTTCTAAAGCTTTGGGACTCCAGCGAACCACAGTGAGAGCCATTATCCACAAATGGCAAAAACATGGAACAGTGGTGAACCTTCCCAGGAGTGGCCGGCCGACCAAAATTACCCCAAGAGCGCAGAGACGACTCATCCGAGAGGTCACAAAAGACCCCAGGACAACGTCTAAAGAACTGCAGGCCTCACTTGCCTCAATTAAGGTCAGTGTTCACGACTCCACCATAAGAAAGAGACTGGGCAAAAACGGCCTGCATGGCAGATTTCCAAGACGCAAACCACTGTTAAGCAAAAAGAACATTAGGGCTCGTCTCAATTTTGCTAAGAAACATCTCAATGATTGCCAAGACTTTTGGGAAAATATCTTGTGGACTGATGAGACAAAAGTTGAACTTTTTGGAAGGCAAATGTCCCGTTACATCTGGCGTAAAAGGAACACAGCATTTCAGAAAAAGAACATCATACCAACAGTAAAATATGGTGGTGGTAGTGTGATGGTCTGGGGTTGTTTTGCTGCTTCAGGACCTGGAAGGCTTGCTGTGATAGATGGAACCATGAATTCTACTGTCTACCAAAAAATCCTGAAGGAGAATGTCCGGCCATCTGTTCGTCAACTCAAGCTGAAGCGATATTGGGTGCTGCAACAGGACAATGACCCAAAACACACCAGCAAATCCACCTCTGAATGGCTGAAGAAAAACAAAATGAAGACTTTTGAGTGGCCTAGTCAAAGTCCTGACCTGAATCCAATTGAGATGCTATGGCATGACCTTAAAAAGGCGGTTCATGCTAGAAAACCCTCAAATAAAGCTGAATTACAACAATTCTGCAAAGATGAGTGGGCCAAAATTCCTCCAGAGCGCTGTAAAAGACTCATTGCAAGTTATCACAAACGCTTGATTGCAGTTATTGCTGCTAAGGGTGGCCCAACCAGTTATTAGGTTCAGGGGGCAATTACTTTTTCACACAGGGCCATGTAGGTTTGGATTTTTTTTTCTCCCTAAATAATAAAAACCATCATTTAAAAACTGCATTTTGTGTTTACTTGTGTTATATTTGACTAATGGTTAAATGTGTTTGATGATCAGAAACATTTTGTGTGACAAACATGCAAAAGAATAAGAAATCAGGAAGGGGGCAAATAGTTTTTCACACCACTGTAAGTAACATATAAATGTTTTTATATAAAGATCATCATAAAACATAATCACAAACTGGACTTTGCACAATATCTTTGCGAGCTCTGTAAGCCATGCTGTTTTGTTGAAGGACATGCATGTGGCAGATTTACTGGCAGGATGGCGCGGAACCTCTTGCTACACCCCAACAGTGCCATCTTTTGCATTTACGCCTGCTTCAGGTGCTTTGTTCTTATATGTGAGTGGACGTTTCTTGCGAGGAGGGCTTCTGTTCTCTTTTTCCGATGTAGAACCCTCATCCTCATCCGAGTTCATCTCTGTTATAGCATGTCTTTATTTAAAAACAGCAGTGTCAGATCAGGGTAACCTTGAATGCGAGTGATAGAATAAAACTGAACAAAAAAAAAAAACTGCTAACCTTTACAAGTACCATACATTTACACCAGCTGATTATAGATTCAAATCAAATGTATGTTTTATTGTATAATAGTAACAATAAGAGCAGCTCACTACACAAAACGTTAATTTTGGGATGCGGGAAGGGTCGAACCAGCGACCTGTTGATTATGAGTCAGCAGTCATGACACTGAAGTACACTAACCCTTTTTCTTCAGTTATAGTCGTGAATAAAAGTGCACTTGGTTTATTATACTTGTACCTTTTGTATCTGAATGCCTGGGTATGCAAGTGTCCTGGATAAAAACCAAGATTCAGGCCTTTAATGACCTCTTGGGCACAGCCATCAGCAGTGTGTCTGTTTGCGGAGAGAGTGTCGAGCTTGTTGAGAGGTTTACTTACCTTGGCAGTGACATTCATGTGACTCTTTCTATGAAGTCAGTAAAAGGATTGGGAGAGCATGGGGGGGTCATGAGGTCGCTGGAAAGGGGTGTGTGGCACTCCCGATATCTATGCAAAAGGATGAAGGTCCAAGTCTTTAGAGCCCTGGTGCTTCCTGTCTTGCTATATGGTTGTGAGACATGGATGCTATCCAGTGACCTGAGACAAAGACTGGACTCCTTTGGTACTGTGTCTCTCCGGAAAATCCTTGGGTACTGTTGTTTTGACTTTGTGTCGATTGAGTGGTTGCTCATGGAGTTCCTAATGAGGCACATTACCTGAATTGTGAGGGAGCATCAGTTACGGCACTATAGCCATGTGGCATGTTTCCCCGAGGGTGATCCAGCTCGTAAGATCCTCATTGTTGGGGACCCGAGTGGCTGGACCAGGCCAAGGTGTTGCCCACGTAACACCTGGCTGCGGCAGATAGAGGGTCATTTCCGGAGAGTGGGACTGGACCGCATGTCTGCCTGGGGGGTTGCAAACCGGGATCCCAAGTTGTTTCGTCATGTAGTGGGTGCGGCAACGCACTGTACCAGTGCATGCTCCCCAATTTGATTTGACATGTACCTTTTGTGAAAGTACTTATTTGATATTTGGACTTCAGTCTTCACATATTATACACTTCATGTCAAAATGTTGTCATTAGTACTAAAACATGAAAAAAGTTTGTCTTTCAGTTATGTGTTCAACATTTCTGTCATGCTACACTTACATAGATCTTTGTAGACATGGAACACACAGATAAACAAGGCTTTAGCTGGGAGAGCTTTTTGCTGTTTCTGCGGCAGTGGGAGGATGGGATAGTAGGCTGCTTGCTGCTTGTGCTTATCAACACATTTCCAAAACAAAAGACGCTGATGGAGAGGTGCGAACGGATTGAAGGTGGGCTGGGTTTGCGAGTTTTTTCATAGGCTTTGGTAATTCTAGTGCTATAGTCAGTCAAGCAAGTCTGTAGTAGAGCAGTGGCACCAAGTACCACATCAGGACACTGAGAAGAGAAAAGAATAGGGGAGGGTAAGTAACAGTTTATAAATATTGTATTATTTATATTTTATTACTAATGACTTACAACAAAGATGCAGTATACACAGCTACTGTAATTAGCAGGTCTAGTCAGGGTATGCTATCAGCCTGCACTTAAAAGCTGAGACTGAAGGGGCACCTCTTATAATATCAGGCAGACCATTCAACAGCTTCAGCACCTTGTGACTAAAAGCTTGACTTCCCACTGGTTTTTTTTTTTTTTTGTTAATCCTTGTAATCAGTACAAATAGATTGTTTATTGCATTACTCACAAAAAATAACTACTTAAAAAGCAAACAGAGTGCAAAGGCAACTTTTCATGAAGTGGTGGCTGCAGCAATTTACTCCGATTTATCCAAGTCTGCCATACCCTAAGCAGGTTTAAGGTTTTTAAAGGAAGGAATTGAGGTCTTGCCATTAGCTTCTTGGGTGCACATTAGCCCATCCTTTTAAGGCTGAGCTTTGGTGCAACATCCTGTCCCTCAAGGTTGTCAGGCCTTGAGATATGGGGCTTTGTTCAAACTTAAGAATCTAGCTTATCTAGCTTGTACCGCTGAGAGCTATCCCTAAATGTTACTTGGTCTGTGATCGATCATCTTATCAGAAGAAGACGTGGAGTTTGCATTACAGAGATCAGCCCCAACAGGTAAACCAAGACTTTTTAGATGGTATTAAGAATGTCTGGCCCTGGCTTTTATGCCAGGACCTGTGATCTAGCCATAGCAAAACATGAATAATGTCAGTCTGTCCTACAGGGCATCATAGATAAGCTTTTGATTCTCTGCAATAGGAAGATGTGAGCCAGGAGGACAAGCAGCAAATGCCTGTCACACTTGCCACAACACTCAACTTGATGTATAGTATAATAATCCGCTCCGTTTATGACACAGGAAGCATTTAGCCAATTCTCCCTTTCACTGATGCTTTAAGCATATATGTTATCTTTGATAGTTTGGCAATAGCCTTTTGTGGCAGTTGCTTGTTTTAAGCACCTTCTGCTTAGTTATTTTTCTGATCTTATCATAAATTATTTCTTTGTTGCAGATTTTCTTGCATTCACCCATCTGTTATCTATAATGTCACATGCACAAATTCATTTTTTACTTGTTGAAAAATTAGATATAGTTTTGTGTGGCTGACTTTGTGGAGGAACTTATGTGAGGGCTCTTTGGGTTTGGTGGCCCTGCAGGGGCTTCCACTATGTCAGTGTCTACTTTAGAGCATGTTTGTGAGTCAATGGCAAACGAAGTCAACTCTAAGATAGAGGTAAATTGATGCCTGAGAAGAACTGTCAAATATGTAGGCCTGAATGGATTTCAAAGGCAGAACTGTGGGCAAGAACTAAGCAGGGCAACATTACGACTAAAGTCAAATGACGTACATGGGGTTGGATGGAGCATTTCCTTCATAAGGGAGACAATATACCCAACAAAAAAGTACTTGACTGAAATCCAAAACAATAGAAAGACCATCTCATACTTGGTAAAGGATAATTGTAAAAGAAGCAAGTAAATTTAGAGAATCATGAGAAGAAACACAACAATTGTAAACAGTCAAAATGGAGAATGTTTTAGAGCCCAGTACTTCTTGCAGGTTTGACAATATTATTATTATTATTATTTTATTATTATTATTATTAACATATGGAGTAGCACAGTTCAAATCCACATTGTGTCTTTCACATTTTTTGCTTTCCATATCCTCTGAAGAAGCCCCAGTGATGCAATGTCAGAAAAACTACTATATTGTAATGCTCAGCTAGCAAAAAACCTTCTAAAAATGTACTTCCATCTTTTACTTAGTTTTGCCCAAGCTCATGCAAGGCATAGCCCTTCAAAGGACCTTTAACTGGAGTAAAACAGGTTCAGAAAAAGATAGACGGATTTTAAAACAAAGAATTAACGTACAGGATGTCCGATTAACATTATATACTCCAAATGCTGGACTTTGTCTTTTTCAGCAAAAAAACTTTACAACATGAAACTTGGCACACACTTATTACTTTGCTTATGACAACATAGATTTTAAGAAGTGTGCCTCTAAAGGGAAAATGAGACTTGCAAAAATTAAAATGAAAACAAAATGATCTTACAAGGGTAAAACTTCAAGCCATCATAGTTACTGTAGTATTCTATTTTATGTTGTGGTTCTGTTTTTGTATCATCAAAATATATTTTAACTAGGGAACTATTGAAGTGAGTAATGTGCATTCAGATTTCTCTCAGTCCATTTTCCATTCATCTTCTTAGTGGTTGGGTGTTTTTTTTTTATTCTACTCTGATGCCTCTGATGTCTTTGCTGATTCATTAATTATGATTGAACTGTTTTTTTGTATTGACTCCTGCCTGTTCCTGACCAAGTTCTCCCTTTTCTTGCTGTTTTATGTCTTCCTCAGATTTCATTTCTCTAAACGACTCAGTTAGCCCTTTGTGACTAACCATATAGCTAAACACAAATTTGAAAAGGGAGTTGTTTTCCTTTTATGCAGCAATAAAAAAAAATCCAATGGAGTAGGCAAAATGTACTTAATAAGATTTCTTAAACTAAGCTACGTAACCTTAATTATAAATTTCTTTATAAGTCAATAAGCCTAACAAAAAGAAAACAAGATATAATAGGTTGATATAAAAACTTATCACTTGCTTAGATCTCATCTTTTGCAGGGTTTACAGATTAACTCACTGTTTTCATACCAATGTCACAGTAAAACTAATGCAGTGTGAAACTGAACATCTGACAAAGAATCATGCAAGGATAAGAATGCGGGTTACTCTGCTAGAAGGTTGTACAGAATATCAAGAATCATTTTCTGCATTTTCATTAAAAGCATTGTTATTTGGATCATCACTATTTTTGTATTTGTATCTGATGAACTATCATTATATAAATTTTCTACACTTTTATACAACAACGACATTTATTTAAATAGCACATTTTCATACCCATTAGTATCTCAAAGCACGTAACAATGATAACGAGAATGAAAGTCCATCCATCCATTATCCAACCCGCTATATCCTAATGACAGGGTCACGTGGGTCTGCTGGAGCCAATCCCAGCCAACACAGGGCGCAAGGCAGGAAACAACCCTGGGCAGGGCGCCAGCCCACAGGAGGAGAATGAAAGTGAAAAGCTAAAGTGCAATTATTTAGAAAAAAGATAGTAAATATCCAGCTTATAGTGAAATGCTACATTCAGATGGCATGAGGGAGAAAAAAAGAAAATCTCCACCCTGTAAAGACACTGGAGAACTTAAACATTGTGAAGACTGACCAGTCCCCTCTGGACTTGTGAACTGGCATTAGTATGTCAAGTATTATTTTTTAATGAAATATGTGAATAGCCTTGTGTAAATTTCTTATTTCTTCCCAGCAACATAGGTGGAACATGCTTTGATCAAGTGGAAGTGGCACAGAGCACCACCACCAGATACAGGAATAATCTCATTAAACACACAAAATTAGTGATTAGTGACTAGTCTATAAAACAATTGCATTTATAACAACCATCAATTAATTCATCATTATGTTGGGACACTCCAAAATATTAGAAAGGTGCTAAACTGTTCAGAGCCTTACAGGACTACTCCACCCAAACAGTTACTCCATGTTGTTTGCAGTGATGGCCAAGAACATTTTACATTTTTTCATGGGGAAGAGAAATAAAGTTTCTGATACAACTGGCTTCAAATGGGGTCAATGATGAAAAAGAACAAATGCTATTAAGATGTCTATGAATAAAATCTTACGTTACTCATGTCACAAAATTCACATCACTTACCCGGTTACTTGCTCACAACATCCAAAACATGAGATGTTTTTGTTAAAATATATTTAAATAAACAGAGCCATACGTTTCCTTGAATGTAAAGTGTGCTCAAGCAAATTCAAGCTTCTGAATTCAAGATTCGCCTCCTGCCTTATTTGCTGGTCAATCTTGTCTCCAGTAAAGCTGGAATTCACATGAACACACTTCACATTCATGCATTACTCTTGTAGTTCCTTTAAATAGGATTAGGCATTTTTTAGAGTTAATCCTAAAGACACAAGTAACCATTATAATACTTATACTAAGACTGGTCTGATGTGTTCAGATTTTTTAATAATTTATATTTTTGCAGCTTCACTTTGCAGAAACTGCTGTTCAGTTATATAATTTTCTAAGTAATCTTGATTAAGGGGCACTGCAATACTCTAGAAATCTAAAGACAAAAGTGAGTATTGAATGCTCAGCATCTTGCAGTGATATAAGAGTTATAAGAGCCTTGTTATGTTTCTTAAATTAAAGAACGCAGTCTTACTAATATATTTAATGTCTGATCTAAAATGTAAGTCAAAGTCCATACAGATGCCTAGATTCGTTGCTTCTAGCCATATCTGTAAAACTAGAGAATCAAGTTTACATGTTTGATTTTTGTTTTGCTACCTATTAATATTCCTGGTTTTTCTCTTGTTTAGTTTAAGGAATTTACTATTCATCAGTTCCATGGTGCTACTAAGACACAGGATCAGAAGATTTAAAACCTGAGGGTCATCTGCTGCTATCAATAAATAAATCTGTGTGGTCTTCACTTTATGTTTTAAAATGATCCAACCTAATGGTAGTTTAGAGACTGAGAATAATAAGGGACCTAAATAAATCCCTGTGGCACACTATACGTAATATCCTGACTTTCTGAAGTAAAATCACCACAGAATAATTTTCTTCTCATTGTATAGGAGAGAAACCAGCTCAAGGCAGTGTAAAAATACCCTCCCACCATCTAAGATTATTAATAAGAATGCCGTGATCAATGGCATAGAATGCTTTACACAGATGCAATAGAATAAGCACCAAGTCATTAACTACTTTAACCAAAGTTATTTCTGTACAATTTTTCAATCTACAAACTGACTGAAACTTATCCAGAAGAGAATTGTTATTCAAGTAATCATTAAACTGTTGAAAAATGACTTTTTCAGAATTTTTATTCAAAAATGGCTGTTTGGAGATACATGTACTGTATGTCTAAAATTGTCCAAGGCAGCAATGTCAAGGTTATTTTTGTTATGAAATACTGTTTTTTAAAGGAATCTTGGAAAATTCCAGAACCAATGAACAGGTATCTATGTTGAGTACACTATTGATTATTGAGTCAGTAATTTCTTTCAAAGAAAGCCTGTAGGGACACAGACACCCATTTATAATGTTAACTGAGAGATCAAGTAGGCTTATTTTATTTTACTAAAAAATGTTTAATTCACTATGTTCACTACATTGTGATTGAGTTAGGTTTGTTCTTAAACTCTGTTATACTACATGTTATATTCTTTATTTAAATTCAACAAAATGTTATAAAAGCCTCCCATTTAGATAATGACAGTTTAAGCATCCATTCCATGAACTGAGCTGGGTTTAAGAGGCTGTCAATAGTTAAGGATGATATTCTTGAATTTCTTTCACTATCATTTATAATTTTGCAAAAGTAGAACAGTCTTTCAGAAACTACTAAAATGTTGTTGTAATGTTGCACGTTCATAATAACAAAAGCAAAACCTGCCTTTTATCACAGGTCCCATGCAGCCTAGCTCAAACTTAAGAAGGTAGTTTTACAGCCTTTACTCTGGAACATTCAAAGTTAGAATCATTCAAAGTATGAGGCATTATTGTATTGTTATGTTTGCTGAAAGAAAGAAGGGCAAACTAGAAATAATGCAGGTGACCAGGAGAAGAAACATCTGAAAACCAGAAAAAGAGTCAACACCGAAAATGTTATATATCTAAAATTTTGGCAGGGGCGCAGTATTGGAAGATACAAACTGAAGTAGCACTTCTCTATTCCATAGTGCCTTTCATATCTATCTGGTCATTCCGCATGCTCTCATGGTCCTCACCATAATGTCAATGAACAACTTGGACTGTCCAGTACCAGACCCATAGGACAAATCCAGACTAAAATGTATTATACCCTTTCCACCACACCCAGTCTGATGCCAGCTTTCCCATTTCTGTTGTGCTCCAAAACTTCAGTCCATGACATCCACAGTCCCCTTATTCTTCCCATAACCTGCCCTATAGATGTGGAAAGAAACAGGGGCACCTGACACCCAAATTTTATACTACACCTGTCTCTAAATTGCCAAATCCTTTGCCAACCTGCCTAGTTACCCTGCTTAGTTCTTGCCCGTAGTTCTGCCTTTGAAATCCATTCTGCCAAAACCCACACCATAATGTCTGCAACCCCACCTCCGTAATCTTCCAATAACAAGGACTTCTGTCTGTCCTATAACACATCCATAGCATAAGTCAAATCCAAATCTTATTCTGCTTCTGTTAATTGAGAGCTCAGTCCTTGGCCATTTCCACTGTGTTTCATAAATCCACATCATACAATTACTAGTTTTCTGATTTTTCACAAGTCTTTTACCCCAGTTTATCATTTAGGGTGCCAACAGAGTCATTCCCACCCTAATTTTATTCTACACAATGTGCCCATCTGTCTAGTCCTATGCAAGTTTGCCAGGATTACCTCATTGCACTTGGGCACAAATTCACATTGTAAGATCCACAAACCCTCCACATCTTAAAACATAACTTGCCCCCCATAACCTGTTTTGAACTACATCTACAGGACAAGTCCAACCTAAACCTTATTCTGTCTTTATGGTCAGGAGTCAGGATACCTATTTCCTTGAACATGAATTTTGGCCAGAAAATTTCTAAATTATTTTCTGCCTAAATTGAGTCATTTCACTAAGCCTGTCAAAAAATGTATCCTCATGCTATTGTCTAGATCAATGTTTCCCAACATTTTTATCCTGTAGTGGCACAAGGCATGCCACCATCTTACAAAGCAAAAACACATATACAGTATATCTCAAACCCTTGTTCAACTGCCCTGAGCTCTGAGATCATTGTTTGCAGACACGGTACTTTGGGACCACTTTGGTGGCATCTCCAAGCTGCTTTGCCCACCCCTCTATGGCTAAGAGGCAATTCGTATGCCCACCATTCGCCAGTTGAAACAGCAAACAGGAAAAGCAAAAAAGGCATCCAGTTATCCAAGTCCATTTGTCATAACAAGAGTGACAAAAAGCCTACGTGTAAGCTAATCTTTGTTTTTTCTTTAAGTGAGTGATTTCTCAAGGGGTGTTTCATTAAATAAATAATCAAATTTTTCTTCATTTCTGAAGTGCCACTTGAAGTTGCCATTTCCCTAAAATCCAGCTTGCTCATCTGTAGTTATGTACGTTAGTTACGTGGGTGTGAAGTGTAAACCATGGATGTGAACATGAAATAGTATGCTAACGATTGTCCAATTACATTAGTTTAAAAAAATCTAAAACAACGATAAGTCACTGCTAATAAATGTGGGAGCGTTTGGGGTACACAGAGCTGCGTCCCCAGAAAAATCTGAAAGCAATTAACTAAAGGAGAGCCTCAGGTTACCTGCTTGTCAAAATATTAAGGACTGACATAAACTTTCATTCGGCTGGCATCCTTCACTCCTGAAATATAGGTATGCACACAGATATTTTTTTATTCCCACAATAATTAAACAGATACAAGTCAGGAGCAGTTTTTAATGAATGTTGACATGCGCTGACCTCAGAAACAATGTACAAATAAAAAATATATATTTTATGATTCTGCGATGGGTTGGCACCCTGCCCAGGATTGGTTCCTGCCTTGTGCCCTGTGTTGGCTGGGATTGGCTCCAGCAGACCCCCGTGACCCTGTGTTTGGATTCAGCGGGTTGGAAAATGAATGGATGGATGGATATTTTATGATTATTTCACATTACCTAATTAAAGTTTTTTAAAATATTTAGACTGGGTACCCCAGCACCCCTCATTACAAACTGCCACTGATCTATTATTGTCTAAATCAAATTGCTAAATCAAAAATCAAAGTCAAAACCAGAAAAAGAGTTTGTAACACTGATAAAGAATGCTAACAACCTTACACAGAGATTTCTCTTTGATTTATCTGAAATCTTAGATGATAAGAAAGTGTAAGGTGCCAACCTTTATCCTGTCATGGTGATAATATCAACATCAGTCACCTCTAACTGTCACTGCATAGTAATGCCATAACAATTAATGTTTAAACTAGTGGCACCCAGGAAAACAAAGGCAGTACTGTAAAAAGACACAAAAACATACAAATAATACAAAGCAATGTCTAACCCAACATTGAATGGAAAAAATTGATTTTTGCAACCCAAAAAACCTATATACAGATAAAAAATGTAATAACCAGAGTTTCAAGAGATGAGTAATTCATTTAAAATGAATATAAATCATCACAATTATACTCTGGTAAACAATAAATGGTTATTAGAAATGAATGTGTTTCTTCTTTAAAAACAAAGACAAAAAACTCCAAAAGACACAAACTGCAGAGTGTGGCATCTTTACAATTTACCCAGCTACGGAAAACATTTGCTATTACTTATCTTCCCTTAATGAACCAAATGAAGAAAATTAAAATTCAGAGGTACTGCTTCACTTAGTACTGCAGATCTTGCACCACTGTGCCACATCTGTAAAACCTACTTTACAAATCAATGCCAGCAGGCTTTTTATCACCAAAATGAGTTCCTTTATAGTTCAGAGAATGAAACCTTACATAGTTTAAGTACTATTTAGTTTAAAACCCAGTTCTGTTTTGGAAAGGAGTAATTAACAGTAAGTCTAGACATAAAATTAGATAGTTTATCTTTTTCATGGTGAGTTTATATTTTGACTCAAAAAGCAAACATAAATTTTGCCACATTCTCTTAATAACTGCCTTCCTTTGCCTTATTGTATGCCTCTATAAGAAACATAGATTTACAGTAAAAGATAGAAGGAAAAATAAACTACTGATTTTAGCATTGGCAGAAAAAAACCCAACCAATTAATATTTATACTAATAGCAATTAATGCTTAAACTATGACCCGGTGCAAAATTGAAAACTAGGATGCTAGATTTTTGAATAAGCAGTCCTAACCGCTGTGCTAGATAAATATAAGTTTTTTTTTATGTGTTTTTTTACAGAAGGTGTTTAATACATGCCTAATTCATAATTAGATAAATATATATATATAAAATCCGGAGCCTAAAAGTGCAACAATTTTGTGAAACGATTTTATGTGGTTTATATGTGACTTTTTTGTCACGCTTTAAATCAGGCTTACTTTAAAACCTACATATATATGTTTGGTATCATTCTTTTCAGAATTTTTCGAACTTTAGTGTGATGTTGTTAGATTTTCAGATTTTTATTCTTTTTTTAAATTATAAACTGAAAAAAATCAAGAATTCACGTCCCATGAGACGAGATTTTGTGCCAAGAGATGTAACCACGCCCGGGGCTGGAAATAAAAGACAAAGAGTAGGACAGCTGCTGTACAGGCTTTTGATTATTCGAAGCACCGTGCAAGATGCAGATCATGTGGCACGGCAGCAGCAGCACGCCAGCAGCTGATCGAGCAAAGAGGAGGTAAAAAAAAAAACTATGTGTTTCCCATTGTATCACCGTTTAAGATGGGGTTTCAGAGGAGTTACCGCGTCTGCTTGTGGTGCGTTCAACCCTCCTTTTCACAACAGTGAGTGGCAGAGACGCGAAGTGGTTGAGGTGTGGCGCAGGCCGGGGGAGGTTGGCGAGTAGGGGGCAAACTCCGTAATGTATATATATGTATATATATATATATATATACACACACATGCACACTGTGGTCTGAACACACACCAGAATTACTAAGACAAAAGAATACTTGCCAGTCACAGTCATAGTGAGAATACAAATACAGTACATGGATATTCTGTATAAGCTTTAACAAAACCTCTTGAAATTTGGAATGACTATAAACTCAACAGAATGTGTTTTGTGAAGTTCATAGTGGTTCTTTTGTTGTGTTAGAGTATGTAATAAAATGTCTTCTTTAAATACTAACGTGCTAGTAGTAACCCCACTGAAATCATGTTAAGGTTTAACATATGTAATGTGTATCACATAATGCAAATGTCTCTAAGCTGCAGCCTAGAACTATGAAAAATAAAATAATTGATGCTCACAGAGTAGGAGAAGGCTACAATAAGATAGCAAAGTGTTTTCAACTAGCTGTTTCCTCAGTTAGTAATGTTATTTGTATTTAGAAATGGCAGTTAACAGGAACAGTGAAGGACAAGTTGAGGTCTGGAAACCAAGAAAACTGTCTGAAAAAACTGCTTGTTGGATTGCTAGAAAGGCAAATAAAAACTCCCATCTGACTACAAAAGACCTTCAGGAAGATTCAGCAGACTCTTGGGTGGTGGTGCACTGATCTATTGTGCAACAACACCTGAACAAATATGACCTTCATGGTAGATTTAGCCGAAGAAAACATTTCCTGTGGTTTAGCCACACAATTCAGTGCCTGGAGTTTGCAAATGAACATCTATACAAGCCTGATGCATTTTGGAAACAAATCCTGTGGACTGATAAAGTTAAAGTAGAATTTTTTGGCCACAAAGGTATGTTTGGAGAAAAAAAGGGTGCTTCTCCAACTATTATGCATGGGGTGGATCGATTACACTTTGGGTGTGTGTTGAAGTAAGTGGCACAAGGAACATGTCATCGGTAGAGGGAAGATTGGACGCAAATAAATAGCAGCAAATTCTGGAAGCAAACATCACACCTTCTGTCAAAAAGTTGAAGTTAAAAAGAGGATTGGTATTACTACAAGATAATGTTCTGAAACACACCTCAAAATATACAATGGAATACCTTATCCATCCATCCATTATCCAACCCGCTATATCCTAACCACAGGGTCACAGGGGTCTGCTGGAGCCAATCCCAGCCAACACAGGGCGCAAGGCAGGAAATAAAGCCTGGGCACGGCACCAGCCCACCGCAGCTAATACCTCAGGAGGTGCAAAATACAGTTTTGCCATGGCCCTCACAGTCCCCTGATCTAAACATCATTGAAAATCTGTGAATAGATCTCAAAAGAGCAGTGAATGCAAGATGGCCCAAGAATCTGGCAGAATTAGAAGCCCTTTGCAAGACCAAATGGACGAAAATACCCCAAGTCAGACCTGAAAGACTCTTAGCTGTCTACAAAAAGCGTTTACAAGCTAGGATACTTGCCAAAGGGGGTGTTACTAAGTACTAACCATGCTGAGTGCCTAAACTTTTGCTTCTGTCACTTTTCATTTTTTTGGTATTTTGTACCTGTGAATGATGAAAATAAAAATGTTATCTTGCTTAAAATATTAAAGAAATGTGTCTTCTTTAACTTTATACCTTTCAGTGATCGTTTCGTCTTCTGCTCACTTAACTATTCACAGTAACAGGAATTTTAAGCAAGGGTGCCCAAACTTTTGCATGCCGCTGCAATGTGATATGTCACATAATGCATTGGTCATTGTGAAATATGGGCAAATCCTTTTTAATCTTTTTTTTGCACTGAACCAATTGGTTTTGTTGAGATTAGTAAACTGATAAAAATACTGTATAAGGGTGTGGCCATGATTTTATCTAACACTATTTTGGCCATTTTTTGCCAGTTAAAGTTTAAATTTATTTTCACAGTGCTTATAAACTTATAAAATTTAAGGGAAGCAATAAAAATATCCAGACAAAAGGCAAAACTAAAATGTAAGGCAAGAAACCAAATAACAGTAAACATAACAAATATATATATAAATCAATTTAGATCCACGTCTCCTGATTCCACTACCTACTAATTTTTCTAAAACTCCCCTTTACCCACAGAAGCATTTCTTTATATAGTTTTTAACTCCTCCTAGCCAAAAGATTTTTAAAATATCCATCCAACCTTAATCAAATATACTAAGTATACTCCTATAATAGTATACCAGAAATAACCATGGTATAGTTACTGTCAAAACCCTGTCTAGAAACAAAAAGGGCCTGGAAGAATCTTTAAAAAATAAAAGATTTATTTTTTAACAAAAATTCTCAGTAGCACAAGAAACTCTGTGGAGTACAAAAGGAATTTTAGTTACAGGGCCCCTAAACTGTGGAATGGTCTTCCTGCTACTATAAGAGATGCCCCTTCGGTCCCAGCCTTTAAATCCCGGCTGAAGACTTACTACTTCAGTTTAGCATATCCTGACTAGAGCTGCTGATTAACTGTACATACTGCATCTCTGTTGTTAGTCATTAGCACTAAAACATAAGTAACATGATAAGTATAATTGAATACTAACCCTCACCTATTCTGTTTCTGTTCTCGGTACTCAAATGTGGCAATTGGTGCCACGGCCCACCTGTCAAGTTGTTTGCCTGCCTATGGTAAAGTCATCCCTGGTGGAGGATCACAGGAATCATGGGAAAGAGGGGCCCTTTCATCGGATTGGCTGGCCGAGCAACGTTTCAGCCGTGGAATGGCCAAATGGGGAGGCAGCTTGACGGATGAGGTCTCCAGCACTCTAAAAATATCAAAATCTTATTATGTGATATCATCTACTGTTAAATTCTGCTCCGTACTTCTAAAATTTGTATTATTATGCTGTATTAAGGATTTGTTCTGTTCTGTGTTGTATTGTATTGAACCCCTTCTTTTGACACCCACTGCACGCCCAACCTACCTGGAAAGGGGTCTCTCTTTGAACTGCCTTTCCCAAGGTTTCTTCCATTTTTCCCTACAAGGTTTTTTTGGGAGTTTTTCCTTGTCTTCTAAGAGAGTCAAGGCTGGGGGGCTGTCAAGAGGCAGGGCCTGTTAAAGCCCATTGCGGCACTTCCTGTGTGATTTTGGGCTATACAAAAATAAACTGTATTGTATTGTATTGTATTGTAATTGCCTGAGAAAGCAAGGCAAACACAGTACCAAAACAGAATACAAAAGGAAGTTAAAAACAGAGCACAAGTTCAAAAATCCAGTAATCGCAAAAGGTACAAAACATAGAAAAAACACAAGCAAACACTCCATACCCATTTGAAATCAACAACTAAACACATGATAACAAATGCAGCTTACAGTCATAGACAAAAACAAAGAATAATGCACATAATAAAGCAAAGCAAAATTTACATAAATAATTACCACAAAAATGGACAAAACAGACAAGAAACATGACTTTGAACCCCAACCAGGGGACATATAAGCTGATGCCAGAGGAGAAAACCTAGCTGAAACATGACAAACATATGCTAACACAGAATTTTTTCCCACATTACCTTCTCCCTTTCCTGTAATGCCCAGGTCTTCAGTTATGTTCAATTTTCCAGTCTCATTCTGAATTTTAAATTTATAAGGCTGCAATGCTAATTACCACCTTGTCACTGTGGCATTTTGATCTTTCAGCGTTTAAAGCCAGGTAAGGACTCTGTGATCTGTGTACAAATCACATTCTTCACCAAAGATCAATATATTGTTAAGCATTGCTTTTCTGTGGTAGAGTATCTGATTTCACATGGAAGGCGCTTCCAACTCAAATATAATACTGGACATTCCTCCTCTATTTTCACTTGATCCAGTACAGTTCAAATGCCCACTGATGATGCATCCTACTGTAGCACAGGTTTCTATTGAAAGTCTGGACTTTGAAGAACAGAAAAACAGTCAAACAATTTTTCAAAATATCAAATGCCTTTTGGCATTCTTCTGTTCAAATAACAGTATTCCTGGCAATCTTAATGGACAGATTGTTAAATGCACTGCAAAGGAAGCAAATTGTGGCATAAATTGCCTATACTATACTAAGTGTGATCCAGAAGATTTACAATTAAATGCAAATCTCATATCATAATTAAAAATATTAAAAGAAACTGCATTCAAGACGTATTGTATACAAATGGTCATAGGAATCTACAGGAGTATATTTTTAAGTTTAAGCTCAGCCTTTGACAATATTGACTTGAGTAAAGTCTAATAGATTTTAGAAGATAGTGAAATGTGTGACAGAGAGAAATGGAATCAGGCGATGGCTGTGGTAAAATAAATTATCAAAGGTTAAAACCAGAAAGTGAGAATCAAGTAACAGAGCCCTGAACTGAAGCAAAAAGAAGAGCCTGTTTTCAAAAGAGAGAGAGTCAAAACCACAAAATTGCACATAAACTCAGCCAAAGTGCAAGTCAAAGAGATAGAAAAAGTTTGAAACAAGAAATTTAAACTAAAATATAAAGAAAAAAATGCTTTTTTCATTTTTAGGTTGAATCAACAAAGTTGGGCCTACTAGAAAGTGGCCAATGGCAAGTTTTATATCTATGACCTCATCAAGCATTACAGGGGGCATGTAGCAAACCTTCTCATGGTTCCCCTGTTAATCTGCCCTACCAGACAGAGACCAATTGCTACACTACACAGTCCACTGCACTCATCCAGGGGAGGTAAAAGGATAAACCCTCCGCCCCAAAGCTGTCCAAGTTTAGAGTTGTTACCTTCAATGCTGAAGGCATGTCTGCCAACAAAGCACAACTCCTTAAATCACTCAATGCTGACGTTATATGCCTGCAGGAGACCCATAAGACCTCTGCACCTCCCACAATACCAGGAACGGACCTTGTCATCTTCCATCCAAGCTCGGTTCATGGAAGTGCGATATATGTCCAGGACAAATCCACCATCCTGACAAGCAGAGATTTTACAAACGAGGGGATTGAGATCCTGTCTGTGGAAATGGAACACCCGAACATCATCTTGTTGTACAAGCCACCTCCAACTCCATTTAATTGGCCCCAGGAAGTCCAGCTTGAACCAAAAAGCTTACCTCATAGTAGGTGACTTTAATAGTCATAATTCCATCTGGGAATACAGTCAAACCAATAAAGATTGGGCACTTGCTAATAACCAATAAAGAATGGACACTAGCTAATAACCTCACAATTCTCTACAATGCTAAAGACAAGCCATCCCTTCAAAGTGCTCGCTGGAAACGAGGTTACACTCCAGACCTGGTTTTTGCCTCATCAAGACACTACCAAAACTTCAGAAAGTCCACCACAAATCGTCTACCTAAATCCCAACACCTACCGATCCTAATTGACATCAAGCCCATAATAAGACCTAGAGAGACACCATCAAAGCCAAGGTTTAACTTTCAGAAATCCTCCCCATATACAACGAGAAAGTAGTTCAAGAGTAGAAAGGTTCAAGCAACTGATGGACTTCAGACACCCACTTCACCATCACCAGGAGGTAAATCGCTGACTACCTGCTTGTCGAAGTTTTGCCACAGTGGAACCCCTTAATCCAAAGCAGTCCACAAAACATAGGCTCGAGAGATGGCGAGAGAATGGCTATAGCCCTCCTAATGAAGCTCTTCCTACACCTCAAGATCATCTACCCAATGGAACATCCCTCTGTAGGAAGTACTGGGTCGCACTTAACGAGCTAGGTCAAAGGTGGGCTAAACAAGGGACAACCTATTTATATGGGGCCTCAGAACAAGCGCTGAATGTCCCTGTGGTGAGCCCACCCAAACAATGGACCACATTCTCCATGAATGTTCCTGAGGCCCTACGTGAAGATCTTAAGGATGTTATTGACGCTGCTCTTACCTGGATGCGGCAGTGGCGTGATAAGATATGATGATCAAGCATTACACACTTACTGTTGGCCTTGCCTAGCAACTGTCTAGAAACAGAGACAACAAAGAGCACAAAATGGTGGTACCCATAACAAAAATAAAAAGGAACTGCAAAAAAAGTCATTTGTTTTATAGAGGGAAGCACTTTCTCAGTCCTTCTAGATAGAACTTTGGAGAGTATCTTAACATCATTATTCAGAAGTGAAATTGCTCTGTATGATGCATACTGTACTAAGTCCTTATTTCTCTTTGGAAAGGCGGTATTTAACAATTGGTGAAAATGATGAGGTAGAATATTTTGTTTCTAGCATGTGTAAATGTTGCTAATAATAGTGGAGCTAATTTATTTGAAATTCCACTGGGTACTATCAGGGCCTGCTGCTTTCCCACTTTGGAGTGAGTTTACCATTCAGTAGTTCTGAGAGTGTCAGAGGTTTGACCAGTTCCTCTGCATTAAGAGTATCTAGCTGTGGTATTTTTAATGTGTCAAAAAACTCATTAGAGTATGTCTTAACATCTTTAAAGTGGGTAGAATATAAGGACTTATAATACTCTCTAAATGTGTGGGTTATTTTTGTATGGCCAATGATTGTATTTCCATCTATGTTGATCATTTCTGTTATTGTGTTGCAAACTTATAATCCTTTTCTCCATGTTCATACTATTGATGCAGTGATTTAAAGGTGAGCTGTTCCATTTCGTTTGTTGTCAAGAGGTTAAATTCTGATTGCAAGACCTGCCTTTTCCTATAAAGTGCCTCATTTGGAGACCTGGCTTATTCTTCATTTATTCATTGATTAATTAACTCTGAAGCCTTCTTGCTTTCCAATTTATTTTTGTGGGAAAGATATGAAATAATCTGTCCTCTTAAAAAAGCCTTGAATTTCCCAGAGTATTCCAACAGAAACCTTTGAGGATGCATTTGTCACTAAAAATAATACAAATTTGGTCAGAGATGAATTCTGTACAGTTGTCATCAGCTAATGACAGGAGGTTAAGATACCAGCTACGATATGAGTGTGTAGAGTGATGTGATTTAAGTTCCATGATCAGATGGCTATGGTCAGAGATAACAATAAAACACTTGCAAGATTTGATAGAGGGCAATAAATTATTATCAAAAGAAATAATCAGTTTTTGAATAACTGTGGTGTATTGGTTAGAATAAGGAATATGCTCTTGAGTTTGGATTTAAAAATCTCCATAAATTTGATAAGTTATGATCCATTACAAATTGCGTGATTATTTTTTCAGTGTTAGATGTTATTGCCACCATAGATGAAGATCCATGTTAGGGTTTAAAACACAATTTAAGCCATTATAATTTTGTGAGTGTTCACATTAGGAATAGATAAAAAACACTGGATGAAATCTCAATCATCCACATTAGGTGCATAGATATTTATCAAAATTACTTTAGATTAAAATAGATTACCCATCACCATGACAAATTGATCTTCAGGATCAAATACTATTTCTGATATTGCAAATTGGATTGTTTTGTGTATTAAGATTCTCACACCTCTAGTTTTCTTTGTGTAGCTGGAGTGAAAGATAATCCAATCTCTTTCCAGCAGAAGCTGGTCCTTACTTATTAAGTGAGTCTTCTGTAAAAGTAATATCTTGGCATTTAGACCTGTTAGGTAAGAAAATACATTTTTTCTCTTTATGTCATGATTGAGACCTTTGACATTCCAGCTCAGAGAGTTCACTGTTTTTTCAGAGAGGCACTGCTTCTGAACCTTTAAGACCTTTTTGTAAACTTGTAAAAGTATCACATTGTCTTCTACAACATCTTTAACCTTGATTTAATATTGTTGCTGAGTATTGTGGATAAAGAGCCATTTATCATGTTAGCACTTATAGTTGTCAGGGTAAGAAGGATAAATAAGAAGTAACTTGCTCTCTTTCCCCTATCCATTCCTCCCCCATTTTGCATTCCCAAATGAGGCTAAACCACACTTTGCAAAGTCCCAGTCCTCTGACATGCCAAGAGATGGAACATGTCCAAAACAAAACAAACACCTAGCAGTGGTGTAGTAAAGATTGAAACTGTCATATCTTATGATAGTACAGTCTAGATGCAATAAACCTAGTGTATAATGTTAAACAGACCCCTTAGGCAAAAAGAAAAAAAGGTCTAATAACACTGTAAATAACTAGTTACTTAGAGTTGCCAAAAATAAAATATACAAAACAAGAAAAAAATTCAATAGTATAATTTAAAAGAAAAAAATAATGACGAAAAAGGAAACAGAATCAATAGTCACAGCAAATGTCGCATTACAAATAGACAAAGTTGCAAGCAGAATCATGGAGCACTTTGCATTTGGTTTCTGTAGCACTTGCTTCTTTATTAGTGGTGGATGTCAATTCTTCAACTACTCTAGTACGATTCATAAACGTTTGCCTAACTTCTTCAAACTGAGCACCAAGTACACTCATTTTATTCTCATACTTATTCATATTTTTTTATCAATTCTTGCTAGAATTTCTTTAAAGGTTTCAGCAAATTTATCATGTAAGCGTACCTCCTGGTCTTTTTTTCTTGAAGCAGCTTGTCATTTTTCATGTGTATATCCTTCTTTATATCCTTCATATCCTTCTTTATATCACTCTTTATATCATTTATATTCCCGCCGAGTGCAGTAATCATTACCTTCAGTTTGGACAGTTCATTTCCACCTTCCCCACGCTCCAATAGTGGAGTTGCAAGTCCGGTTGGAGTTGTTGCTGTTGGCTCACTCAAGGTGTTGGTAGTAGTTGACAGTGGAGATAAAGAGGCCATGCTCAGTTCTGATAATTCGCCTGGGATCAGCGAATTCTCATTGCCCACCTCACGCAGTTTTGCTCCCAGTTTCGCTCTATGCCGGAGCCAATGCTTCTTCCAACTCTCTGGCAGGCTGTATCGTGAACTTGAACTTGAGGCTGATTTAGAGTTTGATGAAGCATTATCTGCTTTTTACTTCTCTTTCTGAACCCTTGCTCTGCTGTTAATACTTGTATATACTTGTAATTAGATCCTCTCGGGTTGCCTAAATTCAGCAAAAATTCAGAATGATAGTAAAAAAGTAAAATAACACCACTATCAGTGGAGTTCTGTCCTAGACATCCATCTCTCACAACGGATGAGACCTACTTTAAATTGAGAAAAGTAATTTGTTTTAAAATAATGAAAACATTCCATATCTTAAAGTAAATGTAAACTGTATTTCATGAATTATAAAAACCCTAAAATGGTATATAAAATATTTTTAGAGGCCAAGGAACAACTATAAAAAATTTAAAACAAAGCCAGATTGAGATAAAATTTGATGATGGCACTCAGTCTACAAACTCTGGAAATATTCTAACACTGCCTTTCTGACTTAAAGGGGTTCTATCCCTTAAATGACACTAGTATGAGCATGAAGATAGTACTTACAAAATTGGTCTAACATTGTCCCAGATGTGCACCAATATGTTTAATTTGTGAAAAAAGATGATGTAGTCTGTCACATGGCGTCTATGTCATATGACTGAAAATGACCATAGCAAACTGGAAACAATAGGGCCATGATCAGGAAAAAATATCCCAAAATGAAATACAAGAAATACATTCAAAATTGCACAGTACTAACAACACCATCATAATATTAAAATAATGGAGAACAAGAAATATATTCATAAAGACTCCAAAAATATAGTTAAAGACTCCAAGGAAGCCAGAGCACATGTTTATGACAACTATGAATAAATGCAATTTCAAATGCAAGACTAAAAGGATGATTGAAGAAAAAACCGAAAGGAACCAAAAAAGTACCTGTTGAGATATTAATGTATGTATATGCCCTGATGCTGCTATCGTGTGATACATTTCCTGTTATATAAATACAGAAGTAGCAATAAAGATTTTTTTTTTCTTTTTCCTTCTTCTGGTGCAATGAGTGAACAGTATGCATAAGTGGTCATTTCTCTCACCATTAAGTTAATCTTTAATTATTTTTCCAGTTATCCCATCCCTTAACATGGAATGGAAACAAGGACAGTACTAAGTAAAATGGAATATTCATAAAACGCCACCAAACAGATTATTAGGAAAAACTAAATAGGGAAATACAGTGTAAGATGGCAAGAACTGCAAAAAACAGTAAAAGACAACCTTAAAAGTGTCACACATTCACAACAGGGGACACCTGAAGGGCTCTGACGAAGTAAGTGATGCCATTCTGGGTCAGGAGGGGGCGCTGATGCTAACAACATAACCCACAGCTTTGAGGCACAAGCTGCAGAAGATGCCTCTGACCACCATGAACATGGTTACCTCTTGGACTAGAAACTTCCCACATGTGGGAACTTAAAATGCTTGGGAAGAGTAGTGCTTCACAGCGAAACCTTTGTTGTGCTTAAACACACCTATTATTTTGCCAAATTTCATTTTGTTTATTCAGCTGGGGTCACCAGGCTCTTCCTTATATCCTCTAGAAGATCTTCAGGAGCCATAGGCCCTAACACTTAATTGATTAGTTTTGTGCATTTAATTCTATATAAACCTATCCCTTTCCTGGAAAACTCTTCCACTACACATCCCCAACACAGATGGCCGAATGACAAGCAAACTGACTAGCCAGCTGCAGCTCTACCTCCTTCACGGGAACATTTATTCTAATAAATGAACAGCTCGTATCAAACAGTGTTCTTACATTTGAAAATGGTGCAGCATTCTTTTCATGCTTCTCTGTTGTAGCACAGGAAACCAGATCACTGAGATGTGCCCGTAATTCTGATTTGCATTACTTGTAGCATGCTTTGCTGTCACCATGTGGAATACTTCTAATCCACTCCATTAAACCCCTTTTCTTTTTTATAATCCTTGCCATACTTTTTTCCCATATATTCCCTATTTACCTGGCATTGTTAAGCAATTAACATCAGATTTCAAACTAACATCACTCTTTTACCTTGCAATGTGTTTAGGTTTGCCTCTCTCTCTTTCTGTCTTCTCCTGTCTCGCTCACTTCTCCTTGTCCCTGTTTCCCTTGTGTGTATTTTTATATGATGTCACAGCCAATTAGTAACTCCTTGATCTCACTCAAATCGCAAAGTAAGCAGAGGTTCTTGCTTGTTGTCTTTATTACCCTAGCTAACAGTACCGGGTTTAGACTTACACTATGAATGATGTCCTGTAGATGGATGCATTCTCCTTTCCGTGTGGGTCTGTCTTTGACTTTCGCTTGCTAGTGATTCAGTATTATTCAGCATTAGGAGCCACTTGCATCCAAAATAATTAATTTCATTTTCCCCTTACAGTCCGTTGCAGTGGAACATCACAAAAACAGCCCAAAAATCCTCCACCTGCGACCTCCTAATACTTTGTACTTTACCAAAACAGTATTTTCAACTAGGATAGAAAACTGTGGACCTGGCAACTCTGTGTACGCTATTACAAACAACTTTTCCTTATGCACTGTAATGCCATTAAGGAGTATGCCAAATGTTGATTTTAATAGGTTTGAAGTGATTGTAAAACCATGACCTACTGATGCTGGAGCTAGATGTCAGCACTTTCAGGCTGGAGGTTGGTGACAGGATTGGCACTCCAGCCACCGTAAAAACCTCACACTGTTCCAGTATGGTGCTGAGGTGTCACCCACTGCACTCTGATCCCAATCCAGTTGGTTTGTTGTGTGGTGGGTGTGGCAATGTGCTATCTGCGCATGCTCCCAACCTCAAGTTGAGTCCTGTCCTGGGTACATTTTGGATGGCATTAAAGGAGATAAATATGATGTGGCCTTTAACTGAATTATGGAATGCTTGCCATATATACAACTGGAGTGCATTTTTATATATGGCAGAGTTCCACACTTTTTCTTAAATGCTAATTGAGAAATCCCTTTTCCGCCATTACCTAAGATCTTTGAAAGCAAGACTCTTTGAAATATTTTTACATATTGAATAGAGCACAAAGCAGAGCATTCAAGGAAGATTTATGATGGCTTTGAGGCTAGGGATCTGCACTGGCCATCGGAAAGTTGCCGGTTCGAATCCCGTAAATGCCAATGGGGACTCTGCTCTGTTGGGCCCTTGAGCAAGGCCTTTAACTTGCAATTGCTGAGTAGTGAGAAAGGTGCTATATAAATGCAAAGAATTATTATAACCCAATTTGATTTCCAATACAAGCCATGCTGGTGTGAGGTTGTGAGTTTTTGATGATTTCCAAGGTTTTACTGAGTATACACTCACCTAAAGGATTATTAGGAACACCATACTAATACGGTGTTTGACCCCCTTTCACCTTCAGAACTGCCTTAATTCTACGTGGCATTGATTCAACAAGGTGCTGAAAGCATTCTTTAGAAATGTTGGCCCATATTGATAGGATAGTATCTTGCAGTTGATGGAGATTTGTGGGATGCACATCCAGGGCACGAAGCTCCCGTTCCACCACATCCCAAAGATGCTCTATTGGGTTGAGATCTGGTGACTGTGGGGGCCATTTTAGTACAGTGAACTCATTGTCATGTTCAAGAAACCAATTTGAAATGATTCGAGCTTTGTGACATGGTGCATTATCCTGCTGGAAGTAGCCATCAGAAGATGGGTACATGGTGGTCATGAAGGGATGGACATGGTCAGAAACAATGCTCAGGTAGCCCGTGGTATTTAAACGATGCCCAATTGGCACTAAGGGGCCTAAAGTGTGCCAAGAAAACATCCCCCACACCATTACACCACCACCACCAGCCTGCACAGTGGTAACAGGGCATGATGGATCCATGTTCTCATTCTGTTTACGCCAAATTCTGACTCTACCATTTGAATGTCTCAACAGAAATCGAGACTCATCAGACCAGGCAACATTTTTCCAGTCTTCAACTGTCCAATTTTGGTGAGCTCGTGCAAATTGTAGCCTCTTTTTCCTATTTGTAGTGGAGATGAGTGGTACCCGGTGGGGTCTTCTGCTGTTGTAGCCCATCCGCCTCAAGGTTGTGCGTGTTGTGGCTTCACAAATGCTTTG
This sequence comes from Polypterus bichir lapradei, assembly GCA_026402145.1. Classification (NCBI taxonomy): domain Eukaryota; kingdom Metazoa; phylum Chordata; class Cladistia; order Polypteriformes; family Polypteridae; genus Polypterus; species Polypterus bichir. The sequence goes on from JANRMT010062807.1 coordinate 66,380,486, forward strand.
CTGCATACCTCGGTTGTAACGAGTGGTTATTTCAGTCAAAGTTGCCCTTCTATCAACTTGAATCAGTCGGCCCATTCTCCTCTGACCTCTAGCATCAACAAGGCATTTTCGCCCACAGGACTGCCGCATACTGGATGTTTTTCCCTTTTCACGCCATTCTTGGTAAACCCTAGAAATGGTTGTGCGTGAAAATCCCAGTAACTGAGCAGATTGTGAAATACTCAGACCGGCCCGTCTGGCACCAACAACCATGCCACGCTCAAAATTGCTTAAATCACCTTTCTTTCCCATTCTGACATTCAGTTTGGAGTTCAGGAGATTGTCTTGATCAGGACCACACCCCTAAATGCATTGAAGCAACTGCCATGTGATTGGTTGATTAGATAATTGCATTAATGAGAAATTGAACAGGTGTTCCTAATAATCCTTTAGGTGAGTGTATATTTGCTGCTTAGTAGTAAAATTGAAAGATGCGTGCTACCATGCCACCTTCTGCCTTAGATCTATGTAGAGTCGCCTTTTGAATGCATGGATTTTTCAGATTCCAGATGAACTTGTTGCAACTGACTCTAAGTTTTTAAAGAATACTTTATGTGTAAAGGAATAAATACAGCAGCTTAGGGAGGATGTTCATTTGAGAGTATTAATTCTCCCTGCTAAGGTGAGATGGAGGGTGGACCCTTTATTAACATCTTATTTGATTTTAACCATGGTACTTCCAAAATTCTATTGGAAAAGAACTTTATATTTACTTGTGATGGTTATCCGCAGATATTTATACTGTTTTGATACTATAATAGAGGATTAGCCAGTCTAGTATGATATGCTATAGAGTTTACTGGGAAAAGAACACTTTTATTCAGATTAACTTTAAATCCAGAAATCTTATGAAATTCATCTAATGTGTTTAAGACTAATGGTAAAGATGACAGTGAGTCTGACATATAAAGCACCAAACTGTCTGTATATAGTGATATTTTCTGTTGGCTTCCTTCTCCAATAATCCTTTTATCTCTGGTTTCTCTGAAGATAAATAGACAGTGGCTTAATCGTTAATGAAAAAAGCATTGGTGAAAGTGGGCACCATGTCTAAAATCTAGATTGGTACACAGTAATTTAATCCCTGCAGGTATATTGGGGCCAAATCCGAATCTCTGCATTATAGTTAATAGATAAATTCCATTTAATTCAATCAAAGGCTTTTTATCCATTCAAAGATAGTAAGACTTCTTGTCTTGAATGAAATTTTGTGGGAGATCATATTACGTAAATTGGCGTTGAAAGATTGAGGCTCAGTGTCTGCCCTTAATAAAGCTGTTTGATCTTGTGATATTACCAAGAGATTTCTCAATTCTTCTAAGTAGGGGATTCCCTAGTATCTGAACATCATCATTCAGGAGTGAAATGGGTGAATAATGCACATTGTAGTAAGTGTTTCTTTTTCTTTGGTAAAACCGTTATTAATGTTTGGCAGAATATTTGGGGTAAAATTTTGCATTTTTTATCTTCTGTAAATGCTATCTATAAAGGAGCCAGCTTAGTTGAGAATTTTTTTTATAAAACTCAACTGGGTACCCATCTGGGCCTGTAAAAACATCTTAGCTTGTGTCTTATCTTTTCTACACTGAAAGGAGCATAAATGACATCTGTTAATCTTCTCTTGTTGTGAAGAGATTCATTTCTGATTGCAAAGTCAGTCTTTTCTTATAGAGAGCTTCATTAGGAGATCTTGCATAATCATGATCTGTTCTGGAAATCTCTTTAAGTAGTTCTGACACCTTCCAAGTCTCTAGTTTGTTTTTGTGAAAGAAATGAGAAATAATTAGTCTTCTTAAGACAGCCTTCATGGTTTCCCAAAATGTTCCTACAGAAAATTCTGAGAATGCATTTGTCTCTTAAATAAAACAGTCGATTTGAGTCAGTTGGGAGTCGAATATGTACTGCAAAGTGAATTGAGGTCCAGATTAAGAGAAGCGTGTCGGAGATGACAATGGAGTCATGGAGTCATACTTATAAGATTTGATAGTGGGCACAAAACTATTATCAATGAATAACTAATACATGTTTGATTAACTATGATGTAGAGGTGAGAAGAAGGAATATTTTTCTTCAATATAGATTTAAGTCTCCAACAATCTGACAGATTAAGGTCCGCAATGAATAATGTGAAATTATTTCAGCAGCTTTAGATGTTGTGATAAATGATGTTGAGGGCCTAAACAAGTCTGCATTTAAAACACAATTAAAATCTCTTTTATAATTATAATTTTATGATTTTATAATTTTATGAGTATATTAGGGAGCCAGTGCAAATACATTTTGCATACCTTCTCTTTTGTCCACAATAGGTGCTTATATATTTACCAACGTATAGATTCCCCACAACTATGAGATTGTGCCCTTTGGAGTCACATACTACCTCTGTTGCTGCAAGTGAGATTGTTTTATGGATTAAAATTCCTACTGCTGTAGTTTTCTTATTATAACTGGAATGAAAAAAAGTGGCCAATCCACTCTCTTTTTATTTGAAAGTGATCCTTAAATTCAGCCTCCTGTGAAAACTCTGTCTTTGCCTTTAACCTCCTTATTGTTTGACCAGAGCGTTGCTCGGGCTGCAAAAACCATGCTAAAAGCATTAGTTCCGAGTGTCATTCGGGCAACTGTACAGATGTGTCTTGCATATGCGTTAGAACCGAGAATCACTCGGGATGTAAAAATGCTGTCAGTGCTGCTGTTCTTTGGAGAAATTATGTCTGAGTGCAGGTTTTCACTAATTATGAAATATCTGCAATTTACCAATAATGAACAAATTGATGAGAATACTCATCCAGTACCCAAACTGAAGAAAATTTGGGAGCTACCAGGCCATTGCAGCAAAATTTTGGAGCGTTTACATTCCGGACTATGATGTCAGTATTGGTGAAAGTATCATGGATTGTAAGGGCATACTGTCATGGATAGAGTACAATGCGTCAAAAAGAGCAAGATTTGGCATAAAGTTTTATGAGCTTTATGAATATAAAACGGGATCCATTTGAAATTCTGTTCTGTACACAGGGAAAGGGACAATGTTTAATCCAAAATATAATCAGTAGAGCGTTGCTACATCATTGGTGCTGACTTTGATAGATGCTCTGCTGGATTAAGGTTACTGTGTAACCATGGACAATTTTAATACTTCGCCAGAGCTATTTGACATCTTGCTGCAAAGAAAGACTGACACATATGATAAATGAACCATCATGGCATACATGAAGATTTTGGCGGAGCTAAATTACAGAGAAGTGTGCTAATAGCATGGCAAAAGGGTAAAGTGCTTGCGCTGAAATGGAAAGACAAGAAACATATTTGTCTTTTTAGCACTGCACATAATGCAGCTATGGTCACTGTTCAGGCAAAAGGCAACAAGCAGGTTACGAAGCCTTGTGCTGTGGTCGACTACAATAGCACGATGGCCAACACAGATCGTGTGGATCAAGAACTGACTTTGGCATCATTAGTAATAATATTATTACTGTTATTATTATTTTTGTTATTATTGTTCATGTCATATTATTATTTTTATTCATCATTACTATTATTATTTGTATCATTATTGTACTTTTGAGATTTAAATGTAATTTTTCATGCCAAAAAAATTGCAATGCTTTTTACATGTTTTTTGGAATAAAATGCAACACTAAGGAGGTTAAGCCAGTGAGACTGGAGATTACTTTTTTCTCTTTAGGTTGTGATTGAGACCTTTGACATTCCAGCTTGCAAAATTCAATGATTATCAGAAATCTACTGTGTCTGAGCATTAGGGGATATTTTGTGATCTAGGTAAAAGTAGTAACTTTTTTCAGAATTCACCTTTAACACTAATTTCAAATATTTGTTGCAGTAGTGTGCTACCACCTGAACTGACAATTACCAAAATGGGGGGTAAAGAAATACAGAAATAATACATTTATCTCTTTCCCTTTTTTTACCAGCATGACAGAATATTGAAGAGTGCAGGTGTCATCATTTTGTTCATTATAAATTATTTGCTTTATTTGGTTATTTGTCATTTATTACCTTTTTGTTCCATATTGAATTTATTTTGGAAGTGTAATAGTAAGTTAAGTCCATAATAAGTTTAAGAGAAATTTATTTGAGAAGTTGGAGTGTAATAACTTAGTAAATGCAAATTTGTGTATGCTTTTAATTATAAGCATTAGGTTTTGTTTTATTGTTAGAAAGTAATTCATCCTGACAGACTTTTTTTTTAGTTTGAACACAACAATAAATCATTTCTTTGCACTGCATATTTTCTGGTGTGCTAACCGAAAAAGCAAAGATTCTATATAGAAGACAGTTGCCAGGATATGGGTGTCACAATCATTAATCTCAAGGAAGGGATCCTCCTATCCAGCTGATAAGGAAATAAGTCATGTCATGTCCTGTATTGTGCAATGTGTTTAAAAAATGAATTCATAGTTAAGGAACAAAACAAAATAAGAGAGACATGTCTGCTTTTTTAGACCTGTACTGGTGATGAATAACACAAAAATAAAGAAATGTTTTATTGTAATATAAATTTTAAAAAGTCTGTAGGTGTAAAAATAAGTTTTTGTTTTATACAGAAGAAAGAGTGTGACTTTAAAGCCACTTAAAGTTATTTCAAAACATTAGAACAAATCAAAATATGACATTATTAACATAAGCAATTAACGAAACAATCAAAGGATTATGCAAAGAAAGGCAAGGACTGTATATTATGACACTGTTACCTCAAAAAACAGGCATTTTTTTCTAGAAAATATCAATGCTTTATTCTCCAAAAATATGTAGAGCCACAAAAAAGTTAACAGACGAGGAGAATATAAGGTAAGATGACTTGTGTTTTCTATTAAAATATTTATGTTATGAACAGTAATACTGTATCTCATTATCTGTTGGAGTTATGTTTCTGAAAAACTCTAAAGATACTGAAGCTTTAGTTCTTTGGGAAGAATTGAATTAGGTTCCAAAGAGACGCCAGCTCAGGGAGAGGACCAACATGGGGAATTGGGATCGGGTGGATGTGCTGGCCCATCATTCTTATCCCTCAAGGACTGGCAATAATTCTTCCACAGGTTCAACTATGGAAACCTTGTTATGACTTTTACTTCCTTAATAGTCAAGTTCGATCATCTTCTAGGTGCTCTGCCAGAAACTGTGGCAGGGTTGGCAGTGTGAACAAAGATTAGAGAGTTACTCAGTGTAAGCCCCAGTATCAATAACAAATGAGGTTCAATAGCTTACACACACCTCTCAGCACAGTGAATGACTTATGTTGATGCATTCAGTGTAGTGCACATGCAGATACTTGTGTGCATCACAGACCTGTTATGGTTCAATCTAATGTTTCACAAGTTTAGCTGTTAGGAGTCATTTTTTTTTTTTTTAATAATGGAGCCACCATTTTGGGTCCCCATTGCTAAGATGCAGTTCGTTCACACTCATTGAAGTCATGTCACATGACATCACTAGGGTGATGCTGTTTAGGCTGTTGGTCCAAGACTGTGGAGTCACACCAAACATTTGTTGATTTTTGTTGTGTTTGAAAGTCCAATTAACATATTTCAGCTCCGTCTTTGACTATGACCTAAAACTACTATTTTAGCTCTGGTTATGTGCTATTTCTCTTGACTTGAACAATAATTGTCACACATATTGAGCCTTGTTTAGTATCTTGATTTTCTGGCTGTGATTTTTGGTTTGCGATTTTGACTACAGTACTTCTAATTTCCACTTTTACTTTTGCCTCCTGTGTGTAGTCAATAGAGTAAAGTGTATTATAGGAATATGATATTCTGCCATAATGTTTAAATGGTCCCAAACTAGTTGTTTATACTGCAGCTCTTTTGCACTTAGTGTAAGAGATTTTTAGATGAGCTTGGGGAATCTGAAAAAGTGGAGTCTGAAATTATTATATTAGAATTGCAGCAGGCCTGACTCAAGACATAAATTGGGCCTGTGGAAGCCTAGTAAGATGTTGTCTGTGCATTTTCAGTATATTTTCTTTGAATTCTTCATCCTTTTCCATGTCATTTATGTCACAGTGAATGCAGCTCCTTGTATGATTCTCTAAGCATGTTTTTTATATCTAAACTAATAAAAGGCAAAGCCCTCATTGACTGACTGACTCACTCACTCACTCATCACTAATTCTCCAACTTCCCATGTAGGTAGAAGGCTGAAATTTGGCAGACTTATTCCTTACAGCTCACTTAACAAAAGTTAAGCAGGTTTCATTTCGAAATTCTACACGTAACGGTCGACAACGTCCGCCATGTTGAACTTTCTTATTTATGGCACCATCTTCACGAAATTTGGTAGGCGGCTTCCCTGCTCTAACTGAAACCGATGTATGTACTTATTTCGATGGTATGACGCCACTGTCGGCCACCATATTGAACTTTCCAACGTCACTAATTTTCCAACTTCCCGTGTAGGTAGAAGGCTGACCCCCATCTTCACGAAATTTGGTAGGTGGCTTCCCTGCGCTAACCAAAACCGATGTACGTACTTATTTCGGTGGTATGACGCCACTGTCGGCCGCTATATTGAATTTTCCAAACATCACTAATTCTCCAACTTCCCGTGTAGGTAGAAGGCTGAAATTTGGCAGGGTCATTCCTTACAGCTTACTTAAAAAAGTTAAGCAGGTTTCATTTCGAAATTCTAAGCGTAACGGTCAACAATGTCGCCATGTTGAACTTTCTTATTCATGGCCCCATCTTCAGGAAATTTTGGTAGGCGACTTCCCTGCGCTAACCGAAACCAATGTACATACTTATTTCGGTGGTATGACGCCACTGTCAGCCGCCATATTGAACTTTCCAATGTCACTAATTCTCCAACTTCCCGTCTAGGTAGAAGGCTGAAATTTGGCAGGCTCATTCCTCACAGATTACTTACAAAAGTTAAGCAGGTTTCATTTCGAAATTCTACACGTAATGGTCATAACGGTCGACAACGTCCGCCATATTGAACTTTCTTATTTATGGCCCCATCTTCACGAAATTTGGTAGGCGGATTCCCTGCGCTAACCGAAACCGACGTATGTACTTATTTCGATGGTATGACGCCACTGTCGGCCGCCATATTGAACTTTCCAACGTCACTAATTTTCACAATATCCGCCATGTTAAACTTTCTTATTCATGGCCCCATCTTCACGAAATTTGGTAGGCGGCTCCCCTGCGCTAACCGAAACCAATTTACATACTTATTTCGGCGGTATGACGCCACTGTCAGCCGCCATATTGAACTTTACAATGTCACTAATTCTCCAACTTCCTGTGTAGGTAGAAGGCTGAAATTTGGCAGGCTCATTCCTTACAGCTTACTTACAAAAGTTAAGCAGGTTTCATTTCGAAATTCTACACGTAATGGTCATAACGGTCGACAACGTCCGCCATATTGAACTTTCTTATTTATGGCCCCATCTTCACGAAATTTGGTAGGCGGATTCCCTGCGCTAACCGAAACCAATGTACATACTTATTTCGATGGTATGACGCCACTGTCGGCCGCCATATTGAACTTTCCAACATCACTAATTTTCCAACTTCCTGTGTAGGTAGAAGGCTGACCCCATCTTCAAGAAATTTGGTAGGTGGCTTCCCTACGTTAACCAAAACCGATGTGCGTACTTATTTCGGTGGTATGACGCCACTGTCGGCCGCCATATTGAATTTTCCAAACATCACTAATTCTCCAACTTCCCGTGTAGGTAGAAGGCTGAAATTTGGCAGGCTAATTCCTTACAGATTACTTACAAAATTTAAGCAGGTTTCATTTCGAAATTCTATGCGTAACGGTCATAACGGTTGACAATGTTCGCCATGTTCAACTTTCTTATTTATGGCCCCATCTTCACGAAATTTGGTAGATGGCTTCCCTGCGCTAACCAAAACCGATGTACGTATTTATTTCAGTGGTACGATGCCACTGTCGGCTGCCATATTGAAGTTTCCAACATCACTAATTCTCCAACTTCCCGTGTAGGTAGAAGGCTGAAATTTGGCAGGCTCATTCCTTACAGCTTACTTACAAAAGTTAAGCAGGTTTCATTTCGAAATTCTACGCGTAACGGTCATAACAGTCAACAGCGTCCGCCATGTTGAATTTTCTTATTCATGGCCCCATCTTCACGAAATTTGGTAGGCGGCTTCCCTGTGCTAACCGAAACCAATGTACGTACTTATTTCGGTGGTGTGACGCCACTGTCAGCTGCCATATTGAACTTTCCAACATCACTAATTCTCCAACTTCCCGTGTAGGTAGAAGGCTGAAATTTGGTACTTATTTCGATGATATGATGCCACTGTCGGCCGTCATATTGAACTTTTCAACGGTCTTTGTTACTTATGGGCCCATCTTCAAGAAATTTGGTACGCGGGTTCCCAACGCTAACTGAATCCTACTTACGTACATATATACGTCCATAGCCTGCAGCTCGGTCACCCATCCTAACACCTCCCACGTTGTTGGCTGCCTGCCTATATAAGGCCGTCTGTCGCTCCAGTCTCTACATTCCCTTCCTTGCTTCGCCACGGGATTCACGTCTCCCTGCTGATAACTACAGCCTTTTTATTTAATCCACGGCTTCTCCGCTGTTTTATTGTTCATTTATTACGATTATAGTTATTGTGTAGGTATTTTAGACTTACTTTACATTGTTCAGGTACCCATTTCCTTTATCATTCCAACCGTACCCCCATTAACATGTCTATCGAGGTGATCACCATCGATCAAAGAACTGTCATTTACCAAGTGGTTTCCATGCCCGGAGATGGCACCTGCCTTTTCCATTCTCTTTGTTACATATTGCACGGCCATATCAGGCTAACTCTTGATATTCGGAGGAACATTGTGTCTTATGTATTGAATGACTGGAACAGGTTCAAGGTGTGGACTGATGACGGTACAGGAGATAATTATACTACACAGGAGCACTAGAAGAGTTAAATGCTTAAGTGTACCGAAATGGCCAAATATTTTACACCTTTGGACAACCGCCAATGCCTCTTAAACATAGATTCACAGGTGACGATTTCAGTAGTGGACACTTTGATGTTTAGAAATGTTTAAACTCTCAAAAGCTGGATGTGAAGTTATCAATGAAACTGGTTGTATACTTACAACGCTTGACAGATGCCGAATGTCTCTTCAACACAAGTCCTACAAATACTGTCGTAATTGAAACAAACCGTGAAACTCAAACCGATTATGACAGCAGCAATCCAAGCTGTGAGATTTGAAAAAAGATTACTGTTCACATGGCCAACTGTACGTTGCATGCTCAAGAGTAAGCTCAGCGCACAGCTACAGCTTGGTCATATTACAACTGGAGGGCCGAACTGACAACGTGGCATACAAAGAGGTCCTTAACAAATAATTATTGGTATATTTTCCCTCAGTTTTAAAAAGGTTTAATTTTCTTCTTAATAAAAATTTTAAGGCAGTACTTCGCCGCTGCGAAGCGCGGGTATTTTGCTAGTATTTATATATTTGTGTTGTGAAGATAACAAGTACACTAAAGATAGTTGGACTCCCAAATTGGAAAAAACTCTTGTTTATTGCATGTGTGTTTAGAATGGAAAAAATATAATGTATCTGAACTAGCACTGGTGCAGCCATCAGAGACATTCTCAGCGTTGATCATTTCTGTTTCCTTGATGATGTTAAAATAAAATCAACCTTTTTATGGACTTCCTCCAGGTCAATGACTTCTAGGGTGTAATGAAAATTGATGAGCATGTCACTACTGGTATAACCCCCAAACCCATACCGTATTACTTTTAATTAGGCCTCCATATGGCCAGAGGAATGGTCACATTCTGCACCATGTTAGTTGCCGAAAAATAATTTTGAGATTTTCCTTCTTTACTTGGGATTAAACATGCAAATGGATCTTTTTACTATGAAACAAAATCTAAGGGCATATTTTGGGCTAAAAGATACTGTATTAAAAATGTAGGTAAGAGGTTTTCCTCCCTTGCTGCCAGGACGCCAGTTCCAGTGTACCACCTGCTGAAGTGCCCCTTCATACCTGCCTGCTGGCTTGGAAAGGAAATGCCATTCCTCTCTTCCTACCCATTCGTTTTACTGTTCTTTTGGCCAGGTACGGAAGTTCATCACAGCTGGGATGCTAATTTATGTATGGCAATTGTAATTAATGATTAATGAAATTAATTAAAGTAAAATATGTATTCTTGTCACTTGTCCTAGGCTAACAGAGAAACTCATTTAATTTTAAAGAGTTCCCCAAACTGTCCACTTTAAAGCGGTCTCCCTCTAACTGTCTGGATTTTGAGGGCTGTGCATGTATTTTTGCATCATTACTGTTGTTTTCTTTCTTTTTTTTTTAGTTTTAGTCATCTGTTGTGATGTGAGATTTTGCATATAACTTGATAAATGTTTTGTATGTCTTTATTTATAATTTAGGCAAACCAATGTAATTTAGTGTAACTTTCGTGAGAGGTATTCGTGTTTGAAAGCTGAGCACCAACGATGCCTTAACTAGAGACATTTGAAGTAAATACAAGTCTGTGTGCCACCTGAATTACATATCACCATTTTATCAGATTGTATGGTTGCCAATATTTAAATGTACTTTGCATTTTGTTATTATTTATGAATATTGCAGTAATACATTATTTTATGTGTAACTTAACTCCTGCTTGTCTTTTTACTACATCTAATTGCCTGAGGTTATAGATATAGAAGGGAAGGTGGGGATAAGTTATATAAAATAATATCTTATAAACAGTGGTAAGTCTGTGAGATTAGGCATTCTAAGGCTGCATATTAATAATACAATAGGGGAAAGTAGAGCAATACATATATTACTCTACCAAGATAAAACATTATCTCTTCCCCTGCTGTGACATCACACCTGGAAATCATGTATGCATGCCATAAAATGATGTACGTGACATGGCAAAGATAACCCGTGCCCGGGTAAGATAATTAACATGCAATGCCACAATTCCCAACCCTCATGCAGAACAAAGAATGGAAATCAATTAAACTGAAAAACAAAACAAAAAAAGTATCAAAAACAGAGCAAAAATATGCTCAAAAACCCCAAATTCAAGGAACTATTGATATTCAAGAGCATTACTGTAATTGTTATAGTTTTGCTTTTTTAAATGTATGGGATTGTATATGTTTTTGCCTTTTTTCTTGTTATATTCAATAGCATGTTATTTAGTGTTTATTCAATATTTAGTACTTTTCCTTTTGCCTTCTGTTTTTGCTGTTGTTACTTGTTACATTTCCTGTTGTTTGCATGTTGAGCTTAAGAGGACGGGTCCTTCTTATGATGTAAGTGGCCTTTATAAGGCTATTGCTGAGGCATTAACTGCTTCTGGTATTATTTGGCTCCTCTTTTGATTATTCCAAAATAAGTTTGGGTTGTCTCTGACATATTTGTTTGTATTTTCTGGTCTCCAATATATTGAACTTCTTGGTTTTTACTCTTTGGCTGACAGATTTGGTTTTGTTGTAGTTTTGGTTTGCTCTTCTCTCTCTGATTCAACATTAGTATTTAGCTTTGTTTGCCCTTCTTCATTCTGGAATCTTTGTATAGTTTATTATTTCTATAAATGAATGAGATCATTAATGTTAGCAAACCCAATTAACATTATTTTCACTTTTGGCACTGATTTGCTTTTTTAGGATGGGAAGCATAAAGTAAGTTCCAATGTGGGATGACTAAAGTTTTGTTTTTGGAGAAAATATCTGCCTAGTACACTATCACCAGTTATGCCTTTATTAAAGTTTTAAAATATATAGATTATTATTATCACACACTTTAGGAGCCAATTATGGAATATAAATTATTTAGCTGTTTCCACAACCAGAAAAATGTTTAAAATATTTTGTCAAGAGTTAGGCAATGGTCAGACCATACATAACATGCAAAACAGAGATTGAAATGTTCCAAAGTAGTATTTATGAACTCTTTTCTTTTTTCCTCACTGCTCCAGGGACCTAGGCTTGTTTTCTAGCCTGATTACCGTCTGTGTTTAACTTTTCTCTGGTACTCAGGTTTCTTCCAACATCTCAAATACATGCTTTTAAATTAATTGCCAAATTAAAATTGGCCTGGTCTGATTGCGGGTATAAGTGTGTCATAGCATTAACTTGTATACCATCCAGGATTAGGTTCTGCCATGCCACAGATTCTGCCAGAATAGCCTCCCATGCTCCTCAATTCTACATTGGAATACAGAACTGGGAAGGATTGGAGTTTGGAAAAATAATAAATGCAAGAGAAACAAATGACTTAATTTACACCGTGTGTGCTACTTGCGCAAACTGAGAATAGTTTTGAGGGAAAATAGAATTGGGAAATGGCAAAGAGAAGTCAGAATTCACACAGGGTTTGTAACTCGGGAAGACAATAATTAAATAACAAAGCTCAGCTTTACCCAGAACAAGAGTTACAGAACAGAGTGGTATGTTAGCCAAAAAATGGAACACATAACCAATACCAAGAAACAAGACACGTAACTCTTAATTGGAGGACAGAAAAAAAAGTTTTAACTAGTTAATTCAAAAACCAATAAAGACACAAAGGTTTTCCTCTCGTGAAATCCAGTCTTGGATGATTAAGTATGCGTAGCTCCGATTTTTTTTTTTTTTTTAATATTGCACTAGTGATATCATGACACACAACCTCCTGGAACCAATCCCAGCAATTGACGTCTACAACATGGCAATGCCCAAAAAGGAAAAAATACATTCAAAAAATTTAAGACAATCCATGACACCTTAGTCCAGGGATGATTTCATTTTTATTATCTTAATAGAGTGAAGGCTGTCCTTTTCAAAATTACAATGGTTTGTTGTGTTTTGTTTTTTTTTTTTTTTTTGCTTACTTCTCTCAAAAATAAAGTTGCTCCACATAGAATCTGTTTTTCTCCTTGATTTATTTTGCTTTCATTTTTTTCTTCAGACTTCCTTATTTTCATAATAGTAAAGTTATTCTTGTCTGTTATATAAAGGAGAAGTATATGAAGAAAAATGTGACTTAAATCTTCATGAAGGGACGCAAAATGGATCCTGGTAATTACAGACCAATAGGTCGTACTCCTGTACCATGCATGTTTATGGAGACTGTAATGAAAAATAAATCAGAAAGTATCACCATGACAATAATATACTAAATACAAGCCAACATGGATTTACTAGAGGAAGATTTTGCCAAACCTATCTTTTAGATTTTTTTGAATTGGAAATTGCAATAGATGATAGAAGCAAAGCATTTTTTCAGACTTTCAAAAAGTCTTTGATACTGTCCCACACTGAAGATTAATTCAGAAAGTAGAAGCTGCAGATATCAGAAGTAACATACAAAACTGGATCTTAAGCTGGTTAATTGTCTGGAGGCAAAGTGTGCAGATATGAGGGGAATGCTCCACGCTGAGTGAGGTAATCAGTGGAGCCCCTTGGGGGTGTCTGTCCTTGGATCATTCTGTTTTCTGATTTGTGCTAATATCATAGGTTCCATTATAGTTAGTAAACTTTGCAGTTCATACTAAAATTGAGGAATGGCAAACACTGTGGAGGCAACAAAAACAATTCAAGAAGACTTGGACAAGTTTGGAACTTAGTAAACGCTTGGAAAATGCAATTTAATGTAGAAAAGTACAAAGTGCTATACATGGGCAAAAGGACATCAACTTTAAATACAAGATTCCATTGTACTACAGGAAGCAACGTCTGAAAAGGATTTTGCAATTTATGTTGATACAACATACAGTATTTATCATTTAAGCAATGCTCATAAGCTATTAAAGGTCAAAAAAAATTAGGTTATATTGTAAAAATGTGAAAATAACTTGAGGGATGTTATGCTGAAGCTATATGATGCACTTCTGAGACCACCTCTGAACTAGTGTGTACAGTTCTGGTTAACATGCTAAAAGAAAGACAAGGCAGCACTTGAAGCTGTGCAGAGGAAAGCAAGGCAGTGGACTTAAGGACAAGCCCCATTCCAATAGAATCAGGGAATTAAAACTGTTTAGACTCGAGTAGAGGAGACTGTGTGGAGACCTAATCCAGGTCTTCAAAATTATCAAATGCATTAGAACATTCCAGACGAGAACAGGCCATTCAGCCCAACAAAGCTCGCCAGTCCTATCCACTTGTTTCCTCCAAGAAAACATCAAGTCGAGTTTTGAAAGTCCCTAACGTCTTACTGTCTACCACACTACTTGGTAGCTTATTCCAAGTGTCTATCGTTCTTTGTGTAAAGAAAAACTTCCTAATGTTTGTGCGAAATTTACCCTTAACAAGTTTCCAACTGTGTCCCCGTGTTCTTGATGAACTCATTTTAAAATACAAGTCTCGATCCACTGTACTAATTCCCTTCATAATTTTAAACACTTCAATCATGTCACCTCTTAATCTTCTTTTGCTTAAACTGTAAAGGCTCAGCTCTTTTAATCTTTCCTCATAATTCAACCCCTGTAGTCCTGGAATCAGCCTAGTCGCTCTTCTCTGGACCTTTTCTAGTGCTGCTATGTCCTTTTTGTAGCCTGGAGACCAAAACTGCACACAGTACTCAAGATGAGGCCTAACCAGTGCATTATAAAGGTTGAGCATAACCTCCTTGGACTTGTACTCCACACATCGTGCTATATATCCTAACATTCTGTTAGCCTTCTTAATGGCTTCTGAACACTGTCGGGAAGTTGATAGCTTAGAATCCACTATGACTCCTAAATCCTTCTCATAAGGTGTACTCTCGATTTTCTGACCGGCCATTGTGTATTCAAACCCAATATTTTTACTTCCTATGTGTAATACTTTACATTTACTGACATTAAATTTCATCTGCCACAAATCTGCCCAAGCCTGTATGCTATCCAAGTCCTTCTGTAATGATATAACAGATTCCAAATTATCTGCTAATCCACCTATCTTGGTATCATCTGCAAACTTAACCAGCTTGTTACTTGTATTCCTATCTAAATCATTTATATATATTAAAAATAGCAGCGGCCCTAGTACTGACCCCTGTGGAACACCACTCTTAACATCGGCCAGTTCTGATGAGGTTCCTCGCACCATCACCCTCTGCTTCCTGTGTCTGAGCCAATTCTGTACCCATCTAAAAACATCACCCTGAACTCCCACTTCTTTTAACTTGATGCCCAACCTCTCATGTGGCACCTTATCAAATGCTTTCTGAAAGTCCAGATAAATAACATCATATGCTCCACTTTGATCGTATGCTTTTGTTGCAACCTCATAGAATTCCAACATGTTAGTAAAGCACGACCTCCCTCTTCTGAACCCATGCTGATTGGTCAGAATAACTCCTGTCCTTGCCATGTGTTGCTCAATCTTATCCTTAATAATTCCTTCCATTAATTTTCCTGTGATGCATGTTAAGCTTACTGGCCTATAGTTGCTTGGATCTGCCCTGTCACCCTTTTTATATAATGGAATGATATTTGCCATTTTCCAGTCCTTCGGAATCTCTCCAGTGCTCAGTGACTTCCTAAAAATATGTGTCAAGGGTTTATATATGTACTCACTAGCCTCCTTAAGAACACGAGGATAAATATTATCTGGTCCTGGTGATTTGTTTGATTTCAGCTTATTTAATCTGAGCAGCACTTCTCCCTCTTCAATTTCCAAATCCCTCAGTACCTCCTTAGTAGTTGCGTTTACCTCTGGGAGGTTATCCACTCGCTCACTTGTAAACACCTCCGAAAAATGTAAGTTTAGGGCATCTGCTATTTCATTGTCTGTATCTTTTAATTCCCCTTTACTATTCCTGATGAACTTGACCTCCTCCTTGACTGTTCTTTTACTACTAAAATACTGAAAGAATCTCTTGGGGTCTTCTTTCGCCTTATCTGCTATATTCCTCTCCAACTGTCTTTTAGCCTCCCTGATATCCTTCTTAATGGTTGCTCTCATATTTTCATACGCTCTACGATTCACTTTGCAGTCATTAGTCTTATATGCCTTATACAGCAGTTTTTTCCTTTGCAACTTCTTTTTTAAATCTTTATTAATCCATCGTGGAGTTTTTTTTAGTTTCCTATTAATTCCAAATTTAGGTATGTATCTGTCCTGCATTACATGTAAAACATTTTTAAACCTGTTCCACTGCTCCTCGACTGTCTCCACACTTAAAAGCTTATCCCAGTCTATCCTACTTAGACATTGATAAAGTAGATCCAGCAAAATTCTTTGAAATTAATTATGAATCACATACTCAAGCAAACATTGGAAATTAAGAGGAGGTGCATTAAGGACTGAAGACAGGAAGCACTTTGTGCAAAGACTAGTGGGAATCTGGAACAAACTATTGAGCCATTGTGATGATGCGGATTCTACTCCATGCTCCCATCTTCCTTCTGGGAGCCCTTGAACCCTACATCGTCTGTAATGTCACCGATGAGCTGGACAGTGAAGCACAACAATGAAGCAAGGAGATAGTGTAAAAAGTGCAAAAGTGCTTTTATTAAAGCAGCAAAATCAAAACAAAGTGCAATGCTTCAAAAATGTTTCAATAAATGAATAATCCAATAGAAACGAGTGAACAGTGGAGGTTAAAACACAATAAATAATTCCTTTAAAATCTGATGAGGTTAAAACAGTGGCTGGAAGCAATCCTTTTAAAAACAAAGCCCAGTGCCTTTCTACTGGTGACTCCCCTGCTTCTCCCGTCCAAGCTGTGCACCAGGGGAGCCACCCTACCTGCAGCTGACCTTCTCTCTGCTTTCTACTGCTGGTCTGTTAACCTTTCTGACCCCTGGCTCCATTGGGCATCATCAGACTGTGACTTGGGCTCCCCAGTGACCAGGGCTTTCACTTTCCAAGTTCCGACTCCCGCTGCCTTCTCAGCTTTATGCGGCGAGCCATCCTCCTTCCAGTCACTCCCGCTCCTCACTAACGCTCCGTGAGAGTGACCACTAGCAACTGCCCCCGGGTGCCAACCAAACACCCCACGAGGGCTCACTGTCCAGCTGCCAACCGCTCTATACTGTGAGCAAGCATTCACTCAATCACGCACCAGCTTTCTCCTCCCTGCTTCCTGCCTTCTTCTTCTTCTCATGTAACCTCCGTTTGTCTTTTTCCATTTTTCTCCTCCCTAGCCACCTAGCGCTTATATTATTTATTACAGGGATGTAGATCAGGTGTGGCAATTAGCAGATCCCGGTATCAATTAGGGATGCGGACAACTCCTCACCTGTGCACTTAAGCGAGGGCCACCCACATCATGAACTCACCCAGGAACCTGCTCCGGCCACACTACTACGCTCCTCCCCCCAAGCCTCGAGTGTGGCAACTATTTATTTAAAAAGTGGCCTTTTTGACTTGAGCTGTGGACCTGCTATACCACCATGTAGTTGAGGCAGAAACCTTAACAACATTGAACAAAGTATCTGGGCAAGAAATTGGGACACCTTAACTATTAGCTAAGCAAAATGAGTCTGATGGACTGAATGGTCTCCAACTAATTTGTCAATATTTTTGTTATTACGTTTCTGCCAGTGTATCTTAGTTCTCCTTTCTAATGTTACTGAGTGAAAAGACCTGTACTTCCACGAGAAAGTGAGTGTGCATTCATTCCAGTGCTGTATTTGTGCTTGTTGCTGCTTGTTGCTGCAAAGTATATGGTCTGATGATGTTGTTTCGCCACCGTGAATGAATGTACATTTTCTGAAAGTTAGAATCTTTTATAAAGAGGATATTGTAGTTATGCAACTACTTCATTTGTCTGAGGGTTGTTTTCAAAGTTTTATCAAATGTGGCACTTTTCTACAGATTAATTTGAGTTGTGAGTCCGGAGGTTAGAGAACTTAAATACCTCTAGAAAGAAGAGAAGGTTCATTTGGATTGCACAGAAACATGGGCTGTCTCGGGAGAGTGGCCAGATAAGGAGCTACCATGGAAAGCTGGAATTTTAAGGGATATTGATGGGGTGTGTAGGTGGAGTTCAAGTTTGGTGTCTCTGTGGTAGTAGAAAGAGGAGGTTTTGGAATATTAAATGTTATGCTAAGAAGGAAGTTGAAGTTAATTGTGTCAGATTCTGTAAACATTTCCACTTGTTAAATAAAACTTTAACATTTGAGAAAATATCAATTTCTGATATCATGTTTCCATGATGTCATTGACATTCTTACAGTCGCAAGTATTTCCACAAACATGGCCTTCATTGCCTAGTGTGAGCACATACACACACATTAAAGTGTGACATAATACTGGCCATAGAACTCATTCAATCTTTGTATAAAATAGAGGAAAAACAATTCCTAATAAAGACTTGGCTTTCATTTTAAAAATATACCTCTGCCATTAACATCAGATCAAATAGTTATTGCCTGGCTCTCGAAACTCAGATTCAGACTTTGCCTCCAAAGGTCCAATGAGGCTTATCAGCAAAAATTAACCCTACAATAAAATCTAAAAGCAGGCTTCTTTCTTGCACAACTGAACAAAAAGGAATAAAGGCTAAAAAAGAACTTCAGAATCGGGAGAGAGGAGTAACAAAACCCTTGTTCCAAATAACTTAAAAATGTAACAAATTTATTATTTTATTTATTTAACAAATATTTAAAAAGCAATAAACAAAATAAAAGGCAAGCTAAAGCAAACAAAGCCAGCTTGTAATGCAGAAATCCTAATCCATACAGAAGCAAAAGTCCATAACCCACAGAAAAATGAAAAAAGCCCTTATAAAACTATAACCCACAAAATCCAAGCAATATGAACAAAGGCAAGTTTTAACAATGCTGAAGTGAGAAACTCCAAACTCTCAACCTAATACAAAGCTGAGAGTAGTCCTGCTACAGTATTACATTCATGTGTTTATGTATTCTATTGGTGTTTTTGTTGTTTCTGAGCTCCATGTTCTTTGTGGGTGGAATCCCAAGAGGCTGGGCCACCTGTCTGTCTTCCCCATAGCCCTATAAAGGTGGTGGAGACAGGCAGTTCAAGTGGGAATCATTCTTTATTGTGGATGTGAGTTGGAGATGTAAGTACATTATTACTGTTTGTTGTTGAATTTTCTGACTTTCTGATTATTTATTTCTCTGTCTCTGTCTGTACTCAATTGTGTTTTTGGGACTTGTTCACTGTAGATTGCCTTTTTGGTTACTCCTTTGTGCCTCTTTTCTTCTCTTGTGAGATTTTGTTTAATACTTTTTACATTTTTTGAAAATAAACCCTTTTATTTATGAAGATTATTTTCTTGATCATCTGTACACAAACCAAGGCTGAAAGTTACCCTACATTTGTGGGGCTTTTTGTAATGTTTAGGGACATTTAAAATTATTTTGTGGCTAACATCCCTTTTAGGCCTGTGAAGCCAGAGGCAGGCCACTGGAGAATGGAGTTAGCCCATCAGAGTGAGGTTCATTCCATGCAGGCAGATGACGCTTGTCCTGGCCAGCAGAGCCTTTTGGAGGCATCACACCCTTTTTTGCATTCATGGAGGCTTCAGTTTATAACAAGTCCCTTGTCTACAATGTTGGAATGGGAGCTCCACCTCTCTAGGTTATCTTTTAACTGCCCAAGGCACACTTTAAAAACAATGGTTGAATATGGTTGGAAGTTTAGAGCATTTGATGATCTTCTCATTTGTCTGCATGCATTTCTCTCTTGTTTTCATTCTTGCATTCAGTATCTTGGACTTTGTCTTGTATGTCTATGACCCATCGTGTTTGCCGGCTGCTGAACTACTTTGGACTCAAAATAACGTAATGCTTCAGTTTCAGTGTCTTGTCTTCTTATTGTTTCTTATTTTTTGTCACTTGTGTCTTCTGTGATTTGCTTCACCCTCAGCAGATGTCATCTTCTTTTTAACATTATAGCAGTTTTCACTCACTTTGCCACAAGCATACATCTTTTGTGTATGTTTAATATAAAGTTAAATCTTCAATGTTCAATAATAAAAAATAGGATGTTGTTATAAGCACACTTTTTTTAGTTGGTAAAGTAAGGAGCCTTTCGAGTTAGGAGGAGAGTTGTGTGATACAACAAAAGTCTAGATATAAGCAGCAATGAACTATCAGTTGTTTACACATGTAAGAGCTTACACTTGATTATGAATTCTGAATGTGTAATTGATAATTTTCTTGATTATTGGCATGCATTTCTGTGTCCTTGTTGTTCTTGTATTCTGTATCCTGCACCTGACTCTCATCCAGTGTTGCTGTTCTTTTTCATCTTCTTTCTATAATTGTGTTCTTCATCACATAATTGGCTCCTGCAATTTGCTTGATTCTCAGTACTTGTAGATGTCAGTGCCCTTCTCTGACTTTCTGCCATGTCACACAGTTTTGCAATCACTTTGCCATAGTAAACACAAAATCACAGGTCACTTTATTTCTGCTTTCTTCTTTGGAACTTACCTGCCATGGATTCCAGATATTCTTATTTTCTGAAGATACCTAGCTCCACAAGAAAAATCACAGCCTGAGTGAATTAAAACCCATGGTTTTCAATACTTCTGAGTCAAAAAACAAAATACTACTAATATTAGGTCAGATTTGTGCTCGGCTTTGCTCCTAGACAGCTGTCTGAATTTTGACTTCCAAGCTCAGTTCTTCTTAAAACTTTATTGTATATTGTATATAAAGTATTTTGGAAGTATATTTTCATTTTCATTCAAAGAAATAGAAGTTCTTTTTCCTGCATCTTAGATGTCTCATTTGGATTACTGTCAGCCTCTTTTCAGTGGTCCTCCCACAGGAGAGTTACTGCTATAATTGGTACAAAATGCTTCTACTAGAGACTTGACGTGCATAAGACTCAAGTGACATTGCTGATTAGATAACATCAGTTTCCTGTCACTTTCAAAATTCTTTTCAAATCCTTCCTGCTGTTCTATAAACCCTTGAAGTCATTATACCTGACTACTTTTAGAAAATGTTTATCCCATATAGAGTATGCAGTAAAGCAGGAATAAAAATTGAAAGTTATTAATGCTGTTCAATTTACTTTGTTAAATTTTGAGTATCTTGTTATAAGAACACTGAAAGAAACACAAATGACAAGATAAAAAGTTGGGGCTCCAAAGGAACACCCCAGTGAGAAATGTCATATAAACGAGTCCAAGACATTATAAAGGTTTGGGGCAGCCACCCATATATTGTTTTTTCCCAGCTGCAAATGGGTTTTCTTATCAAAGAAACGATGTGCATAATCCACGAGGACTAATATATATTTATGTCCTTGGGCTGAGGGCTCCAAGGGTCCTACAATATCGACCCCGATTCGTTCAAAGGGGACATCAATTAAGGGAAGGGGAACGAGAGGAGCACGGCCCTTCTTAGGAATTTGCCGCAATTGACATTCTGGACAAGAAATACAAAAACGGCGAACCTCCTCATTAATTCCCGGCCAATAAAATCTGAGCTTAATCCGCTCTAAAGTTTTTTCGGAGCCTAAATGGCCTCCAAGGAGGTGGGCGTGAGCTAATTCACAAACCTGCCGCCGGTAAGTTCTTGGAATTAACAACAGTTTCCGAACCTCCGCCCCATGTTCCGCAACCCGATATAATAGATCATTTTCTATTACAAAGTGGGGTCCTTGTGGCATGGGCTGATGTGTGCGTTGGCCGTTGACAAGGACTACTGCATTTTTTGCAAATTTTAGGGAGTCATCGTTCCACTGCTCACTTTTAAAAGAAGCCGGTGTCTGTTTAAACTGAAAGTAAATGTCGGAGAGGGGGTCCGGTCTGACCTCAAGGGGAGGGGATTCCTCCAGACTCGTCGAGGCGCTGGTGGCTGACGTATTCGCCTGCGACAGACCAGGAATCTCCCCATCCTCCCCGTGGGCTTTCGTATCTCTCTCCGCTGGCTGTGTACACGGCGTGGAGACAGCTTGAGACGAGCTATCCCCATCTACAACAAGGCCTAAGTTTTTATCAGGAGTAGACAATAGTTTACCGCATTTATTTTCTGACCAGTCCCGTCCTAGAATCGCTAAGAAGGGAGGATTAGGGTGGATCGCCATGGAATGTTTTTTTAGCGTTCCTCCCTGACTCACGAAACACAGGGCGGTGTCATACATCTGGAGGTCTCCGTGAATACATTTAATACTGGTCTTTTTTTTAATTCTCTGTCGCGGTAAAACATATTGGCAATCAACAATGGAAATGTTCCTGCCGGAATCAAACAGGGCAATGAGTTTATAACCATTAATGACTACAAATCCTGTATTTGAACATGTCAGGGGGTTGGCAAGAGCACACAAACTATCTATCCCCTTCCACCTACATCCCGCCTCGCTCCTGGATAGGTTGTACACCCGGTGGCCCGAGAACTCAGAAACAGGCTCCGATGTATGTGTAAGAGACTTCTTCAGTAGTACGTGATCTCTAGGAAATCCACTAGAGGACCGTTCTGCTCTCCCAGAGTTTAAGACTGGCTTGGGTGTTTTCAAGAGCTTTATAAGCTCTTCCATTGAATGGAATTCACCCCAGTCTGGCTGGGCAAAGTTTTTAGGTAGGCCTTTTAAAAAGAGGAGACAGGCTACCTGTTGTACTATCTGGCAGGTGGTTAATTCAAATGGCCTTAGCCACGCAGCCACCTACTCCCAGAGGCCCATAGCCTGCTCCTGGACTGATCTCTCTGGATCAAGTGTCCAGTTTTTTATTATTTTCACCTGCTGGACTGGGGATAGCCCATATTTATCTGGGACCTCAGTCCCAATGGGCGGCTCAGCTCTCTCCTCCGAGAGAACATAATAAGCCCTTTTTGTTTCATCCCCAGAAACCAGCCTATGCCTGTATGTCCCCCTCACATTCTCCATTTGGTAAGTTATACGCCTGGGGTTGTATTTGAGGAGCGGAGCCTGTACTGAGTCCTTCCTGACCCCCAAACGCACTCCCCCCCCAGAAACTCGGCCCCGGTACTTTCCTACCTGGTTCATCACCTGTCCGAGTCCCGGTTTCTTCTGGGACTTCATCCTGCCGGCTACGCCACTGTCATATAAACGAGTCCAGGACATTACAAAGGTTTGAGGCAGCCACCCGTATATTGTTTTTTCCCAGCTGCAAATGGGTTTTCTTATCAAAGAAATGATGTGCATCTCACAGAGTCCAAAACAGAACTGACTATAGTAAGATGGAGGCTTTAAAGGTCTTGAGAGAAAGTGAAGTCAAAGGGACCGGAACCAGAAGTGACGTCATCAAAGGGGCCGGCTTCGGAAGTGACGTCATCAAAGGAGGCGGCTTCGGAAGTGACGTCTTTAGAGGCGCCGGAACCTTGCAGGATTTCCCGGGAAAGGTCTGTAGGGAACTGAGAAAGACAGTCAGTGCACTCCGCCGCCCCCTGGTCGGATGTTTTATTACAATTACTCGAGCCCTTTAGCTGCCTTCTACTCGCACGTG
Source organism: Polypterus bichir lapradei (assembly GCA_026402145.1). Classification (NCBI taxonomy): domain Eukaryota; kingdom Metazoa; phylum Chordata; class Cladistia; order Polypteriformes; family Polypteridae; genus Polypterus; species Polypterus bichir. Next base: position 66,403,872 of record JANRMT010062807.1, read on the forward strand.
TGTGACAGAAAGAAAAACATTAACTGTAATGATTATCAGTATTTAACTCACGGACTGTATTTTGAATTAATCATGCTGCAGAGAGCTATATGATTTGTTCCTCATTTATGCAGAAAACGAATTAAGCTGTGTGCACTGCATTAAGTGACTAACTTGCATCATTTATAAGAAACTGCTGGCCTCTTGATAATACCAGAACAACCTGTTATATTACGAAATCAGCTGTGACCAGTTTCTGAACTCTTGCTTAAACTAGTTTGAGTATATTGCTAAAGACTTGGGTATGTAGCTAAATTCCTCCTGGCTGTTACGCAAAAACATTGCATGCCTAAACAAGATAAAATATTGATCACTAAAGCTTGCTATGTTAAGTGCTGCTTTGAACATGTAACACAGATCTACTATAAAAGAGAGAAACTCCTTGGAATGTGAGGCTGTCTGATCTGACCAGGCAGACTGAGCTGGGGGTCTGCAGTCTCTTTAAAACTCACCAAGAATAAAGAAATTGTTTTTTTATTTTAGATTGGTATTTTGTCTCCCATCGTTTTTTCAACTTCAGCGTCCACACCAGTTAATGTCCAACTGAAAAAATAAAAAATGAAATGAAAAATGAATAAATGTGGCATTATCTGTCACTCTGGTTAGATTCTCCGAGCTATAAAAAATGTGCTTTTCAGAAGCAGCTCCTCCGATGATCAACGACGTCCAAGAAGATGTGGATGAGGTGGGGCTGACAGAGCTAATGTCAAAAGGTATCTTCAGGGCCATTCTCCTCCACTCCAAAGGAAACAGAAACTGGGTTAGTCGTTGTGCTTCACCTTCAATCTTCCATTATTATTGTATTGTCATTAGGGAAGTTTTATGATCTACATAATTTAAAACTTTTAAATATGCAGTGTATATATTTTTTGTGGTCTAAAGGGGTAATAGAAGAGTCTTACACCCCAGATATTACCACATAGACTCAGTCACAGGTTTAAATAAGTATTTTTAAAGAAACATGCCCTATACAGGTTTATTTTTCCAAAGTCAACACAATCAGATTGTGTGATTCTTCCATTATTTTTTAGCCTTCCTTTTTGTCTTTCTCTTTCTTTCCTCCACTCCACCAAGACAAACCTTGTCCACCTCTGTATTCCAACTCCGTGATTAAGGTGGGATGACTGCCTGTATGCCAGACCTGCCAGAAGCAATTCCAGGTCAGGTACAACTTCCATAAAATAAAGAAGTCTTCTCCCAACAGCACCCACTGGAGGCTCCTGAGGATCCCAACAGGGCCGTCTTCCTGAACTACAAGTCCCAAGCAGCCCTGTGAGTGTTGCAACTGGAGTCAGACAGAGAGCTCTGCCACCAATCATACTGGTGGAACAACTGTTATTGGTAGGCTTTCTCCCCACATCTCTCCATTACATCTTCTCCCCACCTGGGTAAGAGAATGGCAACCATCTTGGCTGAGAAGCACACCCAACCGTGCCATCCTTCTGTAATCACCTCCCAGCCAGGTAAGTCACCACTTTCCATCCCAGTTGAAATGCTAATACATCAATTGGGTCAATCACATTACATATATAGCCTAGCTCTGAGTGCCAGAATGGATCTTCATTTCTGCTATGGTCTTGTCACTGGTGACAAATGCACGTCAGTAGGGGTCTTGATTTGTTTCTAGGTGATGCAGAAGGGTGTTGCATGTGGTGCAGCAGGGGTGGGTATTGCTGCACTTCTGTGCAATGATCTATCAAATACAAGTGAACAGGTGAACCTCCTTGTCTGGAGCTGCAAATGGTCTCTTGGCTGTCTTTCTTCAGTCAATTAACATTGCAAATACTGTTCCAGGTCTGGATTAACCTTTGAGACTCTCCCTCTGTCTCCATTGCTGCCCAATAACACTCTGTAATTTACCTCTGATCATTATCTGTGCAGTTTTACCACCGGTATTGATTTATAAGGCTCATCTGGGGTTAGTGATAACTTGAGCTGCTACACCTTTTCCTAGCTGTGTGAAACAGAACCTCCATCGGCGACCATACACCAAGGCCAATGGACCTTAGCCACTAGAGAAGCATTGTTGGTGCTGCAGAGGTAGCATTCTCTCAGTTGTCTTCCTCTGCAAACACTACAAACATCACTCAGGATCCTGGATGTCAGCCTTGAGACTCTCCAGCAACTCCTTAATAGAGCCAAGCAGATATTTTTGTGGTCTCTGAGGCACTCTGTGCTTTGCTAAATTGGACAGCAGGTCTTCTCCTCGACTAGTGCTGAGTGCCAGGATGAATCCATTTTGCTCTTTACATGGCTCTTTTAGGTGGCTTGCTATCCTTAAAAGGTCCCTACTCCAGTATGTGAATTCTCAGGGCTCCTGACTCTTGCCTCCTCAATTTCTCTCTTGTACATAGTCTTTCCTCACTTACATTAGTTGGACAGATTCTGTCATCCTCCAGGAGGTCCTCCTTATGCAGGATGGTTTTCATTCTTTACCTGCTATCAGAAACTCCAGGACACCAGGTAATTGTAGTACTCCTTTTTAAAGGTTTATAAGGATCTTTTTCTCTGACAGCATTAGGCTGAACACAGAAATCAACAATGCAGAGAGATTCAAGTCAGTCTTTGGCCACCCTCATGCATACCACCACACTTACTGATTCATTCATTCAATATAACTGCATTATGGGGGGTCACCATACACCTTGGCTTGTGAATCAAAACGACATCAAAATAAACTTTATAAATAAAAAGAAACAAATTATTAATAAATATTAGAAAAGGAAAGGGGAAAACACCACAGAGCAAAAGAAACCAAAAAGTAGTTGCTTAAAAGGTACTCCTAAATAAACAAAGTGCCATTACTCTATCCAGACTCAGAATCCAGTAAACAGAACAAAAGATCACAATACTGGCAAAACAAGGAAATTGCAATGCTCATAAAAGTTCATCACAGTAAAATGTTCTCCTGCTCATGCTATAGATAGCCAGAGTGAGGGCTCAGCAGGAGTGATGTCAAAATACAGTTTGTTTTGAAAATTTGTTTGCCTGAAAAAATCAAATGAGGTGCGTCGAAGAGCTGAGTTCACGTCTTGCAGCCCCGTTTAAACAGGAAGCTCTTCATTACATTGGCAGAAAAGTTCTGTTTTAAGCACAAATCAGTGCCATGATAACAAAATCATTTCAATGACTTAAAAAAACAAATAATTCTTTGCAGAGAAAGTAAGGATTTCACAAATGTAGAATTTGTAGCCCGATTCGATTGGGCTCCCAGTCACTAGTATACAGTATATATATTATGGCACACAGCCATGACCCATGCCCAGCCAGGACAACTGGAAGGACCAAGAGAGGGACATTATCTCCAATGAACCACAGAAGGGCCTCCGCCAGGGGGGCCCGGACAGTTGTGGAGCCCTGGAGGGCAGCACTTCCGCCACACCCAGAGATGCTAAGGAATTCCAGGGACATCCGGAGTGCTTCCAGGTGCTCATGCGGCACTTCCACAACACCAGGAAGTGCCGCTGGAAGTTCATCGGAGAGCACCTGGAGCACGTCCGGGTGATTATAAAAGTGGCCACCTCCCTTGTGTGAGAGCGCCAGAGTCAGGAGGAGGAGGAGGACAAAGCTACCTTGGAGGAGTGGAGGAGAAAGAAGAGTGTTTTGTGGTGTGATTTTTCTTTTCTCTGGTGGTTTTGGGGACTGTATTGTGCCTGTGGGACACGGGGAAGACGTGCCCCACAGGTGAAGAAAATAAATCTTTTTGTTAATTTTTAAACTTGCCTCTGCTGTCAGTCCTTGTTGGGGCGAAGCCTATATAGCACCTTTGCCACTATATATATATATATATATATATATATATATATATATATATATACAGGTGCTTCTCAAAAAATTAGCATATTGTGATAAAGTTCATTATTTTCTGTAATGTACTGATAAACATTAGATTTTCATATATTTTAGATTCATTACACACAACTGAAGTAGTTCAAGCCTTTTATTGTTTTAATATTGATGATTGTGGCATACAGCTCATGAAAACCCAAAATTCCTATCTCAAAAAATTAGCATATCATGAAAAGGTTCTCTAAACGAGCTATTAACTTAATCATCTGAATCAACTAATTAACTCTAAACACCTGCAAAAGATTCCTGAGGCTTTTAAAAACTCCCAGCCTGGTTCATTACTCAAAACCGCAATCATGGGTAAGACTGCTGACCTGACTGCTGTCCAGAAGGCCATCATTGACACCCTCAAGCAAGAGGGTAAGACACAGAAAGAAATTTCTGAACGAATAGGCTGTTCCCAGAGTGTTGTATCAAGGCACCTCAGTGGGAAGTCTGTGGGAAGCAAAAAGTGTGGCAGAAAACGCTGCACAACGAGAAGAGGTGACCGGACTCTGAGGAAGATTGTGGAGAAGGACCGATTCCAGACCTTGGGGGACCTGCGGAAGCAGTGGACTGAGTCTGGAATAGAAACATCCAGAGACACCGTGTACAGGCGTGTGCAGGAAATGGGCTACAGGTACCGCATTCCCCAGGTCAAGCCACTTTTGAACCAGAAACAGCGGCAGAAGTGCCTGACCTGGGCTACAGAGAAGCAGCACTGGACTGTTGCTCAGTGGTCCAAAGTACTTTTTTCGAATGAAAGCACATTTTGCATGTCATTCGGAAATCAAGGTGCCAGAGTCTGGAGGAAGACTGGGGAGAGGGAAATGCCAAAATGCCTGAAGTCCAGTGTCAAGTACCCACAGTCAGTGATGGTCTGGGGTGCCATGTCACCTGCTGGTGTTGGTCCACTGTGTTTTATCAAGAGCAGGGTCAATGCAGCTAGCTATCAGGAGATTTCGGAGCACTTCATGCTTCCATCTGCTGAAAAGCTTTATGGAGATGAAGATTTCATTTTTCAGCACGACCTGGCACCTGCTCACAGTGCCAAAACCACTGGTAAATGGTTTACTGACCATGGTATTACTGTGCTCAATTGGCCTGCCAACTCTCCTGACCTGAACCCCATAGAGAATCTGTGGGATATTGTGAAGAGAAAGTTGAGAGACACAAGACCCAACACTCTGGATGAGCTTAAGGCCGCTATCGAAGCATTCTGGGCCTCCATAACACCTCAGAAGTGCCACAGGCTGATTGCCTCCATGCCACGCCGCATTGAAGCAGTCATTTCTGCAAAAGGATTCCCGACCAAGTATTGAGTGCATAACTGAACATAATTATTTGAAGGTTGACTTTTTTTGTATTAAAAACACTTTTCTTTTATTGGTCGGATGAAATATGCTAATTTTTTGAGATAGGAATTTTGGTTTTTCATGAGCTGTATGCCAAAATCATCAATATTAAAACAATAAAAGGCTTGAACTACTTCAGTTGTGTGTAATGAATCTAAAATATATGAAAGTCTAATGTTTATCAGTACATTACAGAAAATAATGAACTTTATCACAATATGCTAATTTTTTGAGAAGGACCTATATATATATATATATATATATATATATATATATATATATATATATGTAAACCACAAAAGGATGCCCGAATACCCAACAACACCAATTTTTGTTGAAATATAAGTAATTCAAGTCCAGCGAATAACTTAAAGTGGTAACAAAGGTAAGCATCAACCAGCCAGAGAAAGTTCAGATTACCAAAAACTGAAAAATACTTTAATTGTAAAAGTTTTACAAAGAAGTCTTCTTCAAGGAACAAGTAATGGGGTTAATAAGTTACAGATTTTCTGCTCTAATGGAAGTTAATTAAGCCTTGAAAGTTGATGAAAACAATACTTTCAAGTGTTTTGTTGATTACTTACAAACTCACCATCTGTATAAAAGCCATGTTGGAACAAATTGTGTTATTACATCCTCTGAAGCATTACTTGGACAATATTTCACTGTATTATTGATACCAAAAAAAGAAAGAAAAAAAGCATGTTAACAAATGAAGGCAGACAGATCATTGTAACCCTTAAAAGTGTAGGTCCTTCCTTTACAGAAATTGTAAAAAAATGCCACGGTGTCAGAGAATACAGTTTCCTACAACATCCAGAGGAACATGGAAAGTCTGACAGGAAAAGGACTGGCAGACCCAAAACCACAACGCATCAAAAGCCATGTTTCTGAGAATTAACAGCTTCTGTGACAGGCGCCTCACAGGACGGTGGTCAAAGTGTCACTTTCAGCTGTGAAGAGCAAACTTCAAGCTGTGGGTGTGACAAGTCTAATGGCAATAAGAAAGCCATTGCTAAGACTTTTTTTAGTTTTAGAACACCTCCATTTTTCCACTTTTTACTGAAATGTATGCAGTGTAATGCCCCAGATTGTCTTGGAAATTAAAGCATAGAAAATTAGATAATATTTTAGTGTGTCTTTGTGTAGAAAATATATAGCATGTCATGTTTTTAAAATACGCAGTGTGCTCATCTGTGATGATCAGAACAAGAGGCATACACAGAACTGATTTCACTGATGTGGAACAAACTGAAGTGTGAACGAGGCCTTAGGGAGCAGCATTCCTTGGTTTTTCAATCCAGAAAAAAAAACTTTAAACATCCAAACACTCCCTATAGTCAGTTTTCATAGATTTGCAAAATAACAAATTTTAGTGTCAGTTATACAAAATTGTATGCAAATTGAAAGATGCCTGTGTTTTTTGTCATAACTATTTGTTAGTATCTATCAGTCTGAAAAGTAATAAAAAGTCATTGCTAAGGATCTGAAACAATAACAAACCACAGTAAGAGTCATATTACAAGTAACATATAAATATGAACATGTGAATATTTGAATTGCATGGAGATCTTCTGGTAACTTCACCTGACTAGGTCTGCTGCTCCTAAAACCAGGATGAGGCTCCTTAACTACTGGATTGTTATAAAGGAATATAAAGTGATTGCAGGCTTGCTGTTTTTATAGGCACCCATGGCAGCTCATAGTATGGGTTCCCATCCAGTGGGTGATGTAACTTGTATATAGTAATGAACACTGAAACAGATGCAGAATGAGCACTTTGACAAACTGTGAATATTTGAATTGCATGGGTACTTTCTGGTAGCTTCATCTAGGTTTGCTGCTCCTAAAACCAGGATGAGGCTCCTTAGCTACTAGATTGTTATGAAGGGAGAGATTAATTATTCAGAGTCATATGTACATTGTATTTGTGAAATTTGTATGGAGAGCCCTGTTATATAACCTATGCCAAATACAACCCCATTCAGCTCATGAACATCAAATATCTGTGAAATGTTCTTACTGATCCTGCAAAGTAAATGTGACCAGCTGAGAACCCCCACCTCCTCCTCAGCACTATTCTCCCCTCTCAGATAGTCACTGAGCTCCTCAATAACATAGCACTGCATGTACGACCTCCAAAGGTTCTCTGTTTCTATAAGGATCATCCATTCCAGTAATGCAGTTTTCATCCTTTTTACAGAATAAGGTTTGTTTTTACAAATGGCTAAATTGTTTTACTTTCTTCACGGTGTGAGCTTGGGAATACTATAGTCATATGCCTTATGCAGTTATTAAACATATTATAATGATGACATGAAAAAATGTGCTGTATAGATTTCACTTACTTTAACAAAATGTTTCATCCAGGAATACAATGTATTTTAACAGAACAAAATGTCTTAAATATTTAGGGTAAGATACAGAGATGCATCTGAGATTATTTTTCTTTGCCTCTCAGGAGACTCACCTTCTAATTAGAAATATAATAGAACCAGCTTTTGTGAGCCTCTGAGATAGTGCTAAAGCTCCAGAGAAATTACTTGTACTGAAATGTTGGTAGAGATATTTTTGAACTGTTTAACTGATTATTTAACATATTGTTTTCTTATAATACTAATTCAAGAAAGTGATAGATTTATATCCAAGAGCATGTGGTTACATATCTAAGCACTGCATGAAACACTGAGTCACTGTCTTGCACCTGAGAGAAGACGCTCAGTCCAAAGGCTTCAATCAAAACAGGAACAGTCAGGGTATTTATTTAAATGGAGGCTACCACTTCAATACACACAGACACAGAAAACAAGCAGTGGTGGGGCGAGATCAGTGGTCGGGTTAGAATGTTCCTCGTAGCAGCAGACGTTGCTGTGAGGAGAGGTGAGGATGAGTTGCAGGCAAAGGCTGAGACCCATAGCTTTGACGACTGACCATCGTGTGGGGATGTAATGGTTGGGTTGAAGTCGGTGCCAAATTACGATAGCCCTTCTGTTTCCAAGTGGCTTGGGCACCCTCCAGATTGTTGGCCAGATCCAGCACTGAGTGAACAGAAAGAAAAAGGAGAAAATCAGCATTACTTCCATTAATAAGAAACAAACTACAATCTGTAGGCGTGACCAATCCGATTTGTTTAAAGAGTGTTCCTGCGAATAGTTCGACAGAACTTGCCATTATAGGTGGTTTTACACCTAATTTGGCTATTTTTTAAAACAGTTGTCTGTGAAAAAAATGATTTGGATGTTACTGTTTGATCTTGGGCTATTATTCTTGAAATTGTGCATGATTTTATCTATTTGCATTTCCATGTGCCTATAGCCTATGAAAGCAGTAATTTTTCATTCCAACCCATGACAGTGAAGTGTCATATGATCCCCTTCATTTAATTTTAAAACCTGTCAATTTCACAGAGACTTTCAGTTCATTCAAACAATGATCTTGCAGTCACAGCTAATACTACCCGGTTATTGATAAAATTGGGCAATACAGTGGGTGTCAACCAATTACGGCCGATAAAACAGAAAAGCACAAATGGTTTTCCAAAACTTGAATGCAAAGAACTGGAGTACAGAAAGTACCTCTACTACTGCTGGATCATGTTTTTATAAACTATTGGGAAAAAATTTCAAATATTTTTAAAAAATAGAAAAAACGTATTAGAAGGCTTGAGAAAATATTGTAATATAGTTCTAAAACAATCGATTGCTTCTGTTCTTTAAGACAATATAAAGGTTAAAGCTTGCGGCATAGTCAGTAAGTAATTTTTACTTGACTGCAACATTTAAAATTAGCTATTAAACTGTTAAATACATTTGGTAGTGTTTTTTTTTAAAGGATGTGTCCAGCATGAACAAAATGTGTTGTTATTTCATCATGAAAAAAGTTAAAAGTTCATTTCCACGCTCCAAACGTTCCAATGACACACCTGATGAAAGCTATATAGCTAAAATACTGTGTCTCTTACCTTCTTTCCTTTTCGGCATGGCAATAACCTTTAAACTTTTTTTTCTTTTGCAGATGCATGTGGACTCAGCCCTTCGTTGTTTGTTACTGTATGTTATTTCACCTGAAAGAAAAAAAATGCAACGCACAGAGCCAAATGGTCTCTCATCTTAGTTCTCTTTTTATTTTTAATAATCCATTTAAAGGCTTCGCACTGTGAGTTGTACACCCACATCATAGGCATTCTGGAAAAATACTCTCAAAATGTTACTGTCTGGCCCCATCCATTCATGCAAATTAAGGACCAATTGTGCAATCAGTGACAGTTTTCTTGCTTGGAATGGACTAATCCATATTGGGCTAGATTTTGTAGGACTGGGTGGGATTGTGACTGAGTTGGTAAATGACTGTCAAATCTGGAAACCCTCAAACATATTCGTAAAATAAGACATTTTATTAAGATTGTTGTCACTCATTTGAATTTAAACACTTATAAACATACAAATAATTTTCACAACCCCCACATGCATAACACAGAACTTTTCCTTCTGCAAAGCCATGTCAGTATTGACCATGGTAACCCAAAACCAATCTTTTAACATGGGATCAGAAGAAATTAAAATGTTTAGAAATAAATCCTTCTGAGGAAGTGGTTGAGCAGTTCAAAAAGTCACCGAGGAAGAATTGGAACTGCCATAAAACAGCAATAATTTTAATCTTCACTTTAATCTTACTACAGTGACAAAATTGCCTTAGAAAAATTTACATTTATTTTTATAAAGAGTGCTGCTGTATACACCACTACAAATATATCATGGATAACACACTCAAAGTTATATGCCACAAAGATATCAAACATAATCATAATGGTGGATATAAAAACAAAAGACAATATCTATATTAAAATAGTTGCACATACTGTAGCTACTGTGTTTTCTGTTTAATACATCGGTAAAGCTTCACTGTAGGCAGTGCAAAAATGCCCCTATTATTCATATACTGTTATGTAACGAGACGTTAACAGACCTTTTTTGGTCTTACTAACATTTACGAAACATCAGTAAAGTAGCTATTCACTTTTTGCAGTGTGGCATACTGATATGCTGTGGAAATGAATTATAAATATAATGGATTCACAGGTCTTATCCTCAAATATGCAATATCAGAGAAACATGTCTTAGTTAAGCCACCTTTGAGCAGATGTACAGCATCTAAACTAAAGTGTTACCAACGCATCAAACATTGTAGTCCCATATCCCAGCTGTTAAAAGTCAGGCAAATTGGAGCTTGGAGCTAATCAGAGAAATAATGGCAGCTTCCTGCCTGGGTGTGATCTAACATGCCAGGGGTCTGTGGGGGTGCCAGGTTTTTTTTAAAAACAGTGTTGTTCAGACTTTGTGAGTGTAGGTGTTTGCAAGCAAAAAGCTGTGCAGCCTTAGAACTTTCAATTGAGGAACTGGCTCATTGGTGGGTTTCCAAGGGTCTAAATAAGAAGAAGAGAAACAGAGAAATAGAGTAAGAAAGATTAGAGGTAAATGAAGAGCAGGAACAGGTGATTGAGCTGGTGCAATGCAGAGGAGGCAAGGCGGTCAAGAGGCCCCTTGGGGAGTGAGAGGAATGGTATTCCGGTGGCAGGTCGCTCACGTTGAGCACAGGGAACAGGAGCCACGTGCTCCCAGGATTGTCCAGTGGACAATGAAGAAGTGTGGTAGGACGAGAGTTTGGGTGCCAAGCATTCTGGTTGGAAAGTTGAGACAAAAGTCAAACAACATGGACCAAGCTTGCCAGCTGCAAGATCCTGAGGGTGAGCAGGGGAGATGAGGAAGACAGAGAGAAATACACAAGGGCTCAAGAAGGATTTATTCCAGTTCTGACTTTATTTTTATTCTTGATTTTAACATATTTATGTGAATCTATTTATTGTTTTTTAACTTTTAAAAGAGGATTATTTATTACACTTATTAAACATGGTTTGACTTTTGATTGATTGAAATAAATGCACTATGCACCTTTGCACCAGACTTGTTGCTTGTGTCCTCATTTGCCCTAGTCCATCCTTGGCTAAGATAATCTATGTCTCAGTAGATAGAACATGCCAAGGCTACTGGTACCCAGGGCATTACACTGGGCTCCCTTTGATTCTTCATTTACTAGAAATGATGGTCTTACCTTGTGTTACTGGGACAGCCAAGGTTGATGTCCTGGCTCTAGTTTATGTGTTGCTTATTTAATCTTTTTGTTGCTATTTAACTATAATATGTCATATTATGATATTGTCAGATTATGTTTTTTTTTATTAATGTCATGATTATTAGTTACTTTACCATTTTGTTTTATGTTAATATTAGATGGTTTCATTTTACTTATGTTTCTTGACTCCATCAAGTGGAGTCCTACGAGGCAGGATTACATGATTATGAATCTGAGGGATTGTCCCAGCACTATAAATGGAGCATTCATATAGTTGTGAGCACTGCATTAATGGAATTTTTAAACATTTTGATTTTGATTCCAGATTTTTTGATTGATGATTCTTGTTTGGATGTCTTGGTTTTGACCTCTGCTATATTAAAGGTACTGTGTCTGGATTGTGTTTCTTCATTTTCTTCACTTTAGATTTTGGGATTGTTTAGAAACAGCTTCAGAGGCCAGACAATAGCTTTGCAACATGCTTTGCTATTTCAGATTTAAGTAAAAAACCTTATATCACATGAAATGATGTAAATAACGCTGACATATCTGCAAAACACTTGTGAATTTGTATCATTGATGAAGAGACTGTGCCTGCCACTCAGGGAACATATAATCATCTTTATTTATTCTATCAGTTTTTCTGCTCTGTTGGGCCCTTGAGCAAGGTCCTTAACCTGCAATTGCTGAGCGCTTTGAGTAGTGAGAAAAGTGCTATATAAATTCAAAGAATTATTATTAGTTTTTATAGAAAGATAAAAAAATACAGTTTATATTGTCAATGGGAAAGGAGCAGAGGAGACCAAAAAAGTTGGGATACCAACCCATTTATTGTGATTATGCAGAAAGCAGAACTGAAAAAGGCAAGCAAATTACCTTGTAGACTAACTTGGCTTTTCCTAATAGTGAGCTCTATTGAGCAAGTCTGTGTCAGGAACATCCAAACCGCCTTCCAAGGACATCCACACTTATAGGCTTTGACTGGAAGGGGTGGGGCTTCCCGGGTTGTTGTGTGTGGGGCTCAGGTGCCCTCACTGTGTGTCTCCTCGCTAGTGCAGAGGGAAAAAAGAGATGATACTCTTAGCAACAGTACCCCCTCTCTCCCTGGAGTGGTACTGCATGCATCAGCAAAGTTCAGAAGCTGATCCTCGGACACTCATGTGTGACAGTATGTGATAGCAACAATGTGAAACAGACTCATCAGTTAACTTAAAGTCTATGCCTTCATATCACCTCATGAGAAACTGGAAAGAATGTACTAGCTCCAACCAGACATTGATTAGCTCAGGAATTAAATCTATGTTTGTCATGAAAGAGTGATGTTATATTGTGCTTCTGTGTTAGACACAGTGATTAACAGGTATGTCAATTCATTTTCCAAATTGGATTTTTCCTATTTTAAAGCAGGAACCTACGACACTGCAGCATTAGGAGCAAGGCAATAACCCATCACAAGGCACGCTTACCCACACATTCTACACTGACTCATTAGTCTTGCTGGGCCAGACATATATATACTGTACGTCTGGAGACAACCATTAGTACATTTTGCTTAAACCAATGCCAAAGCCAATCCAATTCCTCATGAAGGCAGTGCTCAAATTAGGACCAGTAGTTTTGAACTGAAAAGAATGGTGCTGGTCTTGTTAACCTGATCCAAAAATGCCTACATGCCATGGCAGAATAGCCACATCGTTTTAATACATGGTATATAAACAAAAATAGGTATCTAGACTCTGCATGCTGTTATGACATATAGTTATGCAATAGTTAAAATGAAAGAAAGATTCAAAGCAGACAGCAAAGCATGTCTCAAAGCATGTCTCAATCGCGTGCAGCCAACTTGCTCTGACTTCTGGCGCATCACTCATTAAAATGTGCAAATTAATCATTAAGTTTCAGTTACATTATTCTATTGAGCTCCTGAATTGGTAACAGCAAATTTAGAATTTTACTTTTTTCTCAGCATCAAATCTTTTTTTATTTTCTTTTACTCTCTTCCTGAAACCCCGGTGTTTTTTTAAAATGCATGGACTAGAGAAATGGGGGAGCAGGCATTTTAGGAAGAAGCCATGTGGATGTAGCCTTTTTGAGCTTGATTTCACCGCTCTTTACTACAAACCGTGACTCATAAGTAGCTAATACAGAGTCACCATCTCACCTAATAAATACACACACAAACACACACTGAAATACTGGGAAGAAAAACCCACGCAAGCAAGAGGGAAATGTGCAAACTCCACATAAAGAGTGTTTAAACTCAAAGCTCGGAACGTGTGAAGCAGCTGTGCTAACCACTATGCCATTACGCCAACCAGCAGAAATAATATGTTTTATTAACAACTTAGGACTCAATCTCTAATAAAATTTTTAACAGCCATACGGGGCACCCAGGTCTGATTATCCATGGCTGGATAAACATGCCATTGTACTGTTTTCTGACATTTTCAATTAGGTAACTTTACAAGTTTTCTTCAGATTGAGGCTCATGATTTGTTTGGAACATTTTATACAGAGGTTACTGGTTCATTTCTGAGGAATAGAGCAAAGAATAAAACCCTGTTGTCCTCTTTTTTGTCTTATCATCTACACTGTATTACAGGGAGAAGTACCACAGCGAACTTGAAGCAATTTTGTGCCAGGAAAAATAATATAAATCTGAACATAATATAAATCTGAAGACAAAGTAAGCAAGGAATTAACGTAAACCATTTAACCAGCTATGGTTAGTAAAATCGGAGGCATTGTGGCTTCCTAACACAAAAAAAAACAAAAAACAAATCGAACAGTATGCATTGCCCAGAAAACTAATGGAAGTAGATTCTCTGTACAGTCCAATAAGGTAAAATTAAAAACACTAAAAATTTAGAATTATGGTTCACATTAAAGTAAGACTGTTATGTGTACCCTGAAGTGCTTTTGTTTTAGTGTTTGCATGATCTCTTTGTTTCTCTGCAGTTTCCTCAGAGACTCTCTTTTTTCCCCTGACATGCTGACAAGTTGACTTTCCACTCTAAATTATTCTGGCGTGAATGCTCCTGCTTGTTTCTTGCCGTGGGACAGTTCTCCCTTTTCTATCATTCGGTAATTGCTGCCAGGATTGGCACTGGCTTCCCATGGCTTAGAGGTGAATTTAATGCAATTAAAAATGAAAAGATTGACTTAAATACCTAAAAATATTACTTTTCACATTCTGTATTCTACAACACACCCCAAATAAAGGCAGGCTCAGAGCTCATCCACAGATTAATAAAAAAGTATATCGCCATGCAGTATCTACACGCGGAGAGGCTCAACTCCTTAAATCCTGAAACTCCTAACATAACTATTATCAGACTTGCTTTGTATCATATTAACACTCAGTTGTATTAACCTTTACCTCTGACATTAATGTGACTGCCAATATTATGTCAAGATCGCAATGATAGCTATGCACAATTCACCCTATTTTTCACGTGCTTTGTCAGTTTCTGTTATTAATGTCATCTGCTTTTAATATACTATATAGAAAACTGAAGACATTAATCTGGGTCAGTCTGTAAATGTCAGATGATACTGTATAAGTACAATGTGGCTATAAATAGATGTTAAATAATGTTATTTCCGTTTTACGTAAAATGTACGGTAGTACGTCTGTACAAAAAGAATGTTCTATAATTGTCTGATTACTGGCCATTCTTTAGATCTTTTCTTTCCTGCAGTTGACATATGTGTGAATGTCATTTTGACACAACTTTGAACAAAAAGAAATGCTTCCTTTTTCTGTTTGTGCAATTGAGTTAGCACAGACACTCCCAAAGGAAATAAGATTAAAACTGAAGTTCCGCTCCAGCTGGTGTCATTGCTGAAAAGCAGTCAGATATCCCAAGCAGTATTCTTTGAATTACAGGGTGCATTTTTTAATATGAATACTGTTTTAGGAGATTTTTTTTCTTAAAGTTTAATAGTGTATGTCAATACCTGTTTATTTGTTATCATTGACTACCCTCTTAAAAATAAAGGTTCCTTAATGGCACTTTATGGTTCTTTTCTGGGTTGTGTGGATCCTCTCTGAAGTGTTGCTTGAAAAAACACCACTTCATTCTGGGATGGGTTCTTGCATATGACATTGGTTCTTTGTTCTTAGATAAACATCCTAATATGTGGAAAAAAAAAACTGAAATCTTTGATGCATGGTAGGCTACTTAGCAGAACATAACAGATTAAGAAAACCTGGACTTAGCTTGTGTTATTGTATGACATCGCTCTAAAGAACCACTCTGGCACCTTTATTTTTAAGGGTGTACTCTGGACTTGGCTAAGACCACTACAGTGTCACCTATCTTTTATTTGCATTTTTGTGAACAAGACATTGGATGGCTAAGCAGAGGTTGTTGATTTCCAGTTACAGGTGAAGCACTGTAAAAACTCTAGCTCCATGAAATTATTCAAATCAAAACATTTAATGATTTCATATGTCTGTATGCAGGGTAATAGAAGACACCATAAAAATAACAAACATGAGATCTATGTCATCCCTAGCATAATTCGAAGTCAATATCTCCCTCCCAATATAGATTGCAGCCTGAGTCCCACATGCTCCTTCAAGAATTCCTACTGAAGTCTTGGATTATGTGTTAAAAATCCACTTTCCACTTTCTCACCCATTATCAGATGTCAGAGGAGCCAGCTGCTACCAGATGTTATAATACCATATAAAGGTGTATGTATACTGATGAAACTCAGCTGTATTTATAATTCAAAACAAATAGTACTTCTTCAATTACATTGTCAGCAACTGCTTTATCGATGTATAACACTTGTTAAGTGGTAAATATTGTTGTTAAAATTCCCTTTGTTCTCTTACATTGCTTCTTAATTAATTGTCGCAGTGGTTTTTCTTTTGCCACTTCTGTCTTTTCCATTTTCTTTCACTTCTCTGTGCCTGTGCTGGCACTTCTGCCTCTGTTTAACTGTTTATAATTAAGCATTTATTTTATGTGAGCTTGTTGCATTTCATTTTATTTATTGTATAGCACACTAGGCAGCTATGAATAAGCTGAAATTGAAAAATAATTTATCATATAGCTCATATTACTGCTGCATGTAAGGCCTGCTTTTTCAGACTTACGAAAACATGCATGCATTTCAACAAAACTGATTGTTGCTGTACCTTATTTCCAGGTTGTTTACAATGTTCTATTTATTATTGATTTATTTTATTATTAATTAGTTATTTGGCTAATGCATTAATCCAAAGTGACATACAACATTTGAGATCAAATTGGTTTCAATTGTTTGCTTGTTGTTTTTCCAATTGAGCACAGGCAGGTGAAGGGACTTGCTCATGGTCACTCAGCATCAGTAGTAGGATTTGAACCTACAATCTCAGAGTTTAAAATCCAAAGCCTTAACCACTATGCCACACTGCCTGCATGACTTAAATTTATTTATACCTTTCAAGTAATTCAGAATAGAAAAGTATGACTGAGGTTAAGGCTACTTTCAAATATTTAATTTGTAATAGATTTGGCTCCAAAAATGGAACAGACTTTAGTAATTAATACATTCCAGAGCACACATTTAAATTTAAAAATGGTCTTCAGAAAGTTTGTAAGATAAATACAACTGCTGTGAGAGTTTTTGCCTTATCTACAGCGCCACAAAACTGCGGAATGATAGAGTATTTCTGAGAAATTTAATCCAAAACTGAAGAAGCTTTTTTATGAGCCTACCATACCTTAATTAGATCTACTGATTAGACTGCTTCTGTTGCAACAATGCTTCTGAATTATTTGCCCAAAAATAGAAGCCTGGCAAGGCTTGTGAATATTTTTGTTCATCCTTCAATGTTCTGTTTTCCTTTTCATTATCCTGCTGTAAAACAATGTTGAGGAATAGTATTTTCTCACTGATGTGTAGATTCATATCTGAATTCAACTGTCCATTCATCATGTCCTTTAATCATTCGTTGTGTGTGTTTACAATAACCATCAATTCTGCAATCAAATAATGTCTTGCAACCATCTATCCACTCATCCATCCATTTCCTGCCAATTATCCAGGTCATTGGTCAGCACTCTGAACAAAGATGCCCAGAACATCCCTTTTCCCTGCCACTTACTCCAACTCCTCTGGGGTGATACTAAGGTATTTCCGGCCATCTGAGAAATATAATTTCTCCAGTGAGTCATGGATCTGCCCCAAGATCTCTTCCCAGTTGGACATGCCCAAAACACGTCTCCAGGTAAGTCTTTGAGGGGCAGGCTAATCAGAACCCCAAACCAACTCAGTTGACTCCTTTTGAGGTGAAGGAGCACCCGTCATGTTATCTCAAAGGCCGAGACCGGGCACTGTGCAAAGAAATCTCATTTCTGCTTGTATCCACAGTTTAGTTCTTTTGGCCACCACCCAAAGCTTGTAACCATAGGGCAGGACTGGAATGTACATTGGTTTCTTCACTGTGACTAACTGGTACAATGTCCACATAACTGTGGATACTGCTCTAATATGCCTGTTGATCTCTCACTCTTTCCTTCTCTCATTCATGAACAAGACCCCGATATACTTAAGACTCCTGTGCTTGTGGCAACACCTCATCCCCAACTTGGAGAGGGAATGCCACCCCTTTCCAGCTGAGAACCATGACTTCAGACTTGGAGGTACTGATCCTTCTACCGTGTGCTTTACACTTGGCTGCGACCCGCCCCAGTCCATGTTTGAGGTCACAGCCCAATGAAGTCAGCAAGACCACATCATCCGCAGGAGAAATTATGAGATCTTGAGATCACTGAACTGGACACCCTACACACCTTGGCTGTGCCTATTAGAATGTCCATTAAAATTATGAACAGAATCAGTGATACAATACAATACAATACAGTTTATTTTTGTATAGCCCAAAATCACACAGGAAGTGCCACAATGGGCTTTAACAGGCCCTGCCTCTTGACAGCCCCCCAGCCTTGACTCTCTAAGAAGACAAGGAAAAACTCCCAAAAAAACCTTGTAGGGAAAAATGGAAGAAACCTCGGGAAAGGCAGTTCAAAGAGAGACCCCTTTCCAGGTAGGTTGGGCGTGCAGTGGGTGTCAAAAGAAGGGGTTCAATACAATACAATACACAGAACAGAACAAATCCTTAATACAGCATAATAATAAAAATTTTAGAAGTACAGAGCAGAATTTAACAGTAGATGATATCACATAATAATTTTGATTTTGATGATTTTGATATTTTTAGAGTGCTGGAGACCTCATCCGTCAAGCTGCCTCCCCATTTGGCCATTCCACGGCTGAAACGTTGCTCGGCCAGCCAATCCGATGAAAGGGCCCCTCTTTCCCATGATTCCTGTGATCCTCCACCAGGGATGACTTTACCATAGGCAGGCAAACAACTTGGCAGGTGGGCCGTGGCACCAATTGCCACATTTGAGTACCGAGAACAGAAACAGAATAGGTGAGGGTTAGTATTCAATTATACTTATCATGTTACTTATGTTTTAGTGCTAATGACTAACAACAGAGATGCAGTCTGTACAGTTAATCAGCAGCTCTAGTCAGGATATGCTAAACTGAAGTAGTAAGTCTTCAGCCGGGATTTAAAGGCTGGGACCGAAGGGGCATCTCTTATAGAAGCAGGAAGACCATTCCACAGTTTAGGGGCCCTGGCAACTCTGGCAGAGTTCCACACCCACTGGCAATAAGCTTGACTTATTGCTGTCAATGTGAACAAAGCATTAGCTCTGGATGTACAGGGATTGAATAGCCCACAATAGCAGTCCTATTTCCCCCATACTGCTGCAGTACCCACTCCACAAGACACCTTAAGGGAGGCAATCATAAGCCTTTTCCAAGTTCACAAAACACATACAAATGGGTTGAGCATACTCCCATGAACCCTCTAGAATCCTTGAGAGAGTAGAAAGCTGTGTACAGTGTTCCTCAGCCAGGATGAAATTTGCATAGTTACTTCTGCATCCAAGGTTCTAGCAATATCTGGACCCTCCTTTCCTGAAAAAGGCAGTGGGATTAAGTTCAAGTTCAAATTCAAGTAAGATTCTTACTTGCATATCTCCCACAGACCAATGGAAGCAATATACAATAATACAAACAATGGATACAGATACTGGATGACATGCATAAAAAAAACAATGCAATGTAGTAATGCAGCAGTCAGTACAAGAGGCAGTCAAATTGAATTGACAAAGGGCGATCATTCTTTAACTTTGGAGCTAGAACGTAGCAACACTGTCCAGTCTTGGTACATTTGGCAAGAGGAAGGATGGTCTGCAGATGTAGGAGTAAAAAATGAAGATATGAGAAGAATGGACAAAATCTGCATGGGGAACTCAAACCAAGAAAGTTAGAACCATAAAGCAGCAGTGCTAACCACTGTGCTATAATGCTGTTTGTTAATTTTTGCCAAATGAACCTAATGTAAGAACACACACGAGCAGCTACTGCACGCATAAAGATAATAGCTATCAGAATGCGATTACACAACAATGCACACACATGTTAAGGAAACATGAAATCTGTTTCAGACACAAAAAAGAATATGCAACATTTTCATCAGTAAACTCAAACAAGTGGACATCATTGAAATTTAGATTGATATTAATTACTCATTTCATAGAATATCCAACACACTTATCAACACAACCACAATCAGTAAGCAAATTGACTTCATACCAGTACATATGCACCAGGTTAGGACATGGCATGTGTGCATAGGTGCCATTTACAAAGACAGCTCTCCTTTTATTCCTTTCAATGCCTTTTTAAAAGCTCTGTCCAACTGTTCTCATCTTGGAAAAAGAGCGTTAAATTCTTCTTGATGCTTTCTAATTTTCTTTTCCTTTCTCTCCTAAAATATACTTTAATTTTCAGTTGCAAACCTTTCACCATTTATTGATTTAAAGGGGCACCACACGACACTCAGTTTTACTGCAAAAACTGCACTTAATGGATTACTTTTATAAACCATAGTGACATTTTCATAAATATTATGAAATATACTTAATCATAAAGGAGGCAGTTCTTACATTGTACAGTTTTCCAACTGGAATGTGCAATTTAATGTTAATATACAGTGGCCTGCAATAGTAATCAAACCCATTGAAAATCATCATAATTTTCTGCATGACAAAAGATTTGTATACATACTTATCCATTCAGTATTTTAAATGTGAACTCTTATGCTGTAGTAATATATTTCCAAAGTTAAAATAAATGTTTTTTGTAGGTAATTACATGAAACCTAACTTGCTTGGTGCTTGTTGCCCAATCACTTCCTATAGGTGTTTGTAATTAAACATCAAAAGTACAATTTTCTATTCCTTACATTATTTAAAATTAACTAGAATGCAACTGGTGTGATACAGTATGTTAAAATTAATAACTTGTAAAAAAATATTTTATTGAAACAAATTATCTTGTCCTTGAAGTCCTCCTTTTTGTTTATAAATCGATTTAGTACTTTTATTAAGTACTAGCAAAATACCCACGCTTCGCAGCGGCAAAGTACTGCCTTAAAATTTTTATTAAGAAGAAAATTTAACCTTTTTAAACTGAGGGAAAATATGCCAATAATTATTTGTTAAGGATCTCTTTGTATACCATGTTGTCAGTTCGGCCCTCCAGTTGTAACATGACCAAGCTGTGCGCTGAGCTTACTCTTGAGCATGCAACTTACAGTTGGCCATGTGAACAGTAATCTTGTTTCAAATCTCACAGCTTGGATTGCTGCTGTCACAATCGGTTTGAGTTTCATGGTTTGTTTCAATTACGACAGTATTTGCAGGACTTGTTGTGTTGAAGTGACATTTGGCATCTGTCAAGCGTTGTAAGTATACAACCGGTTTCATCGATAAAATCGCATCCAGCTTTTAAGAGTTTAAACATTCATAAAGTGTCAAAGTGTCCACTACTGAAATCGTCACCTGTGAATCTAAGATGTTTAAGAGGCATTGGCGGTTGTCCAAAGGTGTAAAATATTTGGCCATTTCGGTACACTTGAAAACGACAACCGAACAATTCAGCGGCAGCCATCAACTCACATGCAGAACCATAGGTGAAGGGCTTAAGCATTTCACTCTTATAGTGCTCCTGTGTAGTATAATTATCTCCTGTACCGTCATCAGTCCACACTTTGAACCTGTCCCAGTCATTCAATACATAAGACACAATGTTCCTCCGGATATCAAGAGTGAGCCTGATATGGCCGTGAAATATATAACAAAGAGAATGGAAAAGGCAGGCGCCATCTCCGGGCATGGAAACCACTCAGTAAGTGACAGTTCTTTGATCGATAGTGATCACCTTGATAGACATGGTAATGGGGGTTGGAATGATAAAGGAAATGGGTACCTGAGCAATGTAAAGTAAGTCTAAAATACCTATACAATAACTATAATTGTAATAAACAAACAATAAAACAGCAGAGAAGCCGTGGATTAAACAAAAAGGCTGTAGTTATTAGTAGGGAGACGTGAATCCCATGGCGAAGCAAGGAAGGGAATGTAGAGACCGGAGCGACGGACGGTCTTATATAGGCAGGCAGCCAACAACGTGGCTGGGGGACCCAACGCCACCTCACACGGTGACCGAGCTGCAGGCTATGGACGTATATATGTACGTAAGTAAATTTCAGTTAGCGTTGGGAACCCGTGTACCAAATTTCTTGAAGATGGGCCCATAAGTAAAAAAGACTATTGAAAAGTTCAATATGGCGGCCGACAGTGGCATCATACCACCGAAATAAGTACGTACATTGGTTTCGGTTAGTGCAG
This sequence comes from Polypterus bichir lapradei, assembly GCA_026402145.1. Classification (NCBI taxonomy): domain Eukaryota; kingdom Metazoa; phylum Chordata; class Cladistia; order Polypteriformes; family Polypteridae; genus Polypterus; species Polypterus bichir. Next base: position 66,425,992 of record JANRMT010062807.1, read on the forward strand.
GGAAGCCGCCTATAAAATTTCGAGAAGATCGGGCCATAAATAAGAAAGTTCAACATGGCGGACGTTGTTGACCATTATGACCATTACGCGTAGAATTTCGAAATGAAACCTGCTTAACTTTTGTAAGTAAGCTGTAAGGAATGAGCCTGCCAAATTTCAGCCTTCTACCTACACGGGAAGTTGGAGAATTAGTGACGTTGGAAAGTTCAATATGGCGGCTGACAGTGGCGTCATACCACCGAAATAAGTACGTACATTGGTTTCGGTTAGCTCAGGGAAGCCACCTACCAAATTTCGTGAAGATGGGGCCGTAAATAAGAAAGTTCAACATGGCGGACCTGTTGACCATTATGACCATTACGCATAGAATTTCTAAATGAAACATGCTAAACTTTTGTAAGTAAGCTGTAAGGAATGAGCCTGCCAAATTTCAGCCTTCTACCTGCACGGGAAGTTTGAGAATTAGTGACGTTGGAAAGTTCAATATGGCGGCCAACAGTGGTGTCATACCAACGAAATAAGTACGTACATCGGTTTCCATTAAAAGTTTAATATGGCGGCCGACAGTGACATCATACCACCGAAATAAGTACCAAATTTCAGCCTTCTACCTACACGGGAAGTTGGAGAATTAGTGGCATTGGAAAGTTCAATATGGCGGCTGACAGTGGCGTCATACCACCGAAATAAGTAAGTACATTGGTTTCGGTTAGCGCAGGGAAGCCGCCTACCAAATTTCGTGAAGATGGGACCATGAATAAGAAAGTTCAATATGGCGGACGTCGTTGACCGTTATGACCATTACACGTAGAATTTCGAAATGAAACCTGCTTAACTTTTTTAAGTAAGCTGTAAGGAATGGGCCTGCCAAATTTCAGCCTTCTACCTACACGGGAAGTTGGAGAATTTGTGACGTTTGGAAAATTCAATATGGCGGCCGACAGTGGCGTCATACCACCGAAATAAGTACGTACATCGGTTTTGGTTAGCGCAGGGAAGCCACCTACCAAATTTCGTGAAGACGGGTCATTCTTCTACCTACACGGGAAGTTGGAAAATTGGTGACGTTGGAAAGTTCAATATGGCGGCCGACAGTGGTGTCATACCATCGAAATAAGTAAGTACATCGGTTTCGGTTAGCGCAGGGAAGCCGCCTACCAAATTTCGTGAAGATGGGGCCATAAATAAGAAAGTTCAACATGGCGGACGTTGTCGACCGTTATGACCGTTACGTGTAGAATTTTGATATGAAACCTGCTTAACTTTTGTAAGTAAGCTGTAAGGAATGAGCCTGCCAAATTTCAGCTTTCTACCTACACGGGAAGTTGGAGAATTAGTGATGAGTCAGTGAGTGAGTGAGTGAGTGAGTGAGTGAGGGCTTTGCCTTTTATTAGTATAGATATAGCAATTGTTGACATTACTTTTCCATAAAAAAAGTTGGTATTTTTAAAAATCAAAAGACCATTTTCTTCCCGGCTCAATATTTCATTATGTAAGCTGCTCTCCTACAGTATCTTTTACTTCCATCAGTTTCAGCTAATATCAGCATATCTTTCTGTCTTCTGCATCTTGTTCTGTTACACCCATCACTTGCATGTCCTCTCTCACCACATCCATAAACCTTCGCTTAGGCCATCCTCTTTTTCTCTTCCCTGGCACCTCTATGTTGAGCATCCTTCTCCCAATATACCCAGCATCTCTCCTCTGCACATGTCCAAACCAATGCAATCTCGCCTCTCTGACTTTGTCTCCCAACCGTCCAACTTGAGCTGACCCTTAAATGTACTCATGTCTGATCCTATCCATCCTTGTCACACCCAATTCAAATCGTAGCATCTTTAACTCTGCCCATCCACCTCGGTCTCCTGCTTTCTGGTCAGTAGCTTCCACTATTCTTTAACTTATCATTATTTAACAGATTCAAAAAATTCAACAATTCAATCTACTGCAAAAGTTTGGATTGCTTAAATATTTTGTAATAACACATTGTGCCAATACTAAGTTTACAAATACTATTGCAGAAATATGAAGCAGCCTTATAAGATATTAATATGGTTTGATGTCATACAGTTGACTTTAAGAAGCTTAAACTTATTAAGTGATACTTTTAACTAAATAAGCAGTACATGTAAAACAGTAATCTCTTTGTGGCCTCCACATAGATCCAGGTAAGTAGTAAAAGTGTTAAAATACTGTAGGTCTAGGTAAAAAAGAAAGACCATACCCTTCAATTTTCAAATATGTCTAATTACCCCAATGTCTATTTTATGCATACTGTATTTTATATATTTCGGTAAGATGTATTACTTGTTAATTCTTTTTCACTTCTTTAAACCCTTCCACTTGCTTTCATTTTAGGACAAACTCCAAGGGAATGGCCATTCGTATGGAGAAACATAGACAAAGATATGGTCTACAGGCTTCAACTTTGCCTTGCAGAGGGTTGAGGGGGTGGGATGCGAAGAAAAAAAAAAAAGCAATGCAATTATTGTTTTTGCCAAGATTGTGAGACAGTAGAAAGAACTCTCTGTTCTTTGGTCTCAATGCAAGCAATAGAGCATGCATTGTGAAAGAAATCTACCCGAATCTACTGTTCGTTGAATTCACAGTCAGCTCCTTGATTAAAACAAAGTTGAACAGAAAGTATCTTTTCTTTGCAAAATAAGCAAGGGGAAGCAGTTCTGTCAGGAAAGTACAACTGGTATTTACTGACCTTCCAAATCAGTCTATAGTAGCCTAGCAACCTATCAGAAGATTCCCCAAATTTGCTCCCTTTGCAGTTCTGCATTAAATACAAAGGCCAAGGAAACAACAAAGTAAGCATTAATAGTTACTTTCAGACACCTTCAATGACAGACCTCATTCTAAGAGAAAAGTGCAAAACTATCAATTAGCTCAGTTTATGTTCCAAATGGATTACATTAAAAACACCAAAAAAAGGAAAAAGAAAAACTCTCAAAATGCCATCACACACTAGAAAAAAAACAATGATTTTTACATTCTCTTCAATAAAGTAAATGGTCTTTAAAAGCAGCTCATGGCTTAAAAGCCTGTGGGTGTTTAAATTCCAGAAAGATATTTCAGCAGCCTACTCTCTTTCTATACAGTGTAGTCCTCTGTGTTGACTCTTTAATGCAGAATCATTTCTACAATTTCGATTTTTTGACAACAGACAAAAACAGAATCATAAGCTCATGTAATAAATCAGTTAAATTGAGGTATACAGTGCTTTCAGTATTTTTGTGACAGATTGCTGCCCAGAAGCCATAACATACCTTCACAAATGAGGTCAGATGAAAATCAGTGCATTTTCCGAGACATATACAACTGGGTGAGTAGAGATGAAGTGCAGCACCAAGGACAGTCTAAAAAACAGAAAAAATTCTGCACACTCAGCTAGATCAGGAGTTGGGTCCACTTTAAAGGGTAAACTAGTTTTCTCACATACTGTTATTCAGATAAGAAATCAGTCTTACTCAGCAACCAGCATTGACTATACTAGCTTGTGGCTGAGGTGTCAAGGCTCACAGGAAGGACACAGGAAGTTAAGGGCCTCTTTGACACGCCCACGTTTGCATATACTATGCTATAACAATGCACAATGAACTTACATTCTCACTCTCATCCCTAAATGACGAGGTAAAAAATGTACATGGCACCTTCAATATCTTTATTCTTGACATGTTTAGAACTGATTTTGCTCCTTTTTGGATATACTGTATATACAGCATAT